>JAYKQN010000006.1:17495000-18040000 GCA_036785175.1 Eupleurogrammus muticus | reverse complement strand
GATGGGTCTTAAAAGTCTTAAACCATTTAATTTATTAATATGGAAAAACCTTAAAATAACTTCTTGAATTTTAATAACTGGGTCTTAAAATTTGTGTAGTGTGAAACTTCTCCGTATTGCATGAACAAATACAATTTTTAAAAAGCTGTACTTTTTTTTTTTTTTACATAAATTCATTAGACTTTAATGTAGCTTGAAGAAACCTGTAGGAAGCCCATTAGCATTGTAGCTTTGTCTCTAACTTTCTGTCAATACTCCACCTGACTGCGCTCATCAGGCCCTCTGAGAACTGCAATCCATCAGGATGATTTACAGAAAGACCTCCCCTAATATAACAATATTGCTCCCCTGCTGCCTTGCGAGGTTATTGGGTCACATCCTGTATTTTGCTGGTCGACCTGCGTTATCAGGGCTGTGCTGGGGAACCGGGCCGGCAGCGCAGATAAGAACCAGACTAGACGGCCGCGGCTCTTCTGTCCTCTCCCGTCGTCCCTCAAGCCTCCGTTGGTCTGCTCGCTCCCAGGGCTTCAGACGATCACACCGGAGCGGCAGAGCAGCACATTTTTAACTAAAGGGACTTCCTGAGGGCTGATAGTGAAAACAATACACAGATTACAGTAACATTATGAAGCACATTTTACTCCTCCCTGCTACATTTCCTCGAGTGACATCTCCGAGACAAATGACTTGGGAAACAAGTGACGAATTACAGTGAAGCAGTTGCTGATATCAGCAGTTGCATTTAATGTACCTTAGCAGCTTGTGAACACAATCTATTAGGTCATGCAAGAAGAAAATTCAATATTACCTTTTTTAAATTGTCAATATTACCATTTTTCAATTGAAACTGTTCCACATATTTCTGCTGTTTTATATGATGTTTAAAGGAAAGCTCTAATTGAAAATGTTGGGTAAATATAGGTGTATTTATATATACGTGTATATATGATACATGCACATATTAATATTGTGATACAATCTTATCACCTGCCTTGCTATTGGGGCAAGTATGTTTTGAAACCTTTACTTTAGTCATTGCTTCATATACAGTATTTTCATTCAGATAATGTTTATCATCAACACTTGGAAATATGAGCAACAAATGCCTTATTTTTCCTGCTGCATAGGCCAACCTAATGTTGCTTAGAGGTGATCTGGCCCACGTGTGCATCTCGGTAATGTGGTTTGAAATCCGAGATGCTGAATGAGATCAGTTATTCCACATAGTGCCATTCACTGGAGCTTATGTTTCCTCAACTTCATCCAGGCATTATTTTTCTGTTTTGCCTCTCTCCACCTGAGAAAGGTGACTGTTTTTATCTGTATTTCCTCTCCTACAATTGATTGATGTGTTTTGGTGTCATGACGAATGCTGAGTTAGCATCACTCCATCTCTGGGCCTCATCCCACTCCCTTGTGAGACCAGGCTGAAACAAAACAAATTGTGCTTTCCCTCCATACAAAAGTGGAATTCTGTTTGCAGAGGTCAAGAGGAGCAGGATTAGGACATCTGAAGCAGCAGTGGGGAATGGGCCGCTGTGTTTTTCTTGGTCCGTACGTCAGTGATCGCTCCACTGCAAAGGCCATTGTAGGTGCTAGATGATTTGAGCCTGGGGGACAATTTTTTTTCACCTTGCAATTTGGCCAGAAAGGGACCAATGCAAAGTCTGGAATACTTGCCAGGGAATGAGCAAGAAATAACTCAGAAACTGGATGTTGATAAATGAATACAGAGTTGAATGAGAACTGTAAACTCATTTGACCCTAAAAATCTGTTTTCTTTTCACATATGGTTCTAAAATGTCTCCTGTGACTTCAGAGGAACTTTTTAAAGTCTAAAAAATAATAGCTCTGTTATTGTCTTAACTTAGGTATGAGATGGTACATTTCTGCAATTCATGGTGTTTTAAACTGATTGTGACAAAACCTTGTTTTTGCAGGACCCTCAACCTCAAAGGAAGGGCAACTGATTGTTGAATAAATATCTGATACTTTGATTGAATAAACATGCATTTGAGCACAAGATAAACTCAAGTAAATAAAGCTAATGACAGATAACTAAAACCTGTTATCTGTCATAAAACCCACAAGTGTCAATGAACCTGAGGGTTTAAAGCAGATGTGGTAATGAATGTTTCCTTAATCATTTTTGTTTGCCAAACCTCCCTAAACACTTGATTGCAGGACAGTTCCTGTGCAGCTTCTGTGGTGCTGTGTTGTTATTACACCTGCAAACAGTCTCCAGCTATCACAAGGTCTCAGACACAGGGGGGGAGGTTACAATCTGCTTGCTAAATTTAATTGTGTGACATTGTAGATTAACAGCCCCCCAATTAAAATACATTTAATTGATAGAAAATTGACCTGACCTAACTAATTTGATAATCATGTAAATATGTTCTGGTCCTCTATGATAGGAAATTGATCTTTAAGTTGACATTTTTGTATGTTTATTTTTTCCCCAAATCTCATTAGAAAATCATTAGTACTAACATTACAAAGAGTCTTTATTCAGTAACAGGGGTTACAAATAAAGCTTGACACTATCAATTACTAACCCCTTTCGGGCAGTCCAGTTCACATTCAATAGGTATACAACGACCATTGAAAATATGATGTATAATAAACAAAATTTATAATAAAAAATATATGCATACATCTGTGTATAAAAATCAGAAAGCAAAAAAACTGATGTGACAGACTTTAAAGTTTAATGTTTCAAAATAATTTATAATCGTGAATTATGTATTGATGTATTATTATGTATTAGTTTAATATATTTAAAGACAAAATTAAATTTAAATAAGAAGGTAATTAATTTTCTATTTAAATTTATGGATATAAAATTTACATAGGTAGGATAGTAAGCTTTATTTTGTTTTTTAATTAAAATAAATAATTATAACAAAATAATTATCTTTGGTTGACGTGTTCACCTTACGTAGTCCCTGGTGACGTCGCGCGACGTCACTTCCTGCCGTCAGACATCCAGTTCAGGCCAGTTCACTACGCGCTGTAGTACTCAGTCTGTCCCGCTGAGCTGTCAACACACGGCAGTCTCTGCTCTGCGCGGTCTGTTGCGACAATATTTTTCCGTTCCACTTGGCCCGTTTTTGCTCTTCAACGACGCTTCCCTCCAGATAACAGCTGCTGTCACCCCACCATGACTCGGAGGTGATCTTCAGCGTGTCCGGGTGGTTCTGGGTGAGTCTGTTGCTCGGAAACATGTTGCGGTGTGCTCACACAGCTGTCATCGTCACACATGTGTCAGTAGCTACCTACCCGGGCTAAAGCTAAAGCTACACAGCGGTGAACGTGAACGTTAGCGGCTGCTGCGTGTGCGTGGACGTCAGCTTCGCTCTCGCAGGTGAGGCAGGACGACCAGCGAGCGTGAGTGTTGTGCCGCCGAGACGAGAAATTCGGTTCCACGTTGACTAAAGGGGAAAGTACAGACGAAGACACATGGACGTTGTTAATAAGTTGGACTCTTGAGTAACGTTAGCGGGCTAACAATGAAGCTCGGCTAACGTTAGCCAGCTAGCCTCCTCCTGGCTGCCTGAGGCTTGTTGCGGTTCTTCATTTGTCACCAATTTGGCATTTAACTCTTCTTATTGCGATCAGGGATGTAACAGTCAGTCAATATTGGCTAGTGATATATTAACATAGGCTAAACCATAAACCAAAACAATATCCTGTTGCCTTTTGTATACCTTTTACTGTATGGCATTACTCATAACAATTGTAAGATTGGTTCTTTACTCCCTAAAATCGTTACTTTCCACATATTATTGGCAATGATCTCGTTTATTCTGTAAACTTTTGATTGTCTAAATCAAAACCTGTCCCTCTGGACTCTGTCAGTAACAAGCAAGGCTCTCCTGTACATAAGTCAAGATAATCAGCTTAATACAGTCTTCAATAACCAGGTGGATGCTTGATTTCACCATACATCTTTAACATGTGAGAAAATGAGAATGAAAATATCTGCTACCAACTGTACCTGTAAACATGTTCACCCTCTCTTGGACCTTTGTGTCATTGCTCTTCTCAAATCAAAGGTCTTTTGATAGTTTTGTTATTATTCTGTAGCTTTGGATTAGTAAATTAAAGAAACAATCTGTGATCTCATGATCTCCCCTGTAAGGGATATAAAACGTGAAACAGCCTTATGCCTGAGGCAGATCTACTTGTCTCTACATCCTGGATTAATACTATGATATGCCACAGGACCATAGTTTACGCTGTTCACGACATAATGTTTATTATGTGTTGGATTATACAGTGGGTGTGTGCCCCTTTCAGCCTCAGCTGGCCATTGGAGGGTAAACAAGAAGTGCTGAAACACTGTGTAGCATGAAATCTGTATGAAAAAGTTATTGTTAGTTTACAGTAGCCCCTTCCTGTCCTCGGCCTATTGCTGGACTCCCTTGTTTGTGGCCTATAACATTTGAATTAACTCTGACTCGGTGACATACATTTCTATTTTGACCTACCATTATTTTTATGATTTTATGATTAATGTAGGTAAACTAGTGCTTTGAAAAATGTATAGCACCCTTCTGCTAATTGGTTCTTTATTAGCAGCTTACTATATTGTTTTTTTTGTTTATTAATTATAACGTTTTTTTGATTTACCAGCACTCTGACTTTCAAGACACAGGTGTTTTTAAAATCACTCAACCTGTTCACAAATGAATCATGGACTCATGAATGATTGATGAACTTTCAACTTGCTTCCATGATCAAACTGCTGCTCCAGGGTGCATTTACTGTATCAATGTAAAGGAAGTGACGATAACTCTGTATATATTTGTTCTTAACTGGGATTGATTTTAGGACTCAATTTCACAGATAATCAACTCGATCTAAAGTGGCTATGCTTGCGTTGCTCATAGTTAATTGCTGTCATTAATTGCGACTGCTGGCTGTTTGTTTATTAGTGCTGCTCGAGGCGCATGGCTGGCATACTCAGACTACAAAAGGTTTTCGTAAACAAAGGATTAGAAAGAGATTTGGCTTTGTATAGCCAGCAATTGTGAAATTATAAGTTTATTGGTGTTGCACAAATGCGGATCATGCAGACCAGCTCAGTACTAATTTATTCATTGTTTATGCACTTTTCTGCTTATATATTAACAGAGATAGTGGAATGGCTGCCCATAAACTTGTGAATCATTTGACTACAACAGGGGAGGATTCAGAGATGATGTTGCAAATTAAATGTGACTGACAATAATGTGACTTTTCATGTACATCATTTTTTGGGTAAAATAATTCATTTTTAAGCAACTTTTGTTGTCTCTGCTTGAGTTCTTCATGCAGAGCAGTCAGAGAAATGAGCTACTGGTAAAACGATAAACTTGAATTTTCACTTCTTTTCTCCTTCAAAAGCTTCACATTAAAATAAAGAGTTTAAACTGAGTTCAACTGACTTAAGTATTGACAGGAATTGGAACTGAATATTTTGGCAATCCGTTAATTGAGTGTGGGAGATTTGTGTGATCTGAATATCTGCTTATAAAAAGTGTACTTCACTGGGCATACAAAATAGGGCAGGATTTGTGTTCACTTATTAACATAAGACGCACATGTCTTTTATTAGTTTACACTAATTCAGTGACTGAACTTCATTTGTAATTTTATAACTTAGACTATAGTTTTTTTTTTTTTTTTTTTTTTAATTTATTTAGCATGATGTGTTTTTTGGTTAACATTGTTTTTGCATGTTACTCTGCACCAATCTTATGTACTCAGTACCCATAGATTCTACTTTATTTGAGTCCCTCCTACTTCACTTGGAATTAAGTCTCCTAATAAGAGATTAGCCTAACCGTTTTAAGATTTGTGTCAATGTGCTTTTTATCTTGGTTACTTGGTTCAGTACAGTCTGTACGATAGGGTTTAATTCATGTGTTGGTTTTGTTTTTATATTTTTCTATGTCCTTGTGTTTTAACAGTTTGACTTGAGTAAACTAGCACATGAGCTTTTTAATGGTTGGAAGAAAAAAAAATACCTTGTTGCAGCTTAGTACATATTACACATCTGTGATCCCCTGGATTCCCAGAATTGAGCGATCGAGCCTCCCTTTTTCCCTTTGAACTTTCAACTTCTCGTGTGAGGGGTTCGAACTGGAGTTTTGGAAGCGGGTTAATCTCAAGTTAAGAAGTGAGGTGCCAGTATCCCACAGGCCTTTGAGGTGACTTTTCACAGGTGAGCTTAAGGACAGCAGTCTGCGATGGAAGGCCTGCCAGTGTTGATTCAGAGATGACGTGAGAAATATCCTGACATGGTAAAAGCCCTCGCAACAGCCCAGCACCGTTTGATGTGGGAACCTTAGAGCACCAAGATAGAGAAACTGATTTTTCTAGTGCCGGCATACCAGTTTGGCTCCAACAAGACCCGGACAAACCAGTGGCCTATATTGGTGGAAGTGAGATGAAATGGTTGAAATAAAAATAGAAACAACTGTGAAATTTGACACTGTAATGCAAACCCGGGGACAGAGTTGTTTGAATGAGTACATCAGATTATGCAGAGTTCGTTGTGCATCAAAATGTCCTTGTTGTTTTAAAGGTCTCTAATCCACCAACCCTGCCACTCGTTTGTTTTGGAATTGCATAACAGCTGCATAAAAGAGCACAGTTTCTTTGTAATCATTTTTTCTATTATTGTATTGCAATATTTTTCGCGACATTACAATATCATCTTTTTGTTTTTTCGTTATATAGTTTTGCACATTCTGTCCTGCTGCAAATTGGATGCTTATCTCACTACTTTCCTTACTCTACCATGTAACCTGATGTTTGGTAATATAAAACTCTATAGAGAAGCAGCAGTCAATTTTTATCTCAAATATACTCCCAGAAAACTGCAGGTCTGCTGCAACACTCAGGTCTTTTTTAAAAGAAGAAAATTACTGAAACATTAAAGTATAACATTATAATTATATTGTTCTTTTTATCTTGTAGCATGATATCACAGTATCCTAAAGATTGTATTTGTTTACCTGCATCTTGAGTCCTTGCAGGGCAAGATGCGAACATAAATTTTGATTAATATTCACTTTGAGGACACCGTTTTATATTAATTTCTTTCATGCATTTGTCATACTGGGATTTAAGATTGTAATCCATTTCATCTAAATTATGTCTTTCATCTAAGCTTGCTCTTGTACAGAGGTGACAATTGGAACTTAATTTTGTTCATGAGGGAAACTTTGAACTGTTGAATAATCCTTTACATCCACATGGAAATTATTTCTCATCCTGGGTCACAACGTGCTGTAAAGCTGCTCTAAGAGGTAAAAATGTGTTTTAATCTTCTGCACTGTGGTATCAGATGTTTTTCATAGACGATCAAGTAATGCCACTGTTAATCCAAGAGCATGTGGTCTGACTTAAAACTTTTGATCTGTAGGATTATTGTTATTTTCCCCAGCCATTCCTCTCCATTTTTACTAATAGGGTTTTCTCTGGATGGAGACCACATACTGCGATCTTGGTGATTTTTGTCCTCTTCCATTCATTCCTAACAGCCTTTGATGTCAGCTCTTCTCTCTTGATTCTGATTGTGTGTGTGTGTGTGTGTGTGTATATACCATTGAGAAATTCCTAGAACCAGTATCTATGATGCTTTTCTGGCCTGTACTCTGGATTATCTGTGTAAGCTTTAGGTATCTGCTGCATCTATAGGTGAGTTTGAGTCGGTAAATTTCTGTTTTAATTCAGAAGATTTTTTTTTAATGAAATCTATTTTTCATTTAGTACCATACTGCTTTGCTTTGTGTAAAATAAAAAACATCCCCAGTGAGATGACAAGAGAACTTATTGTTTCGCATGTTATCAGTGGTGTGCTCTTGAAGCTGTTTGGGGAAGAGGTTTTGGTTCAGACAACAGAGAAAGGGCAGCTTGTCTTTTCTTTTTTAGTAAGGCCAGTGACCACAGTGATAAAGAGTTTGATTGGCCCATGATGTGGAACAAAGCTTGGCTATTATACCCCATGAGTAGGAGGGGAAGTGATAAAGAAAGCACATTGAGTGCAGAGTATGGTGGTAACAAAACACTTTCCTCCAAATGCTTCCATGAATTATAGACTTCTGTCATTAGGTCATGGCTCATTGTTCACGTTTTCCTTTTTGTCTGTGTGTCGAAGAACAGGACAGAAAGGGAAAGGACAATATGTCTAGTCTTAGCTATCCTGGAGTTATTGATTTATAATACAGGAGTTATGCTTTGCCCATGCTCGGGTTCTTTTAAAATGCAGTACCTGTAAAAGGTTTGTACACCAACTTTAAACCACATTGTAAGCATGTACTGATTTGGGACACGACTATCCTCAAATATTTAAAGCATAGGATTTGATGAATGACTTCAATTTTAGATACTGTCCCCACAAAGTGATGCGTAACCATGTAATTTGTATTGCAGTTAAGTTGATTATGATCAAACAGAGAAAATACTATTTTACATTTTCAAGAAAAAGGCACATGTTGAAGATATCTCCTCAGGTTTCCAAGATATTGAGACATTGCCTCTGTGTATGTAATATATATTTTAAAGGTTAATTTCTAACAATATTAATGTACTTCTGATTATAGGTTGCAATCAGTTGATGAATTGAAGTGTCAAGGAGCTCATGACGGCAAATGGAATTAAAAATGTATTGTGTTCATAGAAAACCTGCTCCTATACTGGGTGCCACTGGAATCTATGAAATCTGTAATTGAACCAGACTATTTGTTGTAGTTGTCTGTGTCTCTACGTCTCTGTTTAGCTTGCATTCTTTTCTGTCACCTTACAAATACTTTCCAGGAACACTAACTATTGTCATGATTAATCTTGCAATATGAAAAAAAAATCAACAGCTGCCCCATGTTTTTTCCTTCCTAACAGAGAATAGCCAGTGTTGCTTATTAATACAATGGCAGACTAATCAAATGAGCGACAACAATGTGGCTGTAGGCTGGGCTGAATGAATCTATAAATATCTCTGAAGTCATGCTGGCTCCTAGAGGCCCCAAACAGGTCTTCTGTATTCCACTAAGAACACTGGTTTCCCTTGTCCTCCTCATCTGCATAACAGGACACTCAACATTTTTTGTTGTTAGTTCTTAGAAAACAACAAAGATGCTACATTCCATTGTGTCTATGGTATCAGGACTGGGAGGGAACACCAAGCATTGCGATTCAATCGGAATCAGGAGTCATCACCTGCCATTACAGCAAGACTCAAGTCATGGCTTATCATGTTGACACCTCTCATGCTTTTCAGTCATTGTGGCGTAGGCCATGAAAATCCATCCAAAAATCTGCATCATGTGGACACGGTAATCGGTGCTCTCTTGTGGGCATTCCATGATGCGGAGAGTCTATTGTTGGACTTGTTTACTTCCAACTTGACTTCAGACAGTCAGAATAGTCATTTCCAAATTTGGTTTCCCGAGGCTGGTCGAGTTTAATGTAATTTTAGTCACTCGATTGTCTCCCTGACAATGTACACACTTTTAACATCACCTGGCAGGTTCGATAAGTTAACTTATTAAGCTGTAGCTGTACACATTAACTATTATTGTTTTTCCTTTGGTTGATATTTGACTCTCTTGTTAAAGACTCCCTGCTGGTAACCTCCATATACAATTTATTGGAAAGATCTGACCTTTTAGAAAAATGCTTAAAATGTGTTTGTGATTTCTCCCTCCAGGGTTCCAGGTTGGTGTGGTGAGAGAGCAAGCTAACTACGGGGTGGAGCACTGCCTGGGGCATTGTGTCCCTGGCTCTCAAGGTAGGAGACCACCGGATCAGCTGGAAACTTCTCATGTCACGTGTAATCATTTTCAGCCACATTATTCGCAAAAAAAACAATTGGTTGCTAATCATCTAGAGCTGGTTGCACTCTACATGTACTGACTAGCTATGCCAGGGGACTCTAGACGCACCTAGACCCTAACATTGGTTTACAAAAAAGAATTCATGGATCAAGGGCTCACTCTGGATTGTTTTTGGAATGTTTGACAATATTAATCAACTGAACTGTGCTCATGTTTTTGGGTGGATTGAGAGAGCCTGTGTTAGGCGACTTAATGAATTGTACTGTTTGGACAGTGGTTATTTTCTTACTGTGCTCCAAGCAATATTGTATATATTCTTGTTCTCTAGAAGATTGTTTTTATTTATTTTTTATGCCATTTTAACTCTCTAAAAAAGTGTGTCTCTTGGAGCGTTGCAAGTTGCATTTAAAAACTTTCTTCAAGTCTACACATTTTTGCTCTGGGCTTTATAAAATTATATCTTGTGTTATATTGGAAGCTTGTACACTGAGGCAGATCTGTTGTGCGGCTTTTTTGACTGTGGAATTCCATCTGTGAAACTACATGCTTGACCAATAAAACATTTTGTTTGTTTTATACAACACTACCCCCCCCAAACCATTTCTAAGTCTCTGAAAGATTTTTCTCTGACTTTCAGTCACAAAATGTACCCAAGACTCAAAAGAAGAATTTTAGAGTGCAGCTTAAAATCCTGCTTTCAGAAATCAGCAATGTATTGGTTTCAGTAATGAGGGACTAGAAATAATAAGAAAACATTTTTAAAGCTACCAAAAAAAGGAGGGGAAGGTTTGTCAAATCTAAAGCAAAATTAAACTATGATGTCCATAAAATAAATATAAATAACCTGCCTCCTGCTCCAGCAACAAACAGGGTTGAAGGTCTGACCTCTCAGCTGTAGAGTTTTAACCATGGCATCTTGTCTGTAATTATGGAATCCACTCATGTCACCCCCTCTGTTGTCTGAAAGGATGATTCAAACATAACAGGCTATAGAAACAAGCTCCTGATTTCAGCCATCACCTAAGCTTGTTACTCTGAAATCTGAGTCACTATACCAGAACAGCAATCCCATAAAATGCTTTGTCCATGATGCACTGATGTCGGCATTTCCAGTCACAGCCGAGATCAGGGAGGAAGTGTTGCTTGTTTCTCTGCACCCACTGCCTAGTGCCGGCCAGGGGGGCTGCTATTGTAAAATACTAGGAAGGGCTTGGTCCTAAGCAAAATATTTCACTGTATGCCAGAGAAAAAGTCCACCCGGGTGCAGCTGGCAGATAAGGTTGAGCTGGGGAGCAGTGATACAGGATCAGTGGTGGTGGCGGCAGTAGCAGGGTGGTCCTATAGGTACCATGCCCTGACATGCCATCGCTCCTGAGTAAACTCTCTGTATTTGTCAATTCAATTTTTTTTTTTTTACCTTTTTGTGTTTGTGTGTGATTACTTCTCTTTGATTCCCTTCATTATTTGATGTAAGACCAAGCTCTGCTGAAGGCATCTAGGAATCAAGAGCTCGCCTTTCACACTAAAGATGCATGCAATGTGCTGAACAGAGGAGGGCCATTGTTTTCCAACAGAGAAAAAGCTCCCCTGAGCAGTTGAATGAGGGAAACTGCCTTGGTTTTGTGCCCAAAGATTAACCAAGTCATCCACCCACTCGCATACTTTTTTTTTTTTTTTTAAGGCATTGCATTCTTTTAATTTTATCAGGGACATGTTTTGCTTATCAAAGACAGTCTCAAGGGGATGGCAGTGTAAACAAGGGGAGGGGGGTGCCAGGTCAAAAAATGCATTTTGAGGGTTTTACCTGAAATTGTTGCACACTATTCATATCACTAGTACATTTATAGATACTACTTACTAACAATGGAATGTGTTGCAAGCACACTACGTTGTTGAAGTATTGCACTTTTATTTGCTCTACAGTTTCTTCTTCTTTATCTTCTTTATCAAACCAGAAATACCAGTGCAGACCTTTTTCTAGGAGTAGCTGAGTTGGAGACCCATGCCTGTACATACTTATAGTACAGTGTTTGTGTAGCCAGTACTAGTATACAATAACTCAACAGGACTGACAGTGTGATGTTCACCAGTAAGACTGTGTTAAAGCTAACATGCCAAGGGTTGCTGTTACAAATCACAGACATGCAGAGGCAGGTTTTGCTCTACCCTTCAGCTAGTTTATGCTTTCAGGCACATCTAACACATAGCCTACTCAAAGAAGACCGAAAAATGCTTCCCATCTCTAATTTGTTACTTCCCACCTGCCTGTGTGGAATGGTGGGAAGAGCCTGAATGAATAAGGCTGTTTATTCTTTATGGTTGTTTTTGCATTGACATGCCAAAGGGCTTTTATTGTGAAGAAGGGATTTATAGGATATTAATGCATTTATCACTGAGTTAGCAGAGCTGTCTGTGATATTCTTACTACAAGAATACTATTCCTAAAGATGGATTAAGGCATTTGGTCAACAGCTTCGTATTGCAGGGAGGAATATTACAAGCATAGACAGCCACAGTGAGATGTTGGATAAAGACTCGTCATGCATTTTCTTCATTATCAAAGTAAACAACTTGTTTTACATAGCCATGCTGTGCAGCAGCCTCAGTGCAATTGCCCTCGTCATCCAAAAGATGGGTCGACATCTTAGCATTGGGATGTCACCAATTACAGTAGAAGCCACTCCGGCATCATGAATGTGTTTTACTAATGGATTACCAACCCCTGACCGAGTAGCCTAATTCATTATGACTTGCTCAGTTTGACTCTTGGCACAAATTAAGCTTTTCTATTTTTTCCTCTATTCCTGGGAGTCAACTCTGATGAGCAAAGGGAGAAGAGTTCAATATTGTTAATGTGCACATCTGACTGATTTGGTGTGTGTGGGTGGGAATGGTGACACGCTTAAAAGATAATGTCATGTGTTCTGAGGTCAAGCAGCTGAGTTTGTGACTTGCTGTTGGTAACCATTGTACAGTATAATTGCAGTATTACGTAGTCAAGAACAAGGATTTAATGAAGTTAGTGAATCATATTTCTACAGAACTGGTGGCTCTGTGGTTGGGTTGCTGACTGTTGACTGTATGAGAGGCATTCACTTTAAGGTCATTTAATGATTAATTTTACACTAACTGTAATTTTTCCATGTTGTATTATGCATTACTTGAAGGAGACTCTGCATTCCTCTGAAGATGTGAGTTTTTTTTAAGAATAGCGGGAGCTTTTACTTTGACAGTTTGCCTACCTTTCCTAATTGTAAAGTCCACTCCTGCTCATAAGAACTAGAGACTGTCATTTCTTAATTAAAGATTAATAGTAGTTTTATTGAAATGATTAAATTTGTCTCACTGATACCCAGACATGGTAGTGAAGGTATGAGCATTTCAATTAGATGCAAATGACAACTGCAGAAATGACAAAACCACTCGTCATAAGCTGCCATGGCAACACACAAACATTGGACACAGTGTAAAGATAGCAGAAGTCTCCCACAGCTATAAACTGAATATTTGATTTTAGATTTGTGTCTAATGACAAAGTATAAAAGCAGCTTTTCCACATTTAACCCAACAAGCAGACGATTTGTTTGTGCCCAACACTGACAAAAACCTGACTATCAATACACATATGAACTCAACAGCCACACAAACTTCTGTTGAAAGAATCTTGCATTGCTTGAAATGTTGATTTCTTTTGTCACAATTTGATGTTTTTAACATTCTGTAGTACATCACAGCATGTTTATATGTCCCATAGTCTTAAGCAAATTGCAAGCTTGTTTTTATTACATGCAATGGTAGATGCATATTGAAATTATGACCGTCATACCTAGTGACTAATATTCACTGCTCAAAGGCTTGTTGGCTTGTTAGGGGGGGTTTCAGGCATTTAGCTAATGCTCTTATCAAGAACACAAAATGGAGGGTTCCCTCTCTCCCCTAATGGGATATGTACCCTTTTAAAGGCAAACAGAGTTGTTGAGACCATTGACTCTCTCTTACAGGACATTCTCTCCTTTCACTGGACACATTGATTTATTATTTTTTTTTTTTATTGGTCAATGAATTGATCTCATTTTGTCATTTTTTTTTCCTGCTGTTTGCAGTGACTAAGGAAGGGGCTTGGCAAACTGTTCTGCAGCATGGAGAAGGAAGACCTGAAGGTTCTCAACAAGGGGGAAGAGGAGGAGATGGTAAGCTTTTTTCCCATTTTGCATCGTTACCAACTGTACCAAATCTTATTTCTGGACTTCTAGGACAGCACGATTTCTCTCTTTGCACTCTCTAGGAGCTGCAGGGCTACCGTCTGTGCCGTTGGCGGTTGGCCCTCGTGGGCCTCGGGGTGCTGTGTACAGGGGGCTTCCTCCTCCTACTGCTCTACTGGATGCCAGAGTGGTGCGTCAAATCCACCTGCTCCCGTACTACAGCTCGCGATGCCGAAGTGGTGTTGATGCGCTCCACGGTGGGTAGTATATTAAACTAATTGGGTTTTTTTATTAGAAGGTAGAAGTTGCCTCAGCTTTATGTTGAGCCATTGGAAGTTCAGACACCAGTACTTTTGAGAGCACACCCACAGAGGTTGAACACCTGGGTCTCACTCTAATTTATTGGTCAGACTAGTACAGACTAGTCAGACCAAACACTGCAAACTGAGGAAGTGTCTTGGATAAGAGGCAAAATGTCTTTCTAGACAAATACAATCCTAGTTCCCTATAATTAAACTTGTGAGACAGAGTGGTAGTAGCGTCGTAAAATCTGTAAAACAGTTTACAATCAACTCTGGCTAGTTTAACCAAAAATGTTATGTTGCCCTATGCAAGTGCATCCTTGTTATTGCACTTTAAGTACATACACATCATAGCACGTTTGGATCATCAGACATCTACCACGCATAATTACAATTTGATGTTACTGTAATATTTAATGAATCAAATTAAATTATACAGTTGCAATTTATTTCATGAGGCTGACACAGGGCCCCTGACTCAGTCACTATAGTCACGCAAGCAAGAATGCACAGATAATTAGGTGTGTGTGTGTGTGTGTGTGTGTGTGTGTGTGTGTGTGTGTGTGTGTGTGTGTGTGTGTGTGTGTGTGTGTGTGTGTGTGTGTGTGTGTGTGTGTGTGTGTGTGTGTGTGTGTGTGTGTGTGTGTGTGTGTGTGTGTGTGTGTGTGTGTGTGTGTGTGTGTGTGTGTGTGTGTTGGTCTCATGCTTGTGTGCATGTGTTTGCATGACCATCTATGTGTCTGATTATAGATGTTGATTACATTTAAATGCCCTCACAAGAGTTGAAGCATTAGAAAGATCCTTCAAGGGAAATGTACTCCACTGGCCAAAGAGGTTTATTCTGGAATCTTCTTCTTGGTAGGGTTCAGGTTATTTATTTCTGTAGTGATTTATGTAGGGTTATACAAGGTCTGAAAATAACCCATGCAACGCACCAAATATAGTTTATTATTGTAATGTGGAATCAAAAACCCACATGCTGTAAATAATGAAGGACAGCCATAGAGTTGCACATAAATTCAGTTGTTAAACCTTGTTTGTGTGTTTTTTGACCAGGATGAGTTCCGGCGCTGGTTCCTGGCAAAGGTTCGAGTGATGCTGGCCCCCGGGAGCAACCCCTTCCACAGCCTGGAGACCCAGACCACCTCCCCTTCCTCCCCTTCCTCCCCCTCCTCCCCCTCCTGCCCCTTCTCCACTGACTCGTCTTCTCTGGCCAACGGACACACCCTCCACCCCTCCGATGGCAGCCCTGCTCAGGAGTTCATCAGAAGTTTTGCAGACTACCAGCCCACACAGGTCTGCTCTCCTTATTGTATAATTATGTTCTATTAATTCTACAATTATACAGCAATAAGACCAATTGTTACACTTATCTTATTTTTCTACTCTTGCTGAAACTCTTATCGACCACATTAATTACATTATGCCTTATCCTAATGAACTAAACTCAGTTTTCTTGACCTAACTTTGCGCCCCCTCCACCCTTCTGTTTTCCTTCAGATCCGTTACTTTACCTTCCATAGCACAAAGTACTATTGGAATGACGAGGTGCAGAACTTTGAGGTTTTAAAGTAGGTATAATTTCTTGTTGTTGTCAATTTCCATACACATTTATTTTCATATGAGCACGCAGACAAATTTCACTATAGTAGCATTAGGCTGAATAGTTTTATCTGTCAGTTTGTATGATAAACGGTAATAATGTTTACTCCGCAGCCTTTACACAACTGATAAATAGCTGTTAGACTGATTTGCGTTGCTGGCATCGTAACATTGAAAGTACCCTCTTTGTCTCTTGTTATATCTTGAATTTCCCTACAGCGGCCTAGAGGATCTACAGGTCAGCTGCTCCACCATCCACTCGGAGCACAGTGCAGGCCTGACCAGGAATCAGCAGGAGTACAGGTAACGGCTGTCTATAAAGTTCTAATCCTTAGATCTTAGATTGGTTAGAGATGGAATAGTTTGGCTCCTGTGTCAGATTTTCCTGTTGTTGCCGGTTATAACTTCTTTTTTTCCCCAAAACCTTTTGAGTTAGTCAAGCCAGGTGTCAGCTAGGATTCTCCAGAGCGGTGGCCAGGGGAAGTGAGGGCAGATATGTTGAAGTGTCAGTTTATACAAAGCCCCCCCTCTTTTTGAAAGCCATCCAACCAAAGAGAAGGAACTACGGTAATCAGTGCAACCATCTAGTAAATTGTTTAGAATGAATTCCTGGGAAGCTTGTCCCTTTCATGTTGCAATGTCGTGTGTCTTTGTTCTGAAAGGTATTATAAATGAGAGTTTGATTTGCAAAAAAACCTGAGCGTTGATGCAGTTTGACTTGACTCATTGTCTCTTTTAACTCTTGGCAGGAAACTGTTCTTCGGAGTGAATGAAATTGCAGTGAAAGTGCCTTCTGTTTTCAAGCTGCTTATCAAAGAGGTAGGGCCCAGTTTACTGTAGTCTTTCCTTTTTTGCTAAGTTTAATTGGACTTGGAATGAATGACACGTTGTCAACTTATGTGCTCATTTCAGTGTTTTTGCAGGGAAGTTGGCACACCTAAAAGGCAGTTTCCTATATCTAATATTATTTGGTATATGTCATAAAACGTTGAACTATGTTTTTGCTTTGTGGCCCACGGGCATTTGTTGACAGGTTTTCTTTCATTGTCTGAATTGTCTTAAATGGTAGAGCTGAGTGTGTGCGTTGTAACCCTCATTAAGCTGCTTCACCAAATGTATCAATAACCTCAAATTATTTTACTAAAAGTGTTTCTGGAGTTATTTTTTTCATTTCAAGAGAGGATGCTTGTTAATCCAATGCTCTGTGATTAAATACCATCAAGCAAGTCACTGTTTTCCAGGAATAAGTACATGATTTTGAAGCATCAGGATCTCTATTAGCTACTCATTTCTGGGCAATACTGTTCCTTTGTGTTTTCTACAGAGGCTACTATGGTATAGAGTATTATAGTTAACTCAAATTAGAGTGGAATAACATTAAGCAGCGTGTGCATCAATTCAAGTACAATTTCCACACTGCATCTTCATCAGGTTTTTGTTCCCTCTGTCTCCTCCTGCAGGTCCTCAATCCTTTCTACATCTTCCAGCTCTTCAGTGTGATCCTATGGAGTGCCGATGAGTATTACTACTATGCTGTGGCCATTGTTTTCATGTCGGTCATATCCATAGCTACCTCTCTGTACACCATCAAAAAGGTGAGTTCTTAATTAACCAAGATAATTCATCAATCTTTATTTCCCACTTGAGTTAAATGGAATTGGACAGAAGTGAGAGTAATTTGTTGTGCATTTATAGTACTTTAGTGAGCTTTTTATATATAACTTTTTTGGTGTGTTAGCAACAGGATCTAAGCATGGCATGGTTAATTCAACCATCAGTTTGATTTATATGCATATGTATATCTGTTGGTCTATTCCATTTTTGTACAAATATTCATGGAGGACATATCAATTCCTTTCACTTATTCTTTTTCTTTTAATTCCTAAGCCTTTAAGGCCTAATTAGCATTAATGGTTCTATTGAACCATTTTTTAGTTTTCGTCTCAGTGTGGTATTCTGCTTTATGGAAGAGTACAGCTAATACCAAAGAGAATCAGAGGAGTGTACACAGAAGCACATGTTTGCACTATGTATTCACTCTTGTGTGTGTGCATGTGTAGTTCCCCTCCTATTGTTTGCTGTACACATCACGCAATCTAAACTGCTCGTGTGCAGCAACATTTCTTATGTACCCGCTCCAGCCCTAGTGCTACGTCAAACACACTCGCTGCCCTGCTCATGTCTAATCCAGGGGTTTCAGGCTTGCATAAAGGCTCATCCGCACACGGTCTGCTGCCCCTGGCTTCATAGTTCACAAACTCGGATCAAAAACACGCTTGCAGTACACAGGTGCACGTTGGCATCAAGAAGTATAAAGTAATCTGTTTTCTTTGTTCCCTTTCTCCAGCAATACGTCATGCTTCACGATATGGTGGCAGCTCACAGTATTGTCCGTGTGTCTGTATGCCGAGCCAACAATGGTTTGTCAATTTTTTTTTTTTTTTGTTTTGCATCCCCCTCTGTATTTTTTGCGGATTACCCTTGTAGACTTAGCACACAGCATGCATTATTCTATTCAGCTCCCTGCTTCTCTGAAGAGTGCTTTCCACACCAAACCTGACAGTAGATATTCATCAGCCAGACTCCGTTATTCTGTCACTGTGCTTTGGCTGTCCTCCAGGGGGCCGTTGTGGTGGGACACTGCAGAGTTGGAGTTGGAGAGGGAGAGACTATGTGAGACAGGCATAGCATTTTTAAACATTCAAGCCTTCTTTAATGGTTCTAGACATTTTTGTAAGTTGGGTTGCATCTAGTGATGCACGATATATCTGCCAACCGATATATATCGGCCGATATGTCACGTTTTTTAACTTATCGGTATCGGTCCGATGTCAACAAATTCTGGCCGATATGTCAACAATTGGCAAAGTTAAACGGCTACAGTTAGTTGGGTCACTGTCTGCGTGTCTCTCGGCGACGCGCTAAGCTAGCTGGTCCTAGCGGGCTCCTCCGTCACATCGCATCGCCCGAAAAGACAAAAAAAAATGCGCGGAACGTTGCTCCGGACGCCATCCTGCCGCCTTCTCATCGCCGCCTTCGCGGAGCTCCATCGGGTCCGCTCCGCCGTACTTCCTCTAACCACATGACAGAGTTTTACAGTGAGCCTTCCTTTAAATAAAGAGCACTGTTGTGCTTTTCAAATGTACAGTGTTTTTTCTGGTCTGTACTAAATTTGTACAGACCAGAAAACTTTTTTTCTCTACATATATCGATATCGATATTGGCAGTGACTGCCGATATGTATATCGGATATCGATATCGGCCGAAATTTTCACATCGGTGCATCCCTAGTTGCATCCTTTTTTAAAATCAATAATTTTAAAGCAATTGAAATAGAAATGTTGCTATTCTTAGAGTTGTTCCAATACTTTGTGTATGTGTGTGTTCCTGTGTGTGCTCGTGTGTGTGTTCGTGTTTGTGTGTGTGTTCATGTTCATTCCATGTCATGTATTTAAGAGTCATTAAAATGGACCCTGCTTTATCTCAGCAACTCCTGTATGCAACTGTATATTGTACGATTGTACGAACATGCATTTGTTCTTTGCGTATCCATTTATCGAAATGAATATACAGATAAAAACAGTTTTCAACGCCACCCCTCCATGCTCAGCCTACACAGCAAGTTGTACTATGCTGCCAGTACAGAAAAATAAATTCTTGTTCAGAATCAGTCAGAAACATTACTGTGGAAGGTTTTTACACCGCACCAGTTCTTGTTCATGCATCCATTTACTGCACTGGCCCCTGCTTGTGATGCCTCAGTTTTTTTCCCCCTGCTGCCTCAAGCAGCGTGAGTAATGAGAGATGTGCTGAACAAGACCCAGGGGCTCTTGACGCACAAAATATCTCCTGTCTCATCCCTCCCCCTCCTCTCCATCCACCGTCTGCTACTGTCGGCTCATTTACACACTTTTCACCTTCCTCCCTGCTCATCATTATCTGTTTTTCATTATTCACAATGCTCTCTTCTCTGAATTTAATGCTTACGTTTACCTTCTTTTCATCTTCCTCCTACCCCGCTTCCGGACAGATATTGATGAGATCCTGTCTACCGATCTGGTGCCCGGTGATGTGCTGGTGATCCCCAGCAATGGGACCATAATGCCATGTGACGCCGTGCTGGTCAGCGGCACCTGCATCGTCAACGAAAGCATGCTCACAGGTTAGGGAAGAAATCTGACGTTTTTAAGTTTGATAAATCATGAACAGTGCTGTTATTTAGCATATCATACCACCATAGTGGTGTAAAGGTGATCTTCTTGCAACCCTCCAAGACGCCAGTCCTAATATGAGTCTGCCTTCCATCAGGTGAGAGCGTTCCAGTGACAAAGACTAATCTCCCAAACCCTGTGCCAGGGGAGAGGGGTGGCGAGGCTGATAGTGCCTACAACACAGAGGAGCATAAGAGACACACCCTCTTCTGTGGCACTCATATCATCCAGACCCGCTTCTACACAGGCGAGCTGGTCAAAGCTGTGGTGGTCCGCACAGGTACATGTTGGTGTGGTGGGGATGTGGTGCACTTTTTCTATTGAGGCAGAAAAGCACTACAGTATATAAATCCATTTACTGTTTATTTCTCCTTTTTAAAACAGTCAGCATATTACGTCTCATATATAAATAGGTTCAAACCACATTATAGTGATTCTAAGAAGACTTAGACCTGTCTACAAGTATAGGTATAAGATAAGATAAAATCTTATCTTATCTTATCTTATCTTATAAAACTTTGAAAACATTTCAACTAAAACAACTTGTTTACTCAGGTTTCAGCACAGCTAAAGGCCAGCTGGTGCGGTCCATTCTTTACCCCAAACCCACTGACTTCAAGCTGTACCGTGATGCCTACCTCTTCCTGTTGTGTCTGGTGGCCGTGGCTGGAATCGGCTTCGTCTACTCCATCGTCCTCAGCATCATGAACGAGGTAATCTAAGCCGAACGGGGTAGTAAAACATTAAACAAGTGTTCTGATTTGGAGCAACATGGGTTCAGAGTTTCTGCAGGAAGGTGAAGGAGGTAAAAACCAGTTATGTGTAACTGTTGCACAATCAGATCTTATTAAAAAAAGAATTCTGTTCTATGGACAGTGACCCACATCCTTTTATTCATATCCAATAAACGTTTGTAAGAAATGATAATGATAATTAAATGTTCAAGTTAGAAAACTGCTGTTTTTTTCTAAGAGCCAGCTACCACTGTGGCACCAATGGAAAGAGTTTCTTTTTCCATTGGTGCCACAGTGTGCAAAAGTTTTCCTACAACAGACAGCATAGTGGTACATTTATCGATAGATGGATTAGTTTGCATTCTTTGTGAGGCCTGTTATAGGATGAGCATCAGATTTCAGCCCTGCAGGATCATTCATTTGGATTGTTACTGTTTTTAAATATCCTATTTGGATTTGTGGTTAACATAACAAACTGAGGAGAAACATCCCAGAGTTAGACACGGAAGCCGTGCCAGGTCAAATGAATCCCTTGTTTATGTAGTGGGAGTAGTATCACAACTTTTACTTTTCTTTACTTGCCCAGGTTCCAGCTAAGACCATCATCATCGAGTCCCTGGACATCATCACCATCACTGTGCCACCTGCGCTGCCGGCCGCCATGACGGCCGGTATCGTGTACGCCCAGCGACGCCTCAAACACATTGGCATCTTCTGCATCAGCCCACAGAGGATTAATATGTGCGGGCAGATTAATCTGGTCTGCTTTGACAAAGTGGGTACCAGTGTTACTAACCTTGCATATTAATATAATATATAATAAAACGGAATATACAGAAATGTACAACATTGATATTAACAGTGGTAGCAATGACAATTTATATGAAGAAGTGACTATTGATGTTCCTTAAAATTATTTCCACCAGCCTCTGGTTGTAGGACAAAACATATTTTCGTGAATTGGGTAAATCAATTAAATTTAATTCTATTCTTATAATTCTCCTCCAGACTGGAACTCTTACAGAAGATGGATTAGATTTATGGGGAGTCCAAAGAGTAGAGAATGGCAGGTAAGGTCGTTTTCACTCCATTGTAATAAATCCATTTTTAAAGCATTTTCCTGCAATCCAGATTCATGACTCTTGTTGCTGTGATGGTCTCATTTGCTTATGTTTGTTAGGAATTGCCAATGAAATTAAACTAAAAATGCTTAAGTGAGTGCTCAGAGCCCTTCAACTTGCCAAAATTTCTTTGAGCATAGTGATAATTGCATTGTCATTGTGTCAAGACATAGCAGAGGGCACTACCAAAATCAATGATGAATTGGTTTACGTTGGTTGTGTGATCATGATTTGTAGAAGTGGATGTCTCTTTGACTTGAATCATTCAGACTAAGTGGAGTCGAAATCATGCAGTTTGTTGTCAGAGTAGTTTTTACACAGTACATGTGGCTGAAAACCGTTGCTTCTGAAAACATTCTCATCCTCATAATGACATATTTAATCATCATAGAAACAAAAATATGTCTTCATTCACCCTTTATTTCTCATGCTTCTCCAGTTTCCACTTGTCGGAGGAAAACGCCTACAAGGAAAATCTTGTCAAGACCCAGTTTGTTGCTTGCATGGCCACCTGCCACTCGCTCACCAAAATAGACGGCCGGCTGTCTGGAGACCCGTTGGACCTCAAAATGTTCGAGGCTACAGGCTGGGTGCGTTGCTCTTCATCGATCCAAAAGCATAATAGTGATAGGACAGGAAATGCAGCACAGTGGCAATATCAACAAGGATTCTGTTACCGTCTCATATTTCTGATCCCTACCCTCCTGTATGTGTGCTCAGATCCTGGAGGAGGCCACAGAGGAGGAAACATCACTCCACAACCGCATCATGCCCACTGTGGTTCGACCCCCAAAGCAGCTGTTGCCCCCGGAGCCTGCTGTATCCCTGGAACAGGACATGGTAGGTGCAGGAACTCACGACATAACAATCATCACAATCTAGCAAATACAATAATCATTATAAAATGGAAATCAACATGTTTTTGTTCCCTAGTTTACCAAAGATGCAAAACGGCAACATATGATCAATAAGAATCATGGATTTACTTGCTTTAGACATTTAGTTTTCCCTCCAACTCATCCCACTTTACTCTTTTCTCTTTCTAGGAACTCTATGAGCTGTCTGTAAGTAGTCTGCTTCCTTTTTAAAAATACACACAATAAGTTCTTCATCTTAACATGTTTTGTGTGTTAAAGTATTTTGTGCTTGTGTGCACATGCAGTCAGCGTATGAGATTGGCATCGTGCGCCAGTTCCCTTTTTCCTCAGCACTCCAGAGGATGAGTGTGGTAGCTCGTCTGCTGGGGGAGAAACGTATGGACGCCTACATGAAGGGTGCACCAGAGGTGGTGGCTAGTCTCTGCAAGAAGGAGACAGGTGAGCTGTCTAATTACTCGGTTAAGGTGCTGCATGTTATTAAAACCCACTTACCTGCTGAAGCCGTGGGACATTAGCAGCACATCAAAGCATGATGAAAACCGAAAATATCTGCAAATCAATTTATTTACAGTCAGTTAGGTTGTGTTTTCAGACTTGTGTGTGTGATGGTTTCCCCCAACAAACAATCCTTCCTCATGGTACTAGCAAGTCAAGTACATTTTGATCTGTTCAGAATGCAGAACAGAATGGTTTGGAGTGCTTACAAAGATTTCTCTGTTTTGGCTCATAGCTTATTACCTTTAGGGAATTGAAGGAGTCTAATTAGGCCATTTCCGTTACAGATTATGCACTGCTTTTTTCCTCTTTCAATTTATTTACACACTATTTTTATCCAATTCTGGAATATAAATATATGAATGAATACTATGTGCATACACATGCATTAAAAGCCACAAAAGTTTATTTTTATTTTACCGCTCTCCTACTTTACTGATCTCTTCCCTGTCTTTTGCTTTCCTACAGTACCAGTGAATTTTGCAGAGGTTTTGGAAGACTACACCAAGCAGGGTTTCAGGGTCATAGCTCTTGCTCACCGTCGTCTTGAATCAAAACTCTCCTGGCACAAAGCCCAGAATGTCAGCAGGTCAGTGTATATTGTTGTTATTGTTGCCTGTGACCATTGATTTTAAAGCTGAAGATTGCTGCTGTTTTTTTTTTTTTCCAGCATGCCAAACTTTTTTATTTTGGATATTGGATGTAAGTAGAAATCCGTATGCAATCTTCCTCTGAACTAGGGACCACATAGAGAAAAACATGGAGTTCCTGGGTCTGATCATCATGCAGAACAAGCTGAAGGCAGAAACCCCAGGAGTGCTGCAGGATCTCTCCCGAGCCTGCATCCGCACTGTAATGGTCACTGGTGAGAAGCAGCTTGCATGTATTCACACAAACACAGAGTATATACATCATAATAGTAACTAATGAGAAAATGAGCTTGTGCAAACACCCTGATATGGATAAGCAAGTAAACACATCCAGTGGAGAGTTACAAAATCCTCCTATCACGTTTCTGTCTGTAGTTGGTGAAGCTTGTGTTTTGCTTTTTAGCAGGCAGCAAAATGTTTTTGATAATCTTGTATTTTGGCACTCGTCAGATAATTCCTCTGGTATTTACTCAGCTGTACCCGTAATCTCAGTTAATAACATTTTGTAGACAGCTCAGTGTAACTGCCCCAAACTAAGTCCATTATCCACCAGAAGGTCTTTTGTTTTTGTTTTTTTCTTCTACTTTCTATCTTATTTGCTTTTATCTAGTTTTGAGGATTATCACACAGGCCTTAAAAGGAAAATCTGTCGGAAAAAGGCTCATGCTGAAGCTGAAATTGATTCATGGTCAACACATTACCCCTCCCAGCAGTGTTGTTGTTTTTAGGAAAGAGAACAGGGTGGTACATGATGAACAGCCTAAGCTGGTTAAATTTGTACCGGTCTTGTTTGGATTTCTCTCTTACACATTCAGCCTGAGCCTAGACTGAAAAGGTGCTGAAATTTATCTTTTCTGGAACTCCAGATTCATGTGTAAATGTAAATTCCCTGTCCTGGCGTCAGGGAAAACTGAGCTAGGATCTGACAACCTTATTGTATCATCATCCTAGTCTATCCTTAATTTATATAGGCGATTTTATGTAGTGTCGTAATAAATTTAACTCTTGGGTTGGTCATTTTAAAATGAAATTCTGAATGATTATTCTATAGGTGACAACATGCTGACGGCCATCTCGGTGGCTCGGGACTGTGGAATGATCCCTCCGCAGGACACAGTTATAATTGCAGATGCCCTGCCCCCGCATGATGGACAGGCCGCCAAAATCACCTGGAGATACGCCGACAAGCCAAGCAAGACAACCCGTCTAGAGGTGAGCCTGAATGGAAAAGGCTAACATGAAAAATAGCTCAAGCACAAAACTGAATTGTCTTATTTACCATTTAAAACACAACTTATATTGTTTTCAATATACAATGTCTAGAAATGAAGGTATGACATCATAAGAAAAAGCTGATTGATAGAATCACAGTAGCTAATCTTATTTATTATCCTGTTGGCTCATTTCTGCAGTTTATTGTTGGGTCTAGGTTCAGTATATATGCATTTGCCAATATTTCAGCACATAATATCATATTGGGTATCACAAGTGGGGAAATAATAGTGAATTAAGACAGTTTTTATTCAGTAAATCTCTTGTTTTGTAAAGAATAAAATTAGACTTTGCTCATTTCTGTTTTAAATATTTTATGAGGCTTCTAGCTTTTCTCCCCGAAACTTAGTTTCTGTTATTTTTTCATTATAAACTTAGGTTATATTTGAGTATTACCTTAGTGTAAGTCCTTTTTTCAGTAAACAACCTAAATTTAGTTATGTTATACGCACATAATAGCAACTTACATTGTCTTAATTTGAATTCATCATTTAACTTCATTATATTAACAGGAAGTAAACATCAGTCTGGAAGATGTGTGTTACGTCGACGAGCCGAAAAAGCAGGAGCTGTACCACTTTGCTATGAATGGAAAATCATTTGCAGTGATTGAAGAGCACTTTCCTGACATGCTTCAAAAGGTACGTGGTTGTCTCAACGAGGACAGACGGCAGATTTCAGAAACTGTAGTATGAATCTTCAATTTGCAACTACTGTCGCAATAATACCCAATGTCTGTTCTGATAAATGCGGTCTGTTCTGGTAGCTGGTGCTGCATGGGACAGTGTTCGCCAGAATGG
Source organism: Eupleurogrammus muticus (assembly GCA_036785175.1). Classification (NCBI taxonomy): domain Eukaryota; kingdom Metazoa; phylum Chordata; class Actinopteri; order Scombriformes; family Trichiuridae; genus Eupleurogrammus; species Eupleurogrammus muticus. The sequence goes on along the minus strand of JAYKQN010000006.1, from coordinate 18,013,906 downwards.
CACCGGATCAGAAAACCCAGCTCATTGAGGTGCTGCAAGGTGTAGAGTGAGTGTTTCTGTCCGACGTATGATGAGGCTTTGAGAAATAATTACTTAATTTAGTATCACATAAATGTAATATGTGGGAATATTGAGCGCTGATTTTTGTTCTTTTGCTCACAGCTACTTTGTGGGTATGTGCGGAGATGGAGCAAATGACTGCGGGGTACGTAGTGCCACCATACAAGTGACTGTCAGGGTGAGCAGGACTTGTTGCTAGTCTATATAAATGCTCTTTTCCTCTTTTCCTCCACCCAGGCTTTAAAGAGGGCTCATGGTGGCATCTCTCTCTCGGAGCTGGAGGCTTCTGTAGCCTCTCCATTTACCTCAAAGACGCCTAACATCTCCTGTGTCCCCAGCCTCATCAGGTCTGCTTTATTTGCATATAAAAATGATATATAAATGTAAATCCTGTTGAATATTTTGTTATTTAATTACTCTGCTGATTATTTGAGAAATGAGTCTTGAACTTGATTTTAAAGCTCCAACAATTTATTAACCAAATGTGATTTCATTTGAAAAATTTAAATGGAAATAACAGGCATAGAAATTCATGAATACTAATATTGTAATACATAAAAACACTATATATATATATATATATATATATATATATATACACACACACAAGGGAAATAAGAAACTGGACAGACGACAGTCTCTCTTGCTCTCGAAAAACATCAACAAAACAATTATTCCAACTGTAAAATAATTTGATCATTTTAATAGCCAATACATAATTTACTGATTATATTATACTGAAACCACCAGCTAGTAAACCAGACCAAAACAAAGTTTTGGGCCAAGAGATAACTGTTTTTTTTTTTTTCTCCCTTTCCCAGGGAGGGCCGTGCTGCTCTCATCACCTCCTTCTGTGTGTTCAAGTTCATGGCTCTTTACAGCATCATCCAGTACATCAGTGTTACTCTCCTCTACTCTGTATGTATGCTGCTTCCACAATTACTAAGTACCTGTAGAATTAATGACAACTACAGCAAATAGACTTCACTTGATAGCAGTTAATGCTAATTCTTTTTTTTTTTTTCTCTTTGGTTCTTAGATTCTTAGTAACCTTGGAGACTTCCAGTTCCTCTTCATTGACATTGCCATCATCCTCCTCATTGTCTTTACCAGTAAGTATAAGAAGAGTAACAAAGGTGAGTTGATATGTGTTTTACCATCAGTATGTCTCATACTTTTATTTTTCTCTCTCTTCCCTCTTCCTCCCCCAGTGAGCCTGAATCCAGCGTGGAAGGAGCTGGTGCCGCGTCGGCCCCCTTCAGGTCTGATCTCAGGGCCTTTGCTGTTCTCTGTGCTGACACAGATCCTCATCTGTTTTGGCTTCCAGGCCATTACATTCTTTTGGGTCAAACAGCAGCCCTGGTACACAAAGTGGACTCCACTTTCAGAGTGAGTACATGATTGTCGCCACGTTTTTTTTGATGTGAAATAGTCCAGCTTTAGTATTGACTACAAGAAGAGATTAAAGACATAGAGCTTTTTCGAAGATAATACATAATGATTCCATTTAAAACAATCTACATAGCACATTTTGCTGCACACGTTGGATTCCTGTAAAAGGTATTTGACCCATCTTTAATTGAACTCTCCTCTTCTCCCAGTGTTTGCAATCTGTCATCGCACATTAACATGTCCGACCTTAACAACACAAACGAAGAAGAAGACGACCATAACATCCAAAACTACGAGAACACCAGCCTCTTCTATGTGTCCTGCTTCCAGTATCTTATAGTCGCCATTGTCTTCTCAAAGGGCAAACCTTTCAGGCAGCCGAGCTACAAGAATTGTAGGAAAACATGCTTGTTAAGACTTATAATTCTTCGCTAAAATCATTACAAAACTACTTATGTGTTATGAATTCATTGTTTTATTTGTGCATGTGTTTTTTTTCATAGGGCCCTTTGTGCTGTCTGCATTGAGTTTGTGCATTTTCCTGCTGTTCATCATGTTCCACCCAGTCCAAAGCATTGATGAGTTTCTAGAGGTAAGAGTAACAAGAGAACCACACATTTACGAATGAATAGCTTTTCAAATAAAATGTTTAAAAAATCCCTAATCTATCTATTATTTATAGTCACTACATTATTGATTAGTGTTGATACATGCGACTCTTTTTCTATACAGATTGTTTGTGTTCCATTTGAATGGAGGCTTAAACTTTCCTTTATCATCATGACCAATGCTGTGGTGTCTGTTTTGGTAGAGGTAAGACACATACATAAATTCAGTTGTAATTTTCTCATATATCTTTGACTCATTTGGATGGACCCTGGGATCTATATTGTGTCAAGAAAAAAAATTGCTGAGGAAATGAAAATAATTTTGTGAAGAGATGCTCCCCAGTATCTTTTTTTTTTTTTTTTTTTTTTTTTTTTTTTTTAAGCTTTATTTTCCTAATAAAACTAACATAATCATACCTAACATACATTTTTTTTTATCTGTGTGCATAGATGTTTTCTTTAAGTAAGATAACTTACTGCTGCACAATTGCATGATTGTAGATAGATAGTTTGTGCTGACCTGCCACACTCAGTGGAGCAGTATCACTCTGCCTCTGCCTTCCTATTAGCCGGCTGTCCTTGCATACGTACACCCCAGATGGAGCCATTTCCTAAAATACCAGTGAAAATTCCTGTCAACTTTTTCAGTGGATTTAAAAACTAACCCAACTCAACAAAAAAAATTAAGCTGAGTTTTCAAATATTTTAAGAAAATGGTAACCGAGCACTTGCTTTTCACTACTTTGTCGAAATCATGTGATGACTACTTCAAAGATACAGTGTGTAAGATTTAGCAGCATCTTGAGGAACACAAAGAACCACAAAATAAAATAAATATGCATAAGTATGTTTTAATTAGCAAATAATTCAGTAAAAATAACATTTTTGCATATATTTGGTTAAGCTGTTTTTATACATGGGGAAAGGCAAACTAAAAAATGGATCTTTTCAGTAAGTTCTACAACAAACTTTGGTCACATGCCACTAGATGCCACCAGAAATTACACACTGTACCTTTTAATGGAAGAAAAACACACATGTTTTTTTTCCTTTTTAAAAAAAGCTTTGATGCAATGTGGCCCTGCAAAACCAATTGAAGACCTCTGTGCAAAACAATAGCGAGGGTATGTGAAATCAAACTAGCCTCTCTGTAATTCTTTCCCCTGCCCACTGCGCTATTCCATAGACCTTCATCATTGACATCGTCTTATGGAAGCTTGTGTTCAGCCGAGACAAACAGGGCAGCTTTGGCGACAATCCTGCCGCCCCGACACCACAGGTTGGGAAAATCTGACACCTTCTTCTCTAGCCCTTTTTCATTTTTTCTCTTGTGTGGCGTTCCCTCTATCTGTCACCCACCTCTTTCTCTGATATTGCACTCCGCACCGTTCTATTGTAACCTCTAACCCAGACATGCATGTGCTAAACTAGCATATTAATCTATTCTCTCCCTCGCATGTCTTGCTCATGGGCTCTCAGTTCCAGCCTGATAACCATTAACAGTATTTCAGTTACAAAAAAATGTATAAACCTTTTATTCGTAAGTATACTTCAAATGCAATTCCATAGGAAGTAAGATTTGAATTGCATTTTGACTATAAGGAGGTCCAGGATTTACACTGTCCTAGGTTTCATAATGCTCATTTCACAGAGAAATGAAGACGCCCATTATTCAGAAACTGTGCCTCAAAATGAGCTGCCACGACTTCTGTGAAATTGTGATGTCCTAACGCTTAGCCCTCATTCACAGCCATTTGAATCAGTCAACCAGAGGATGCTCAAAAACAGACCAATAAACATGCTTTTTCGAAATGGTTTCACTTGCTGATGGGTGAACACCCTGTCAGTTTGAACAAAAGGTAGGACTCGATATTAACCAGTCTGAGGATCAGAAGAAACTATTAGAATTAGGCATAATTTGAAAGAACTTCGCCATTTGGTATGTGATTGTGACATTTAAGTTAAATATAATTTAACTTAAATTTGCTGTTATTTCAATTCATCAAAGTACATATGTTTTAATACACCGCAGATGTTGATTAGTGTTATGGTGTGATATGCTGCTGTGCACTTGTACAATAGTGTTCAAGAACATGTGTAAAGCCGAAAATCCTTATAATAATTTTTATTTAGAGGCATTAGGAGCGCTGAATTGTATGTCCTAAATTAAAAAATGTGAAGAAAAATGTGTCAATTTCGTAATTACTTCACAGAAAATTAAGAAAAATGAATGTTAACCTGTTCAAAGAAATTTTACATTCATCTGTTCACAAAATGTTTCTCAATTTCTCTTCAGGCTAGTGGATTTGCTTTTGGTAAATTGCATCCTCTTCAGAATGAAGATAAGGGATCTTCACATTTCTTCATGTTTTGAATCAGGATATAAAATGCAGTGTTCCCAATGCATTAACAAAAATAATTATTATGGCTTTACTCACCTTTTGAAACAAACTGCTAATAACCTAAACACTTCTACTCCACATGACATACATTTATGTTGGAGAATGTTAAAAAATAATAGTTTTAATGAAATGTGGCCAGTTATGTTTTAATATTATTCCCTTTTAACATTGTAATTGCTCAAAACAATTCAACAGTGTTAGTATCTCCTCCTTTTTATATATTCATTTATTTTCTCCTCTGGAAGTATGAGCTTGCCACCTCTTCTCCCTCTGTGCACTGCGCCTCCTGTTCCAGCTGACTGGCTCTTATAGGCTCTCCTTGCTGCTCTTTTCTCTAAGCTTTCGTCAGTGCTGTCGGTCCTCCCTCCTCTGTCCGGGTTCTCATCATGTACAGTGCGCTTTGATTTAAGCAGGCGAGACATAAATGTCTTTTCCCAACACAATGTTAATGGCAACTTTACAACTATATATACATATTTTTTTTAATCCATAATGATCTGCTGTGGAATCTCTTGCCAACCCCTTCAAACTATTTTAATGCTGAATTTTGTTTTGAATGACTTGCATGTATGCATAATAGCAACAGTTGAATGGTGTAAAGAAACTGTGTCTACATATCAGACAAATGGCTCTCGTGTCTCTCAATTTTGCATGATACAGTTATATTAGCATGGCACGGTCTGAAGTAATTTACTATTGCCAGTACCAATATTTTTTTTTTAGAAAAACTGCTTTGACACCCATTCATTGGATCTTTTCTGCTTTTTTTCCCCCATTTTCATTTCATTTGTTTATTTTTGGGGCTGTGGTATTTTCAGGGGGGCATCGACCTGCGGGCATACAAGTGTCTGTCCTGGGTGTGCTGCCCACAGAAGATCACGCCCAAAGCTCGCTACATGCATCTGGCCCAGGAGCTCAGCGTGGACCCCGACTGGCCGCCGAAGCCGACCACCACAACCGAAGCCAAGCCCTCCCCCGAAAACGGTTCCTCCTATCAAATCATGACCAAATCCTAGCACCCACCCCCGACACACCCTTCCCAGTATCTAATACTCATTCATACAGGAGACATGCATATGACGGTTGTTTGAACGCACACTCCACCTATCCGTATGAAAATGTCACAGGATATTTGCTTGTTACTGTTCACATACTTGCGTCTAATACTGTAGTTCCGGAGACATAATGGCAAAACCCATAGACTTACACATAAATACCAAATAAAATTACGTTTCCGATATGTCTGTACTCTTGCTCGTCCAGTCGTGCGTACTCAGGTCTCTTACACAAGTAAGATTAAAGTCAATTTCCATCCATCATAGCAATACCTGTTCACCTCATGGAAGGAGCACTGAGAAGCCAAGTTTGATTATTGTGTTGACCAAGGGTTTAATACCCGCCTCGCTTTGTCTGGACGGGGTATATTAGAGACCATTTCAGAGCTAGCCTCTGACATACATGTGCAGTTAAAAATGTCATGGGAAGTGTTGGCATTGTGCTAGAATATTAGAAAAAAAATTAAATAAAAAAAATGGAGTTCCACCTTAAAACTCAGCAGTTTAAACATTCACATTAACACTGGAAGGATTTGAAGGAAGTCATCTTCTTGTCAGTTTTTAGAAGCAGCAGCAGAAACGTCTCTTCCACCTTCATCTGATTGCTACTGTGTAGTGATCTTATACAGTAAACATACTGTACATACACTTTAATGAGCTGGCATAAGAATCTGGCAAGCTCCCTTTACAAAGGAGAAAATCATAACCAAAAAGAGAAGAAAAAAAACAGGACCCCAGTGATGAATAAGATCACAATTATTGAGACCTGTATTTAAGTAGTCTGTCAAGCACACTGTAAGTTGTAACAGACTGATTCAAACATGTATATCTCCCATTGATCATCGTTGATGGTACAAGACGGGGGGGGGTTTGGAAACTGCACAATAATTCTAAAAGTACAGTATATATTTTTAGTAAGAGTTTTACATGCTTTCATTGAACGTATTTATTATATGGAGAAGTCACCAGCCATAAGGTGATATCGACCTTTCGTAAAAACTTTCTTTCCAGACACTTTTGATTTAAAATTCAGGAATATGTAGAAAATTAGTGGTTGATAATAGAAGTAGGTATAGTAGATTCAGAGAAGTGTTTTCGTTTTCCTCACAAGATACATTTAACATCCAAATTTCTCAATTCACAAAATTTAACCTCAGACTAATTTGAGTTTGCATTTTTTTGTATAATTTGGCCAAAATTTCAAGAATATAATGTTATGTAAAGGTAAAGAATCAGTGAGGCAACTGATGCAAAACAAACGTATTCATTCATTCTCAACCACAGGCTGGGCCCTGTGGCTGTCTCTCCTTTGGATCTGTTATCTTCTCAAAGTTCACCTTTTTATGGTTTTTAACAATTATGAAGAACAAATCATGGGTCAAGGAGTGCCAAATAAAACTGGCTGTCGATTCAGAATTAAATATCTCAACAACTATTTGACATAGTCCAAAGAAATTTGCCACATAATTCTATGGTCTTCTATTAATTTTTTTTTCATATGACACCAACCAGTCAAAACATTGACAGGATACTTCTAAAAGTAACGACTGAATTTTCATTTCATGCATGCTTATATACTGAATTTTACCACTAACGGAGTTGTGATTGGGGACAACATGGCATTCTATTCGAGCAATCTACTCAGGCCAAACTACTTTGCCCCACCAGTGGTTAAAAAAGAAATATAGGAATAGAGACATTTCACATGAGAAAATGTTTTTTTGTTTTCTGGTGTGAAAACTTTACAATCTAATACAAGTTTAATCTTGTTTTTGCATTTATGAGCCATGTCTTGTCGGCATTCAGTGACGTCAGACAGGAGACTGAAAGTATGCAAACTGATGCACGACGCCAGCTTACTATGGTCATGTTTGAAAGGCGTGATGGTTGTGAAACTAGAAGGTTATGCTACAAATACACAGCATACCTATACAATCGAGAATCTTCTACATGAACATCTCTATTAAGTCTGCACAAGAAACCGCATGCATCTGGCAGGTTATCATGGCAAATTATCTTAATGCATGAGAACAAATGAATCGCACATCTACAAAGTCACACCCGATTGGCTCCTCAGACCCACACTAATATATATATTTTTTTTACTTTTTGTTTAATTGATGTCCGTGATTGTCTAAGTAAAACATTTCTTCCTATGGAAGATGCATTAAAAGTGTGGTCAACTAAGGCAAGGCATTGTGCAGCTTATCAGCAAGCTGCACTTGGCACATTCAAAATATCCATGCAACAGCAAACCCTGCATAGACTGACTGCTAATTAACACTTGTATTCATGTACTGCACATAGAATAGGCTACCTGCATAGAGTTAAGGGCTGCATTTTATGCTCATTGCTCAATCTTTAAGGTTTTAAGTGATACTTCCCAAAATCTGTTTATATACCCAAAACTCACTCAACTCTTTGCTGTAGAAAAAAAGAAAATTCAGTCAGCTAAAATGGATCTCGATGAAGACAGAGGGCAGCAGAAATGCGGTTTGCACAGGATTTTTTCATTTGCACTTTGATACTTTATTTTTTTTTTCCTAGCCAAAGAATTGGTACAACTAGAGATAATTTTAACTGACTGAATACAACCCACAGTGGTTTGTAGGAATATAGAAACCAGCCTTTTTTCTTATCTTTTCTTTTTTCTTTTTTTTTTTTTTTTACAGCCACCAGAGATGACATTTAAGCAGAGATCAGGTTTTGGGTCAAGCATTGCTTTAAAACAAAGACATGTGACTACATGTGTAGCTGCCTTGCAATTTAATGTAATTGTATTCTCCATAAAACAGCCTGCCTTTCATTATGTTCATGGTTTAATGCTCATAATTTAAAATATGTCCCATAGTATTCTGCTAATAAATGGTTATGCAACATCATGTCAAAAGAAAATCAATGTAATATTACTACAATTAAGCAAACTACTTCCCACACATATGGTAGCAATGTTGTCTATAATTTACATTTTATCATGTATTATGTTATTATGAATTGTTTTATTCATACAAAACCAGTCATTTCCATAATATCAGCAACATCTCTCAAGACTCGGAATTTTCCCAGTTTTTTAAAGCCTTTGTCTATTAAGATGCTTGTAGGAATATTACTGATGCATATGAAACTTCTGTGATCTGTACTATTTTCAAAGCTCATATGTGGTCTGTGTTGTCATGGAAACATGTCTGATTTGAAGGTACATTTTTTGGGATATATGTCAGACTGAATATGAGATGAAACTGGTGAGAGATGCAGAACATGGTTCAAATAGATGTAGTTGTGCCAATTTGCAGGGTGATATGAATATTTTGTCATAACATTTGTCAAAGTGTTTGTTTTGTTAAAGTTAAACAATGTGGCTGATTAGTCTGAACATGGACTACATGGGTTTCTATGCTTCTAAATATTCACTTGTATTTTTTTTTATTTGTCAGGTTTCTTTTTTTCTCTAGATATACCTACTGAGGCTTAAATTGAATGTTATACACAGAGCAAAAACAGTATTTTATTTTCAATGCGATGCAATATTATGTTTTTTGTTGTATTTCCAAAGACTTAAAAACATTTAATCACATCTGTATCAGTTATTTGGAAAAAAAATAATCAAGTTTAAGTTTTCACCCGTGTTAAGTTCTGTCATATCTCTTCAGACTTTAAATGGAGATAATAATATTAGAGGTTGGGTTCTATCTGTATATATGAGATGTACATATCTAGTGTGCATAAAAGTCAAGAGTTAGTTCTATAAATGTATGGTTTTTGGATTATCAAAGGGCTGGTGTGTCTTTTTCTACTATTTTGGTACTGTGTTACAATCAGTTGTCTGTCTACTTTTAATTTATACTTTCTTTTGGCTTTGTTTGTACCTTCACATTTGTTATTCAGTTGCATTAGTTTGGGTTTTCTTTATTTGAATCCTGATCATATATTTCACTTTTTTTTTTTTTTTTTAAATGTATGAATTGGGCGCTTAAATCAATATTCATTTGTTCATTTCTTGGAGGAACATAATATGGGAAATGTCTTCTTTAAGTGTTAAGAGGGGAAAGTCACCGACCCCACCAAAGCAGACGTTTTTTTCTCTTTAGTCTCCATTTTTTATTAAACCACAGATCTGATCTGATTCAAGAAGGGAAATAAATTGACATAATCGTTAAATTCAGAATTTGAACATCTGACAATCTTTTTTTGTCCGATCATTAAATGTACTTTTTTTTTCTTTTTTTTGTATATCTTCCACATCCATTTCAAAATTAAAATGTAATTGGCAAAAGGAATGTGCATTTCTGTCTGTTGTAGAGGTGATTATGTTGCTGCTAGGGGAAAATGATCCAGTCGTAACTGTCATAACTGCACCTTGATTCAGAAAATTAATCAATTTAATGACTTGCAAAGTGTAAATACTAAGATTGCTTTTCTTCTACGCTACAGTTTTGCCTTTTTATTGGACACAACTATGTCAAAGCAATGGACTTTATGCTGAAACCTCTATGCTCTTATACAGGTACATCATATACTGACTGTTGACAGTTAGCATTGGCCTCTTATTCACATGTATTATAAACAAAGAATTTAGATTGAGTCAGCCACTTAGTACATGAAACCTCACGTGGGTGTTATTTCCTCAGGGAAATGTGTGTATTTGTAATGAGTAGAGAAAAAAGTTCATATTCAGAATGAAGGAAAATATATAATTGGTTAAAAAACATCCAAAAAAATATGCTTTCGGAACAGTTTTTTTTTTGCTTTTAATGCAGCTCCCATACCTTGGCAGGAGGCTCACCTTGGGTTTATGTATTTTTTTAAATTATTTTTGGCAGAGATGTACATTTTTTTTGGAGATTTTTGAACTTTATAATTTATTTTTTGTATTTAATTTCATTTCTTTTCCCCTGAGGATTGTATTTCAAATTTATCTTGATTTCTTTCTTTTCAATAAATGTTCTTAAAACATTCTGCTGTACGTTTAACGACTTATTTCTGCTTACTTAAGGTAAGTGTGATACTACAAAAGCTATAGAAAATGATAGATTATGTCATGAAATAATAGTTAGGGAGCCTTACAAAATACACACTGTATGTAGAAGTAAGTCAAAACATGTACATATACAATACAGGGTAATTGCAAAGTGGACACACCAGATATTTACTGACTTTACAAGTAGACAAGATTTCGTTATAGGTTAATGTGCATCACATAATGCATGCAGGGTCCTTCTGTCCTATCCATTTATGCACATTGTCCATGGACTGCATGTAAGATTGCAGGCTGCAGGCTACAAATAAGATGTATGAATCAAGTACATCTGCACATCATAGTACACACTTTGGCATATTTGCCTGTAAAGGTTGTCAGTATTGTGGTATCCCACATTAATTTCAATGACCTGATAGATCAAAAGTAATGGTTTAATAATAAATTTCCTGAAATATTAGAAGTAAAAAGTCCATTAGTAAAAAAAAAAGCAAGCAGTCAGAATTTTTAGAATACTAGTTTATTCTCAGTGCATCACTGGGTGCTTTAGGTTTCTACATTATGCTTGTGTATAATACTGAACCATGAATCCAAACTCGTTGTGATCCCACAACATACTTGCAATATGTTGTTTGCGGTAGGTTTCCATAAAATTTAGATTTTTTTTATTTTTGTAGTTATTACGAAAAAAGTTAAAGTTGATGGAAATATAAAAAAACTCCAGTGAAGTACAGATACTTCTAAAAAATTACAGCTCTAACGGGAACTGTCTCACATGGGGAACTTTTTTCCGCCACTGCCGATTTGGAGGTTGCGCCGCTTCACCGGAAGTGGACTGTCATTCCGAGCCGTGTCCTTGTTAGCTGCCGAGCTAGTCAGCAGCTGCCCATAATAGGCGAACAAATGTGTTCCATTTGGGAAGATGAATTAAACTGTGCCTGAAGAGTGCATTTTTTAAAGAGATTAGAGTGTTAATAACAGCGCCATGTTGCGTGTCGGGAGCAAAGCTGCCTGGTAAGTTGCTGTTTAAATGAAGTGGCTTTAATGTCAGCTGCTAATAGCGTTAGCCGCTATAAAAGGGAAGCGCTCGTGTAGCTTAGCCCACCGTGACAGCTGAGGATGGTGCTAACTGTTACCTAAACATCCATCTGCCTCATTAAAAAAGCCCCATATTACAACAAAACAGAACCAATACCTGCTTAATAATCCATAATTAACAGTCACTGTCACTGGCATGTGAATTAAAATGAGGGAATCGGCCTTTAACGCAACCGGCGCGTCACATCTCTGATTCTGGCGAGACGAGGTGAACGATTACGGGTCGTAGAAAGTAACCTGCTTTTCATTCGCTTGTATATACTTATGTTCGCTGTTCAGTCTTTATCTAACCAGTGCTGAAACTAAGTATATCTCCTCTTAAAGTTCACTCCAAAAGTGCAGTGTTTTACTATTAATCCTCCAGAAATTGGCTCCACATTGATGAACTACAACATTACCTATAATATTAATAATAATATCATAACATCGTCTGTACGTGAGTACTTATCATAATAGTTTTGCTTATCATACTTGTGTATTATAAGGAAAAATATAGAGTATTGGCCTCAAACACAGAACTGGTTATTGCTCAACACTCCGTTAGTCAGGATTGAATTGGGGAAAAATGCATTTTTCATGTAACCTACCTTACACTTGGAACAACCTGCTAAAAAGCGTGAAAGATAGTATCTTTAAATCTTTACATCATTGCAGATGTTAAACTTCTTCTAAATTCACTTCATTCTATAATTTAACTCTGCACTTTGTTAGTGTTGGTTTATATACCTTTCTTTTATCTGATGTTGTGTTGTCTTGACATTGTAAATGAGGATGCCTCATCAGTGGTCTTTTGAGGAAAAAAAGCGTTCTTATCCTATGTACTTTAACCTTGACACTTGTTTTTAGACCACAGTATTTCTACCTATACTAACGTAAAGGCTTTTATTGCTTCATCCACCAGGGCAGGTAACGGTGCTTTAAAATTTTGTCTTTGACATGCTGCAGCTTCTGGTGGGGCAACCCAGTGATGAAAGAAGTAATTAGATTTATTACTTGGGTAAAAGTATCAATACTATTTTACCCAAGTAAAAGTACAGAAGTACCGAAAGCAATATATACTTTAATGTATCAAAAGTGAAAGAACTCTTTATGCAAAATGGCTGTATTGTATTTTGCAGCATTTTAATGTCAATATACAACACACAATACAACATTACACACATCAGTTGTATCTCATATTCAGGATTATTCAGGATTTAGTCAGTGTCACCACCCCAATGCAAGGCGGCAAGCCTCCATCAATAATACTTCACTCCTGCAGCCACTGCTGCTGCTAATACAACTGAATTTTTCGTGGGTTGACATGTCTATGTGATGGAGTGTTTTAAGTCTTGTGAGCATTATCTTTCATCCTTTTTTGGTGAATATTCAGTTAGTGGTGATGACATGATGCCACATTTCAGTAAAGGCGAGCCTGTGTAATCCGTTGACTCTTCCCCGGTCATCTCAGCATGGCCTGCAGGAACCTGGTCTCCAACAACATGGGGGTGAGATTTCGGGTACCGTTGCAGAAGCTGCACCCCCTGTCCCGTGCCATCCACCACCGCTACTCGGGCAACACCAATCCCCAGCGCCCGCCTCATCGCACGGCAGCCCGCTACTTCACCTCGATGTCACGGTTGCCCGTTCGGCCACCGAAGCCGCCCCCAGGGTCAGGGGGCCACGGCTACCAGCAGCACCGCAGCTTCTGGATGCTCCGTCTCGCCTCCAGGCTCCTGAAGCTCCGATACATCCTGCTGGGCAGCGCAGTGGGAGGAGGGTACACCGCCAAGAAGGTCAGAATGGAGTCAGCTGTTGTCTCATCTCTTCACTTTTATCTGCTATGAATACTAGAAACTCACTGTAACTCATGGTTTATTAACCTTTTCTTTCCCATGAATATCCTCCTTAGTCCTCAATGATTTTATGACCAGAGAAAATAGATTTCCACATTAACTATCAAACAATTTACCTGGGGCACTACCAACAGCAGAAGTCACAAACAACTGCAAATTTGGTTTTGCAATTACACCACAAGAACTTGCCTAGACATATAGTTTTCTCATCAGTGTGTAATGTGTGCTTCATTATTCCAACTTTACTGCTGCTTATTCAGAACATTTTAAAAGTGTAGTTTCCAAACAGACTTATTATATAGTATGAAGGAAATTCCTATCATTGTTATAAATAATTTGTGTGAAGATAACACAGGTGTGTCCTTTTACCTTTAGACATATGAAGAGTGGAAGGACCTGCTGCCCGATTTTAGTGAATACAATTGGGTCATTCCTGATTTTGTCTGGGAACTGAGCGAACAAATTGACCTCGGTAAGTGTTGTTATATTTGTGCCATGGTGTGAGAAAGACAAAATCTAAACTGTGATAGTTAAATAAATGCCTGTAAAATAGAGATTTATACCTAAAATGAACCTACATATTCATGGATATATGTTCTAATTTCTTGCTTTTCTCCCTTCTCAACTTTAACTTATCATTTCTTTTGTCCACAGATAAACTGGCCAAAGCTCTACCAGAGATTGAAGAAATATCTAAACTACTTCCTGACCTAGACAAGATAGGAGAAAACTTCACCTTCCTGAAAAGCCTCCTGTCTTCTGGTGAGTGAACAATACCTCAACCATTCCTCTATAAAGTTACTGTATCCTGACAACATAAAATCAGTATGTGTATACATCGGTGTGTTGTGCAATCCAGTGTCCAGGCAACGGTAATTTCACCCAAGCAAACATGTTCTCCACGTCTGCATTGGTCTGTGTTCTTATAAAATGTACATAATGACTCAATTGGCTGCCATCTCCTGGGCTAAAATTATGTTATCTGTGGTTTCTTCTACCTCAAAGTGACCTCAGCTGAGTGAGATAACATGGATTCAGAGTTATGGAAAAAACAAAAACTGAAGAAAGTAGCCTGCCTCGTGCTCTAATTTGCTGCTTTTCTGCCGTAGCCTTTCTGGTTATGGTTGTGTTTTATTTTACAAAAAGCATATACACCAAAAACGCCTAATTGCTGTTTATTTAAATCAATAGTTTTGTCAGCAATACTAAAATCTAAGACTTACAACAAGATTCAGCCATTTACTCATATTACCAGCAGTCTGAATTTAAATAAGATATTTCTATGATTATTCTACTATATTTATTACAAACAAAACATCAGGACAGTTTTTCTATCTGAATGAGTTCAACTTTATTTCAGTCACTGCATATACAAATAAACCTCACTATTGTATAAATTACTGCAATTAAAGCTGTTAACATGCCTCCAGCTTCAGATCCAGGAAAGTACAGATGATTCTGTTTAATGTTGTACTTGCACCATCCACTTTTCAGGGGTTGTCATCACACACAGCAAACCATGGTGCACATATCAAACTACAAACCACAATTATCCACTTAACCAACATATAATTTGCAGCTTTCTTGATATTTGTAAAGCAATCCCAGGTTTCCTTTATCAGTTCAACCGAAGTTTTCACTCCAGGTTACAGAGAAACTGGTAATATTTTGTGTCATAATGCAACAGTATCAAAGAAAATAATTTTCCTTACAAATCTATTGATGACAAAATATGACAATGAGCTGCCTCAAGGATCAGGCCCAGTTTCTCTTTTAACCTTTTTTGTTGCATGGTGTTTTCGTATGGCATCTTCAAATTGTTTCTGGCATACCAGACTCTTTCTATTTCTGGCCCAGTAAGATAACCAGTATTTGGATTTGCTGCAACAAATGTGCCCTGAAGGTTGCTTAATGTATTAGTCCATAGAAACAGGAGTGAAAACAGGACTTCGTGGTCATGTGATGTGATAATCTGTTAAAGGCCCATTTTATTACATACATGATAAAACACAGATTTTATACACTATTCACCTTATTTTTAAATGCCATTATTATGGCAAGCCCTAGCAGCACACAAACAACGCCAGTTTTCCCTAAAGCAATAATTGTATATAGAGTTAATGTGAGCAGAGCTGGAAAAAGCCAATGACCACAAGTGTTTGACCAGCCAAAAAAAAACAAAAAAGTAAAATGGCAGTGACTGAACTCTATGTCCATTGATAATAAGGTACATAGGGATTTTCCCTCATGAAGTGGCTTTTTTTGTTTTTTTTACGTGAAGCTCTGGCACAGCAGTGACTTTAACACACATCATTTAGCCGTGTCCCTGCTTTGACCACCATCCCTCTGCTTCTGTCTTCTTATGATTTTTTTTTTATTTTTTTTGTATCTTGTGTTGTTCTTTCTTTCTCCTCCTCCCCCTACCCTCCTGTCCTCCACATTCTTCGCAGGTGTGAGTTTGGGTAGTGAAGTCAAAGGAGCTTCTGGTCTGCATCTGTTGTTAGGTGTGTAAAAACCCCGCACTCGGTAGCGCTGCCCACTCCCCTCCTCTCTTTCCGCCAACGTTTGACCGCCATCTTGCCATGATTTAGGTGTAGCTGTGGTAAAGTTCCTGTTTGCAGACTTACGAGCTTCCAGGTTGCAGACCAGTGCTGCCATCAACAATGGCATTGTTCTTGATGAACACAGGTTCTGTATTCAGTGAACCGTTTGACCCGTCTCTAGCATCGGGACATGGTCTGATTTGGGTATTCAGAGGAGTAGACATTTTCATGGAGACTTCCAATTTGACCCTGTGGCTGATATCTATTTACTGGAATCAGTAAAAAGCCACACTCTTTCATTTACTCTCCGTCTTTGTGAATTCTTTTATCTGATCCAGTGTGTTTGCCTTTAGTCCGTCCTCCTCTTCACTTGTGACTTTCTTTAACCTTGACTGTCCTTGGCTGCTCTTTGTCCTACCTGTATTTTTGCCTCCTTTGACTTCCACCCTCTTACATTCCCTATACACTCTCATCACTAATATTTCGGTTGATTTCTTTCTGCTTTTACTTATTGACACTCAGATGTTTGGAAAATGCACACAAAATCTGATTTACATAACCTATGCAGTATTATGTAAATTGCATATTCCATTTTTTCTTTTTTCCCTTTAATATTTTAAAAGGTTGGTACTTCACACTTGAATACATACATCCCATTACAATGCAAAGCTCCATACAAACCAATGATAATAAGGTTGCCCTACAATAGCTGCTTTTATAGCACACAAACTTCACCAAAGTTTACACCAATTACAAATTCAGTTAACTGTCCTATACCTGAATCAAACCATCAAGCAGTTCCTTCAAAAATGTTTTGCCTATTATCATAATTACTCATTTACTCAATTCTAAATGTGCACTCAAATATTTTTTCTCTTACTGAACTAATAACATAATGATTTGCAACGTGCGTCCATGCTGTCCTAGATTCTCCTCATGACTTGTTATTCAATGGTTGAATAGGTTCAAATTTTACAGCTTTAACTTTATTACCCCAAACAAGTAAGAAGAATTTTCTAAACTGGAACATTATTAGAACATAATAATAATAATTAAGAAATAACATTTACAAGGCATTCATTCATGCAACAAATTTCTGTCAACTGTATGAACATTACTTCAGTATATTCAGAAATGTCCTTCAGTGCAAGATTTTCCAAACATCTGAAGCGTAATTACATTGGTCTTTCTTTTTCTAGTAGTATGCATGCTTTAAAGGGGTAGTTTAACACCTTTTGGCTATGGGCATTAGTCATCTTAATCTTGTCTACATTAAGCATGAGTATGTCAGGCTTTTCAATGTTTAACCTCATTCTGTGTTTTGTCTCTTTTGGTAGAAACCTCAGGTGACCCTCCACTAAAAGCCACAGATGCTTCTGCTGCAGCAACGCAAGATGCCAGTGACAAGCAATACAAAAAGGCAAGTTTATAAACCGGGTTACGTTTGAGTTTGTATCGTTCAAAGGACAAAACCATGTCCAAACGTTGTCAGAGACATGGCTGTAATCTTAATTTTCTTTAATGTATAGACCCATAAAGCACTTGAAAAAAATTTGGATTCAGTTAGTTCTACTGAAGAAGAAGCACCAAGAGAAGAATTTCAGGGCCTATGACAATGTTGTAGTAAGAAAATGGTTCTTACTGATTTAATGTCAACATGATGATGGCGGCAAGTTGTCTTCACTTGAAGTGCAAGTCTCAGTACAGAGCAGCTTGCACTTAAACCTGCAATGTGGAACTTTTACATATTTACATATAAATGAATGTCTGATCCAAATGAGTTCGCACTATGCTGATAAAGCCTATCACCACCAGGTAAATCAAAGTTTTTGGGCTCCCACTACACAAATCTAGATTTTTATGTTTTAATCCACACACTTTTCTCTTCAATCCAGCCCCTGAACAACACTAACATGGCACTTATCAGGAGATTTAAAAAACAAATCGAAAATATCAGATCAAGTAGATTTATGTAGCCACCAAAATCCGGCCTTTTTTCTTGACGTCAAAGCATGGCTCACGTGTGCTCACAGATGGCAAACATGTCTCAGGTTACGACTGTGCTGTTGATACTTTCCCTAAACAGCTGCTGCCCCGTCAATGAATTCTGGTTTTTATAATATGTCCACTGCTCCTGCCCAATGTGTGGTTTATGTATCATCCTCAGTGCAATGTGTAGTGATTCCAAAACACAGTCAAATCGTCACTAGAGACGAGTGATCCGTTTTTCACAACTGCATTACATAAATACATCCACTCCAATTTTTTGTTTTGTTTTTTTTAACAATTTTCAAATGTATTTCGAATATTCCATGTCATTTTGCCATCCAAGCATCTCTAATCTATGCAGACATAAAACAGTGGATACTGTGGACCATGGAGTAGGTCAATTCCAGGCTACAGGCTACACTTTTGTTTTGCATTTCATGCAGTTATCTTAATTTCAGCTATAAAGAGCACAGACGTAACCTGAGACATGTCCGTTATCTGTCAGCATGCGCAAGTTGCCTTTTGACGTCAGGTGGTGTGGTTAAGAGGCGAAATTAGATAGAAAAGTGTGTGGATTTAAACAAAAAAAACAAATTGATTTGTTTAGGTGGGGCGTTAATCTTGCGTCTGTGGTGACATTTCCTACTGGTGGGATAAATGCAAACCTCTGGGTAGTCATCTGCTAACTTGAATGTGGATAAAAAAAAATGTAACCGTGCAGCTGTTGTAGATTCTCCAAGTACAGAACAAATACCGTATTTTCACGACCGTAGGGCGCATCGTACTAAAAGGCGCAGTCTCAGTGGTGTGCGTCATTACTGTAATTAACACACACATAAGGCGCACCTAACTATAGGGCGTGGGTTTGATATACAGAAGTAGAGGAATACAAAAAAGGAGCGATAGAGAGAATAAATGGTTGTGCTTTTTTTCAAATTTTTAATCATACATTTTTAATCGTATGGTAAAACACGCGGATAAAAAAAGCACACAAGTTTGCTTATTTAAAAATAGAGTGGGGCAATGTCATCAATCAAACGATCAAAGTCCTTATCCTCTGTTTCTGATTTCAACGTCACAAAAACGAAAGCACCAAGACGGACGTCCTTGAAAATGTACAATTTTCATTTCTTCTGCTAGCTTTATTGCTTTTAGTGGAATGGTGACTGGAACGCCTTTCCCACTCGTTCTTTGCTCCGTGATCCACTGCTCCGTGATCCACTGATCGAGTCTTTCCTCAAACTCGTGCCACCACCTGCCTCATGTCCGCATAAACTCAGCTGTGTAGCTGATTGTTTTCAGTTTAAACTGTGCTTTATAAGCGTGTGTCTTTACCATTTTCAGGGTTGTTAAAACAACAATGTTCTGCATAACACACATCCCTGTTCTTTTATATACAATCCATGCCCACACTCCCCCTACATACATAGGGCACACCGCACATTTTCAAAAAAATTTAGGACTTGAAGAATGTGCGCCTTATAGTCGTGAAAATACGGTAGATAAAATTCTAATAGTGATGCTATAAACAAGTAATTCAACTTTTTACAGCCACAGAAGTAACAGAGTTGACTTCAGTGGAGTCTGTGACGTAAGCATGTTTGAACAGCGTTTGTGTAATTCCTTTCTCACCACCAGAAGTTGGATACAAAGGTCCTGCTGCAGGTTTACATGTGGTGCATAAAAATGTAAATGTTTTTGACTGAGGGTATCATGTACATACAGTATGGCACTCATTCTGGCAGATTAAAGCCTTAGTTTACGCACATTCATACCGATCATTGCTTCAAAAGTGCACCCACTGCTTGTCATCCCTTTTCTTTTCCAGAAGGCTTATTCATGGAGAGAGACCATTCTTTCTTCCATTCTAAAGCATCCTTTGTATGCACATTTGTTTTCATTTCTGTTGTCTTCTCTCTTTCTTGTCCTGTTTTGTTTTTGATTCCAAGTGACCGATCCTAGTGTATCGCTGTTCTGTTTTTGTGTTTTTTTTAACAGAGTTAAAGTTTAGACAACCATAACATGTGAATTTGACAGTAAATAGGATTATTCTAAAGAGAGCTGGATGTCTTTTTTCCCCTATGTTCTGCTTTTAGTCTGCAATCATGGTCTCCAACATGACACACAAACTTAACATAAAATATAAAACTGATGATTCATCTCAAGGTACATTTGATGTAGGTATGTGTTCAGAGCCAAAAAATAAAAAAGTAAAACCTATAACGGAAATACATAACATCGTCATGTTGGGGACACCTGAACTAAAGAAATGTCACCTTTGCTTTGTGCTTCACCCCTGATAGAGCAGTATTTCAGTGCTTGCTTTGCTTATTTAATCATCATCATCTTCAGCAGCATCAGCATACCCAGACCGATTATGTTCAGATCATCATTTTGTGCAGCAAAGTGTAAAATAGTGAGCAGTTGTCACCGAACATCCTTAAAATTGTGAAAAAACTCAAATTTCTTTTCTCTTGTATTTTATACTGCTAAAAACTGATACAGACGTGTCTGAATTCTGAGTTATTAGTGAGAAAAACTCACTGTTGCAAGTGCCACATGCTGAGAGGTGCTGGTTGTGGTATTAGTGGCCTCTTCTGCCTTCAGTCTGCAGTCTGCAAAGTTTGGCATCTCCTTATGTGTATGAGAGAGACTGACTTTGTTGGGTCACACTGATGATGGTGGCAAGATTAACAAAGCCTAAAGACGTTGATTCTGTCTCACTCGAGCCCTTCGACGGAATCTGAATTCTCATCAGCGGGTTCCTACTTCATAGTGGTGTGTTTAGGTGCAGCATTGGCCTGTATGGCTGATCCAGCCCAATGGCTGGTTGTTCACTTTTTTTTTTTTTTTTTTTTTTTTTTTTATTGCTGCTCCTACATCTCTCTCATTATCACATACCCCAGCAGGGTCTGCTTGGCGAGCTCATTCTTATACAGCAGCAGATCCAGCGGCACGAGGAGGAGGTCCGGCGGGCCGCCGCAGCCAATAATGCGCGTCCCCCACCGCCAGAGCCCGCTCCCAGTCCGCCTCCGAACCCCAGCCCCCCTCAACAGAAACGCAAGGTGAAGGTCCCACCCCACTTAGATCCGCCCTATCCCTCAAAAGACCACAGTTGCAGAGTCTGAAGAGAATATATATTGTA
Source organism: Eupleurogrammus muticus (assembly GCA_036785175.1). Taxonomy (NCBI): domain Eukaryota; kingdom Metazoa; phylum Chordata; class Actinopteri; order Scombriformes; family Trichiuridae; genus Eupleurogrammus; species Eupleurogrammus muticus. The sequence continues at coordinate 17,992,804 of JAYKQN010000006.1, read as the reverse complement.
GGATTACTAAAGAAATCCAGTTTCTACCGATTTCATTAGTGTAACTTTAGCTGAAAAAGTATTGTTTCACTGCCCTCACTGGTAGAAAGTTACAAGATTGCACCTCTGACTACACCCAGCATCCTTTCTATGTTTTTAGAAGTGGTCAAAAATGAGCTCTGGTGCATCCCAGAGTCCAATTTTGCATCACTGCAGTGAGGTCAGACGTCTACCACCGGAGATCAGCCAAAACAAGATTTTTTAGCTAATGTTAAGGTGTCAACTTACTAAATATGTGGAGTATAACGTAATATAGCCAATTTGAATTATCAAATATCTCTCTTTCGTGGAAAAAATTAAAAAATAGATACAACACATACATACGGATATGAATGGCTCAAAATATTTCATGGATATATTCCAGTGCTGTGGTCATGCAATTAATACAATCTTTGTTACTAATACAATGTTCAATTACTGTTAATATTTAATGTTTATGTGCACCAAGTAAAAGGCAACATAGTGCACCACTTAAATGAATGGCTTCCTCTGAGGGCCCTGATTGTGTATTTATTGCGTGGCTATTGCATTTCATTTTACATTTTCTTTCCCTCTAGTCCTTCACTTTGAGCCATGGCGTTATTGGGGTTTAAATGATGTTTGTTAATGCCTGAAGTCCCTATATCTGTAGTGCAGACATATTGACACGTAAATACCTTAAGTCTGCCCCCTACAACACCCGACAGTAGCCTCCATATACCACCCCATAGGCTGTCAGGCTGACCGTTGTTGGAACAGGCATGCATGGACCTTCATAGCTTTGTTCCAGCGTCACAGTGATGACGTAGTCTCACGTTCTGACACAACCAGATGGATCCAGAATCACTATTTTTTTGCATGGATTGAAATAGGGAGCCGCTGCATGGTGTGAGCTGCTCTGAAACTAACACAAAAGGACCGGACTCTTACAGAAATGGGATAGGTGACGAGGTTATCTACAGCAAGGGAGATGCCTGAAGCTTGTTAGCTGCAGTTTTCTTTATGCCTACATATCATAAGTCTCTTAATTAACAAAAGCAATACAATTTTTAAACACAGTTGGTGCCCATCACTCAATATACAGAACACTTTACATCCCAGCTGTATTGTGTAGAGCAGGGCTGCCCAATCTTGCTCTTCGAGATCTACCATCCTACATGTTTTAGGAATCTCCCTATTCCAACGCACCTGATTCTAATGATTCTAATCATCAACTCACACTCAAGTAGCTGAAGCTTTCCAAGGGCTTGTGAACAATTGGAATCAGGTGTGATGGAGTTGGAGATTCCTAAAACATGTAGGATGGTAGCTCTCGAGGAGCAGGATGGGGCAGCCCTGGTGTAGAGCTTTTTAGCTTGGTGTAGCTGTCTGTCAAATTCCCTTTCCTCTGCTGCCAATCCCATCTGTTCATGTTCGCTGTATCTCCCGCTTTCTGTCCTGTCTCTCATCCCAACAAATGTGTTGCAAGTGTAAAAATCATATAATCAAATGAGGTATGATTTTTTTGACCTGATCTAAATTTAGACAGATTTTTTTCCAGGCTCACTATGTGATTCGTGGCTGTTTATTAATCAAAAGCCTGATGATTGAAGCTGATTAATGCCAGAATAAGTACCGTCTGCTTGAAATCTGATTTTTATTCCTCTCTTCATGCATCAACGTGACTTTTAAACTCTGGTTCTTTCAGTAATACAGTGTGCACGTAACGTATCTTTCGTGGTGCTGGTGGGAGTTCATGCTTGTGAAGTGCGGGAAACGGGAAGCCCTTGTTTTCAATCTGCCAGAGAGGAAGTGTTAACTCAGTTTGTTGCTGTTCTTTTTCTGTTTTTCTCTAATTTGACCTGTAGTCTTCAGACAAAGAAAAGGTAGACCAGCTTCAAGAAGAACTGCTTCGCACACAGGTACAGTAGATTTTGTTCTACCTGGACTAAATCATCATATTATTTATAGCTCAATATGGCTGGTAAATCCAATATTTTAACTTTAATGCTCTTTTTGGTGTAAAGTGTTGCTTATGCTTTTGTTGATGGTGTCCTACTGTTTAATTATAGCTCAAATATCAGCGCATGTTGGAGAGACTGGAGAAAGAGAATAAAGAGTTGCGGAAAGTGGTCCTGCAAAAAGACGATAAAGGGATTCACCAAAGAAAACTGAAGGTGGTTTTTCACATTTAATGTATACACACAAACATACCAGTCCACACTTACAAGTTAATGCCAATTAAATGTTACCCCTACTTAGATTTAAATTATCATCCATGATCATACAGTGGACATGTAAATTTTTTCCTAAATTCATTGAGCACTTCACGTTTAATTCTGCTCTAGTGATTTTGCCTATAATGACAGCAAAGTAATAAAATTAATAGAAATTTGAATTAACCTTGCACATTATTTATTGTATCCACTCGTGTAGAAATCACTTATTGACCTGTATTCTGAAGTGCTGGACATCCTGTCTGACTATGATTCAAACTACAACACCCAGGACCATTTACCCAGGGTAAGGAGCAAATTTAATTTCTGAATTAGTTTCACAGTGAATAGAATTGAAATCAAAAAAGTCTTTCTATTTTTTTATTGTGCCTTGTATTTCTTTGATCCTAAGTACTTTCACACTTTTTTTACCTGACTTCTTTTATTTATTTATTTACTTTTATATGGATTTACTTGTCCTCCCTCTCTTCTCTCCTCCATCACCACTTCTGCTGTTTTCAGGTGGTTGTGGTTGGGGATCAGAGTGCTGGGAAGACTAGTGTGCTGGAGATGATCGCCCAGGCCAGGATCTTTCCACGGGGCTCTGGAGAAATGATGACGCGTTCTCCTGTCAAGGTACATGGTATTAGGCAGACTTGTGTTTGTATAATAGGAAGAAAGGATCTACATAAAAAATTTGGACATACTTTCACATTCAGGGTAATGTGAAATCGTGCCAAACTTTTGACTGATACTATATAATAATGTATTCAGAAGCTTGTTTTTTCTACACATGTTGGCAATCTTCTCTTCAGCACATACATTCTTTTTATATAACATATTGTTTTCTGCAGGTCACACTAAGTGAAGGCCCCCACCATGTGGCTATGTTCAAGGACAGTGGCAGAGAGTTTGACCTTAATAAGGAAGAGGATGTAAGTAAAAAAGCCATTTATCCATCCACCCCCTATGATTTTCATCACTAACTAACTCAACAACCTGTTCCATTATATCTGGTCCCTCTTTCCATGTTTTGCAGCTGGCTGCTCTGAGACATGAGATTGAGCTGAGGATGAGGAAGAGTGTGAAGGATGGACAGACAGTCAGCTCTGAGGTTGGGCATGGTGGTTCTATTCATATAATTCAAAGCAGCTGTTTCAAAGCTCTTAAGTATTGTAGAATAATAAAAACAGTTTAATTTTTTCATCTCAGACGATCTCCTTGAGTGTGAAAGGCCCCGGCATCCAGAGGATGGTCCTTGTTGACTTACCAGGTGTCATCAGTGTGAGTAAAGACAACAGCAGACTTATGTTATTAAGACACATTTGCAATTGATTAGGTATCCTTTTCTTATAATCATTATATTTTCTTGTAGAAATTTGACTCAATGACCCTACATAGATTCATTAAGAAAGGTGCAGTGTGTATACATATAGAAAAGTGGAAGCTTAAGTTATTTTTTATGTTTGACCTAAAGGTGTGTTGACACAGTGTACAATGGATAAGACATGGACATATGTTGAGATGAGGAGAGACATGCAATCATGGTTATTGTACCAGACTTATAATAAATCTCTAAACTTATCTTTCTCAGACTGTGACTGCAGGAATGGCTTCTGACACAAAGGAAACGATCTTCAGCATCAGCAAGGCCTACATGCAGAACCCCAACGCAATCATCCTCTGTATTCAGGGTGAGTCATAAACATGCTCTTACCAGTCAACAACTATCCCGTATAAGGGCAGCAGGGAGAGGGGCTGATATTCCGACCCTGGCCACATTATTCTATTGTTGTGTTCTTAAGCAGAACAAATGCAGACCCTTCATTCCTTCACACTCCTCATAATTGTCATTGATAACGTCTATACAGTACATCATTATCACTCCTCCTCTGACCTTCATTTCTGTCCAGATGGCAGCGTGGATGCAGAGCGGAGCATTGTAACAGACTTGGTTAGCCAGATGGACCCCCATGGAAGGAGGACCATCTTTGTCCTGACCAAAGTTGACTTGGCCGAGAAGAACCTGGCCAGCCCCAGCAGGGTAACATCACTTCACTGAAATATCCTTCCATATGTAAAAGAGTATGCTGAGTATTATTTATTGATATTCCAATAATGTATTTTTTTTTATAAATGACCAACTACTTTTGTTGACTTCATTGATAATTTCTTTTAAACGAGTTAATCAATTGTAATCTGCTACTACTATAACTAATCAAGAAATATTGACAAAATGTGACCGACAGCTGTATAAGCATCAGGTGTCAGCCACTGTCAGAGAAGCTATATGCAGCCACACCACCAGAGGGAGTCCAGAACTTAGATCTGAACCTGATGTTCAGTGTTGGGAAGCCTGTACTATGGGCTGAAGGAGCTTGAGAATCAGTTTATCACATTTCTTCTTTCAGATCCAACAAATAGTTGAAGGCAAGTTGTTCCCAATGAAGGCCCTGGGCTACTTCGCTGTGGTAACAGGAAAAGGTAACGTGTACTAGAGTATTACCTGTCATTCATTAATTCTGCATTACTTAATATTTAGTTCCAGATTATTGTGTCTAGTCCGGTCAAGTGAATTTTATTTGTATAGCCCAAAATTAGAAATCACAGATTTAAATGGACTTTAAAGTTTGTACAAAAGCAACACAACATCCCAGGTCTTGGACCTTCACTTCACATCAGACAGGAAAAACTCCTTTAAAAAAAAAAAGGATACACTACATTCTCAGCTTTGTTATCAGCAACATTCTTGTTATTTTTGTTTCTCCATCTTGGTTACAAAAACTCCTTTCTGAATTATTTAATTCATAATCACATACACTTAGATATTACTATAATTCAATAGCTCACCAATTAGTATCATCTTATTCTTCTTCTCTACCCCTGTTTAGGGAGCACTGGAGAAAGCATAGACTCCATTAAAGACTATGAGGAGGACTTCTTCCAGAACTCAAGATTACTAAGGCAAGTTTGACAGCATTACAGAATTGAAGGCTTCATGGAATTAATTACCTTAAAGTTGACAATTAATGTATGCATGTGACTAGGGACGGCATGTTGAAGGCCCACCAGGTGACCACAAAGAACCTGAGCCTCGCTGTCTCCGACTGCTTCTGGAAGATGGTCAGGGAGTCTGTTGAGCAGCAGGCTGATGTCTTCAAAGGTATGATCACTCCTGCAGGTCTATTATGCAATTTTTAAACTTCATGCTTGGGACGGACTATCTATTAAAATCCCTGCTGGCATTTAGTGAGTGTTATAACAAAGCCTTTAACAGAGCCAGGTATAGTAGGATTTTATCTATTAACTGTAGTGGAAACAGGTGCGACTCCTGATTCTCCTACCTTACTGTATTTGTCTTACCCCGCCTGCCTATCCACACTTTTCACTTCCCCACTCTTGCTTTCCAAATGCAATTAGTCTAGACAATCACAGGCCCGTTGCTAACAGCACAAGAGATTTATGGCTGTGAGACTGCAGTTCCCATAGGCCTATTGTGTGGCGCATTGATCCATAGCCCATCAAATCACACACAGCCGGGCTCCATCCTCCATACTTGGCACCACCGTAGCCCCACAAACCGGCAATTAGCCTAATCTTCGCTGTGGAAAGGGACAGGTGTGTGTGTGTGCACGTGCATGTGCGTCAGTATGTCTGTGTACATAAATGAGAACTACAACTCTGACTTCTGATAAAGAGGGTGTGATCTATTCCAGCCCCCCCCTCTCTCTAAGGGGGCCAGTTAAGATTGTGTGCATTCGCAAAGTCTTTATGCACTTTTATTAAATGATAGGCACCATTAGCAGTCTGAAAGCTCCCTTTATATCATACCGAGTTAAAACAAAGCAGGCCCTGTCCCTGTATGGTCATTGCCTGTTGATTACAGAGAATTACTGTTTGATGGACCTTAGCATCAAAGGTGAAAAAGATATAGACACAAACAGGAGAGGAGTTTAATGCAGATATGAGGTTGAGCACCTGCCATGGCCAATATATTTAGAACAGACTGTTCAGATGTTTTCAATATTTTTGTTATGGAAACAATAATATTAAATTATAATTTCACTTCTGTTAAACTTAAAGTTAAATAATATTTATACTAAACATTTGTTTTCACCATTCTTTGTATCTCAGCATCCCGCTTCAATTTGGAGACAGAATGGAAGAACAACTACCCTCGTCTAAGAGAGCTGGACAGGGTGAGAAACGCAAACTTAACATGTGAAATTACACTTTTCTATCACATTTGAACAGATTTATTACAAATGGTCTTTGTGAGAAAAATAAAACATTTATTTTTAGAGCTTAACATATATACATCAGATGAACCAAATGCACAGTGAACATCATCAAAGGTTTGTAATATTGTTAAGGATGTGTCTTATTTTATCTCTTTACAGAATGAACTGTTTGAAAAGGCAAAAAATGAAATCTTGGATGAAGTCATTAGCTTGAGTCAAGTGACCCCACAACACTGGTAAGTTTACTCTGGTCAGAGGTCAAGTTGTACCCTAATTTTATTTTGTAGTTATAAATGTTATCTCCTCATTATATAAAATATTGTTCTTCACATTACACTGTACCACCTTTGAGGACTATGCACTTACACTAAACCAGCCATGTTTGGGCAGCAGTATTCAGAGCAAACTACAGGCCCTGCTCTGTGTGTATTTATTTGTGTAGTTATACCTCACCCTCAATAAAGACAACCTTGCTAAATGAGATGTATGCATGCTGTTGTGGCCATCCCCAGTGTGCGTGCCATCAGTTCTGCCAGATCAATACTCTGATGAATGGCCCATGGAAGTGAACCGGGGTGGCCCTGTTAGCCAGCCAGCAGCCAGCCAGCACTATTGGAGATTGCGCTTATTGACAGTGAAGAGTGCTGGCCGGAACAAAAGGGGAGCTTAATGAAATATGAGCGTGCGTTTATGATAAATGAGAGGCGCAACACTGCCCAGGCCTCGTGGGGACGAGGGGAGGGTTTTGTTCCATTGTCACGCCGCTGTGGAGAGAGAGAGGAGGAGTGTGGAGACCGTTAACAGGGTCATAGTGGAGCTGTATTGGAATCTGAAGTCAAGCGCGATCGCTGTAGCACCAACTACACAAGTCAAGCCAAGACCAAGCCCTGTTTCCTCTCACGTTAGATCACTTAACTGAACTGAGCCCAGCATCTGACAGCAATTTAGTTAAAAACAGTCTTGTTTGTTAGATCTGCGTAAAGTCTGAATATGAAAATAATGATCGGAGAGAGAAAAAAATTAACCTGTATGTAAGTTATAAAAAAAATTACCTTCAGCATTAAAATGCAACATCCAGCACCAGAATGGAGTGCCAGTTACAACATTATTTCAATCCATTTATTTAGTTTACATGCTTATCTTTTAACCTCCCAGGGAGTCCATCCTGCAGAAGAAGCTGTGGGAACGCGTTTCCACCCATGTGATCGAGAACATCTACCTGCCTGCTGCCCAAACAATGGACTCGGGTACCTTCAACACTACTATAGACATCAAGCTCAAACAGTGGACTGACAAGCAGCTTCCTCACAAAGCACTGGAGGTACCACAGATTCTCTGTCTTCGTACAGCTGCTCATGTTATAAAGTTATTTATCACATGATTGTTAATTCGTTTTTTTAAGCAGATCTTCTGCTGATAAGAGGAAATCAATAAATATTAATGAATCAGATGGTGCCTGTTTTTCATTTATATCAACATTATATTCTCTCAAAACTGAGTTATTTCTGAATAAATTGTTACTAAACTTACATTCAGACTATATATTTAAGTATTGCTCCTGATTCATTAGAAGTTTTTTTCCTTATATTGACACAAACAATTGAACTTTCATCAGATATTCAATCCGGCAATGGACTTATTTATGTTAATATCTTCTTCTATCTCCAATATGTTTTGCTTCTCATTAGGTTGCCTGGGAGACACTGCAGGAAGAGTTTGCCCGTTTCATGGCTGAATACAGAGGCAAAGACCAAGACGACATTTTCGATAAGCTGAAGGAGGCTGTGAAGGACGAGAGCATCAAGAGGCACAAATGGAACGAGAGGGCCATGGACAGTCTGGTAAACGCACAGTACATCCACTCACCCTGGGTGCTAGATGCAGAGAACAACATGCATATTTTGATTCAATTTAGTTTGCGATTTTGTCATCATGCACTATGCATATAAATCTCCTGGTCTTTTTGACATTGCTGCAAAGACAAATCATTGCCAACTGACACATCTGGTACAGGACTTAATATCTTAACTGATGATGTTTTTTTTTTTTCTTCTTGCCCTATCCCTGTGTGCATTTCAGAGGGTGATCCAACACAATGCCCTAGAAGATCGTTCAATCACAGACAAGCCGCAGTGGGATGCAGCAATCCAGTTCATGGAGGAAACCTTGCAGTCACGCCTCAAAGACAGTATGTTATTTCAGCCTTGATACTTTATGTAACATCAACATGGTTCAAGATAATAAAATATTGGCACCAGATCATTTTAAACTGAATGAAATCCTGCATTTACCCCAGACATCACAGTGACTAAGCATGGATTCTCATTAAATATATAGAGTAGTTAAAGATTTTGGTAAATGGTTAAAAGGGGCACAAAGACATAAACTGTTCATTGTTGGTTGAAATATTTTCTCATTATAACCCTTTATATTTCCCTTTGTTCATGTCTCTTGTTGCAGCTGAATCAGTAATCAGGGACATGGTGGGTCCAGACTGGAAGCAGAGGTGGATGAACTGGAAGAATCGAACACCAGAACAGGTGAGAGAATTTACAGCCATCACAGACTTTCACTTATTGCATTTATGCAGTAAAATTCTAGTAGAACCAACAAGCAGACAGTGGTCACTCACTGCTCTTTGACCTTGTAGCACATCCGTAACGAAACAAAGAACGAGCTGGAGCGGTTGCTGAAGTTGCACGAAGACCACACAGCCTACTTGGCCAACGATGAAGTCACCACAGTCCGGAAGAACCTGGAGGGACGATCGGTCGAAGTAGACCCCGTGCTGGTGAGATCAAAATATCTTTTTTTTAATGAAATTCTTCATCTCAGCAGGATGTAATAAGTTTGCATTAGGCTGACACCTTATTTACTGGATTACTGACTATCTTCCAGATCAAGGACACTTGGCACCAGCTCTATCGGCGACATTTCTTGCAGAAGGCGTTGTCCCACTGTAACCTCTGCAGGAGAGGCTTCTACTACTACCAGAGACATTTTGTCGACTCTGAGGTAAAAAGATAAGATGTGTTCTACTGAGTTATCTTTAAGCTGTACTTAAGGCCACTGTGAAGAGCTGAACTGTGTGCATGTTTCCCCAGTTGGAATGCAACGATGTGGTTCTGTTCTGGAGGATCCAGAGGATGTTGGTGATCACAGCCAACACCCTCCGACAGCAGCTCACCAACACTGAGGGTGAGTCTCTTCTGGCAGCCCTACCTGCCTTCCCATTTTGATAACATTCCTACTTCCTATTTAGTCCTGACAGGTTTTCCTTCTTGTAGTTTATGATGGTAACAGTTTATGGTTGAAGTACTTGCTCCACACTTTAGGGTTGGAACAAGTTGGTTGAAAGTTGTCCGGATTTCATTGTACAGTGCTACAAAGCAAACGTTATTATTGAGCTCTGTGCTTTTTGGCCGAATGTCTTTAAACAAATTTCCATGTTATTGATAACCCTTGAATCCTAAAATCCAGTCCTACAACCATTACAGAAAATGCATTAGGGTATAAACTCTCTCTCACCCGTTTAAATGGGCTAAAATGTGTTGATCGAATAATTCATGGTGACATCGTGAGCCTAATCCTGTGCATTGTTGTTGAATCGGATATTGATTTCTTTGCTTTCCGTTCTCATTCATCTTTCTTCTCAGTGCGCCGGTTGGAGAAAAATGTAAAGGAGGTGCTGGATGATTTTGGAGAAGACACGGAGAAGAAGAGCCATCTCATCACCGGCCGCCGAGTCCAGCTGGCCGAGGATCTCAGTAAGAACAAAATGAAAAATGCTATGACCAAAAAAATCAGACAAACTGCTCTGGGTCACTCAAACACTGGCTTCCCTACATTCAAATGTGCTGGCTTGGCTCAGCTGTCAGTACATTGTGTTGGTAAATGTTTCCATCATAAGAGATCACAAAGTTGTCAGTAGGTGGCACTGGTGCTTAAGGAACCAGTCTACACTAGTCTGAAGAATCCTTACAAACTCAATTTTAAGGTGCATTCACTGTTGTTCTCTCAGACACTTGTTAATTCTTCATTCAGTTCAATTTTTGGCAGATTGTCAAAATTATTAACATTGCCTACACTTTCATTATTTCTGTCTTCAATGCTTTCTTACTTTCTCTCAATGGATTTAAAGACTCTGTTTGGTTTTTACCAAATGGCATCTCTCTAAACTTGGTAAAATGTTGTAAGAGGGTAGTGTTGGTATTATATTTTCAGAATTAAATATTCTGAATCATATGTTTTAGTTTATTTTTTAGAATTACTGGGGGAAAAATGTGGTAAGGGTATTCAAAGTAGACAATCATAATTTGGAAAATCCTTGTGTATTCAAGGGTCATGAACCAGACCCCAGCACATAACATTGCAAGTGCTTGGGGTGCTCATTTGATTTGTGTATAATGGGATGAGGCTTTGATGAGTCAGACGACCAGTATGGTTCTGGTCTTAGTTTGAATCTGGATGAAGAAGATTTCTGTTTTTTGGCACAAATAGACCAAACCCCCCCCATTTGTTGACTATTAGTCAGGTCATGGATTGTGCCACCAGTGACAAGACCAGGCCTGTGCATATGGTCTAGGGGTTTCCATCTAATTAGAGTTGATTGAGATCCACAAAACTGTTGGTCAGCACCCCATGAATTTGGATTTTACAACTAAGCTGGAGTCTATCTATTGCTATAATAACAGGCTTCTTTTGTTGACAACATTGCCAACATCCAAGGGTTATTCAGCAATTTGTTGACAGATGTTATGAGCGTTATGCCACAGTTTTTGTTGCCTAAAACCTCCCAGCTTGTACAGAATTAAAGCCAGCAAGTTTCTATCGTGACTAAAAACTGTAAAGACAGGTTACACATGTCCAACTTCCCACCTACCATCAGCTGTGGGAAATGTCTGTGTGTATATTTGCACATCATATTCAAAATAAATAGATGTACAGGAGTTTATAAATAAAAACATCCTCAAATATGCTTAAAGCTTATCATGGGGTGGGCTGGTTGACTTATAAAGCAAAACTCTGAAAGCAAAAGTTTTGCTAAATACGCTTCAAAGCAAAGTCTGTAGACACAAAGCAGCATGCTTCCATTCCTCTCTGTATCTCTCTCTCTCTCTCTCTCTCACACACACACACACACACACACACACACCGACACACACAGACAGTTTCTTTAACCAGGGGCACATCCACAGGGAAATATCACACACCTACCTCAAAGAATACAGGGGACATGTACCACTCTTCACTCCTTTACATCACTCATTCGGTCCTTTGCCCAGAAACAATTTGCATTATCTCAATTGTAGACATTAAAATAAAATAAAAATGCAGGTCATTAATATGCCGTTCCCCCTTGATTTGTAGCCAGTCAGTTTAAACTGCATCTTCAAGATACTTATTTTTTCATTGTGTTTTGACAGCTCTTCTTAGCCATAATCACTGTATATTTAAACAGTATGTAGTGTTGTTTGCCCTCTGTCCCATGGAGATCTCCTCCTGCCATCTACCTGCTGCCACATATTTTTAGTTTTTATATACTTAATGTAATCGATGGGTTTTGCGATGGCACACATTCGGACAAGAGTGTCCCATATTTGATATTTAATTGAGGCTTTACAAAAGCACACATTCCCTATTGTTTCCCCTATTAATCTGGGCCTCCTGACATCCTGATAGGGAACCTCTGCTGTAAAGATGCCACAGGTGAATGAGGCCAGACGGTGTGTGTTTGGATTATCTGTATGTGTGTTTGGTTTGGTTGACCTGACCAAGAATCGGTTATTGCCTTAATAAAACACACCCCTTTATTGGCTTTTTCCGTCTATTACTACTAAAGTAAACATACACACATCTATTCATATCATCAAGGAACAGGATACATACAATATAGTACACACATATTTACATTAACAAGCATCCATACTTGCACTCTCATGCATACACCAAGTACAATGGTGCAATAGATCAAGGCACACACACAGATTTTTTTTGTGCCAGTTGGAGGTAATAGGGGACTGTTTTCACCTTCTCCTTAGCAGGGTTAGTCTTTTTGACAAAAGCCTAGGGGAGAGGAGAGCACACACACACACACACACACACACACACACACACACACATGCGCGCGCACACACACTCACACAGACTCTCTCCCCTCCACACACGGGTTAGAAATGCCCAGACCTGCCTGGCCTTGCAAATCCCATAAGGCAAGTCGATCCCCATCTTTCCCAAACAGGCATAATGTTCCCTCTTCCCACCACCAAAACCTGCGCAGCAGTAGATTTGGGAATGTTTTTGGAATCTGTCATGTGATCTATAGGATAGAAACCCACCTCAACCACGCACACACACACACACACTAGCTGGCTTGTGGTAACCTTAGAAATGTCTTGGCTAAGTTTTTCAGTCACAATAGAGATTTTCATAATTTTAAGAAGCTATTAGTAATATCGTAGCAGCGGCAGAGCCACAGTTTGGATGTCAAGAAAGCCTGCTCCTAGTTTTATGGTGATGTCAGAATTTCCTTTTTTTTTTTTCTCCTACCAAGAAAATTTATGTTCTAGAGTTTTAGCTTTGTCAATCTGTCACGTTGAGTAAGTGGGTGAGTGGAGGATCCGGGTCATTAGCTGTCTGACATTTTGCGCAGGGCTTTCTTTGTAATGCAGCTTGTGTGGGTATGTGGGTCCATCACTCTAGCCTGAACTACATGGTTGACGGGCTGACTCAGTGACATTCAAAGCGGAGTGAACACGCTTACTTAGAGGAAAACCAAGTTTGTAGCCTCATTTCACCAAAAGACATTTTAGCTGTTGGCAGGCATTGAACCTGTGACATTGCAGTCAAAGGAGTGCCTGTGCAACTTCAACCTGTTATTAAAGAAGGCTTTATGTGAGTATTCACAGTTAGAGATGAAAACACTTGATAGGAGCCGCACACACCTCTTCCCCGGTCATGGAATTCTCCTGTACAACTCTGACTCGTGACCTTATTGGTGCGCTATCTGGTGCATTTTCCCTCAAAGCTGCTGTTCTCCCCTCATTTTCCACCCTGTTTAAACAAAACAGGTCAGATTGCCTCAGGCCCAAACTTTGACCCAACTCACAGATCAGCCAGCTAGTGCCATGGGCTACTTTGTCTAGCCCCTCTCCATCAGTTAAGGTCTCTTCGTAACCGTGTTGGATTTGGTCCCTCTCTTCCTTTACTTTCCCTTGATGGAGGTTGGAGAGAAAAAGAATGGGGAAAACAACCTCTCCTATGAGCACAGGAGGGAACAGAGGAAGAGATAAGCAGCGGGAGAAATGATAAACACACTTAACAAAGCAGAAATTTTTGCTCCCAGGGGCAGTTGGCTGTTGAGTTGTGTTTGCTCCTGATTGCAGACGAGCCCAACATTGCTCAGGTTGCACACGCAGGTCGTGTGTGTGTGTGTGTGTGTGTGTGTGTGTGTGTGTGTGTGTGTGTGTGTGTGTGTGTGGGTGTTTGTGTGTCGACGAATGAGAGCATAAAAGCTGCGGTAATCAGTGGTACAATGTACACTGCAGAGAGGTGTGTGTTTGTCAGCGTGTGCCAGACCAGCTGTATGGCACAGTGCCGTCTCTGGAGCAAAGCCCAGGCCTAATGTGCAAGCACAGACCTCTTACGAGACCACTGGGATGTTGCTTGGCTGCTTCATTGCCCCTCATAGAAATCGTGTTATGTGTCTGTACTGGAAAAAAGTACTGTGGTGCCGGATTTTGGAACCCATGCCGGAGGTTTTCCACAATTACTACTCCATTATGAAGTGTTCGATGTCATATTTGTTTTTGGGGGCAGCTGTGGCTCAGAGGTAGAGCAGGAAGAATCAGAAGATTGTTAGATCGTCAGATAGTCAGATATTTCTGGCTTCTCCAGTCTGCTCTTCAAAGTGTCCGGGCAAGATACTAAGCCCTGTATTGCTCCTGAAAGCTGTGCCATCAGTATATAAATGTTTGTGTGAATGAGTAGTTAATAGATCCTGCTGATGAACTGTTTGGTACCTTGCATGGCAGACTCCATCATATGTGTGTGTTGCCCTTCGGGTGATCAGAAGGCTCAAAATGCACTTTAAATATGATAATACTTATTATTGTGAACTTCTGGAGATCTAATTTTGCAGCAGGTTTTGTGTCTGCTAAATATTGGAGACATTTGTATAGATTCTTTTTCCGCAGAGTAATGGTTATGTTAAAGTTGTGGCATTCGTAGCCATTTGTATTCCCTCAGCAGTTAAACCTCATCACAGAATTTTGCACATATCGACTAGCATCGCAGCTTTACTTGCTGGCACGTTCCCTGCTTTGGAATGGCTAGTTGGAGCAAACCGCTGGCTACTAAACACCCTCGTACAACACGTTCACCCTCTTCACCGTCGGCTTTTATCACTGATGTGTGGAAAATTATGGATTTCAGCCCTTTTATGTGAGGGGTATTTGAGGGTTAAAGCATTTAAGTTGTCAACAGTCGGTGCGCTTAAGAACGGTGATAATGCGTTAAGTGTTTGCATGTTTGTGCACGCACTCACTTTCTCCTCTTCCTTTTTTTTTCTTGTGTGAAAGCAGAATAGAAGAACACTCCGGTTGTCCGGGCTTGCTTGCCGGAATGCCCTCTCAGCCTCACGCTCACTTCGTTTCCTTTCATCTCCTCCCCCCTCTGCTCCTTTTTGAGCGGCTTCCTCCAGCGTGATTAGTGGGCGCTCAATGAGAAGTGCTCTTCTGTTCTCCGCCGCTGTAAGGGATGACGTATCGTCTTGAGGTGTTTTGTGCACATGTGCCTGCGCTCAGGGAGGAGAGCGGTAGAAGCTATCAGTCTTGCACAAACCTTACAGTTTTTTTTCTTGTGCGACTTGAGTGTTCGTGCCTCGACATTCATTCTTTTAACGACCACAAGAACTCAAACAATAGATATTATTTTTCAGACATTTCATTTTCATTGTTCTGTATTTTGTTGTCCAATCATCTGATTACTCTGATCATTTAATTTTTCTGTTTTATGGAGTTTTTCCCTTGTACGATGTGGGGGTATAAGGACAGGTGATATCTGATGTTGGGCAAAGCACACAATGCTCCCATTGCTACTTCAAGCCAAGTAGAACCAGGGTGTTTAAGAAAAGAAATTGGAAAAATGACAGCTACATGGTCCTATATGACAACTGTATGGCCAAAATGCGAAGCACTAACACTCCAAACAATTGATCAGTTAACTAAAAAGGTTATTTATTTGAAGTCATACATCTATTAATTTAAATTAAACAAATATGCCTAGCATAGAGAAAAGAATAGTTCACAATAAATATATCTAATATTGTGTAAGTCATATTTAACTCATTTGTTATATATATATATATATATATATATA
Source organism: Eupleurogrammus muticus (assembly GCA_036785175.1). NCBI lineage: Eukaryota > Metazoa > Chordata > Actinopteri > Scombriformes > Trichiuridae > Eupleurogrammus > Eupleurogrammus muticus. The sequence goes on along the minus strand of JAYKQN010000006.1, from coordinate 17,976,972 downwards.
TATATATATATACATATATTAGTTAAAAAAAGAGGAAAATAGAGGATTCAATAAAAATGAAAGAAAAAAGCACATTTAAATAGTTTGGGTGGGGGGGGGTTAATTTGTTTATTTTCCCAAATCATTCAGTGGTAGTGTAGAAGTTTGCAATTTGAGACACAGCGTCAGCTTCACTCTGCCCGACTACAATGTTCTTTGTCCCTGAATTAAATAGACACTGGTTTAACAGTATGTCAGTGTGGTTTTTAACGGCTTGTCTTTTTCCCATGGAGACCTCCGGCGGCAGAGTTACTGCCAAGTGTCCGTTTTCTTTCCCTGGGAGCGTCAAGTATACAAACACTAGATCCACAGATGTCATAACGCTGGCACAGACCAAGCCGCTCCTCCTGTGTTTTATCTAATCTTGTCAGTTCAATGTTATGTGAAAGACTTCCAAAAACGAATACTTGCTTCTCTATTCCACCTCTTAAAACAGCTTGAATATCCTCCTGTTATCATCTGTAAGGCTTTAGAAATTAACCAGTTTCTTTGTGTTAAGTTCCCACAGTTAGATTAGTGAAGAACAAGGTTAATACAGTATGAAAGATGTGGATTGAGTGCTCTTTGTTCTACACAACTCCAACAGAGAAAAACTCCACTCTAATAAAACAATTAGGTGATTAGGTAACATCAGACTTTATAACAGTGCCATGTACATCATTCTACTGTGACACTTCACTACTACTCTATAGTTTTTGTATACGTTAGTCTTTTAGCATTTGTATATTTTAGGTCTCCAGATTTACAATTTAGGATAGGCTGGGGTAAAGTATTTATTCATACCATGGATGTTACATCAATTATGTTTTTAATTCTTCTTTTTTCCTCATGCTGCTATAACAACCGAATTTCAAAACATGATTAGGGCATGCCTCTCAAAACTCAGCCATATGTTGAAATGAGGACATTTCTCATCACTGTGATGCGAGAGCAACTGTAAGTACAAACAGAGGAAAGGAGCAAGTAGACTAAGGAAAACAAGAAAAATGATCTGCCTGTTTTAGATGACAACCACTCACGAGGTGATGAGGAAATAAAAATATGAAGGAGGATGTGGACTCGTCTTTTTAATCTCCTCAGAGAGCGAGGGACACAGCAAGTGTGGGAAAGAGGAAAGGGAGGGAGGAGGTGTGTGATGGGAGGGGACCTATAGCGGGGCTTCTGTTCACATGCTCCCAGCACAGTGTGGCCACAAGGGACCCATTCCCAGTGATTCTCTTGTCATTCTCTCTCTCTCTCTCTCTCTCTCTCACACACACACACACACACAGACACAGACATATCAGGTGCTGTATAGGATGAGGTAATAGGAAAACCATACACTCTTCTGCAAACTTTTTTTGGGGTGGGAAAATGCACCTTTAGAAAATATTTATGTATAGTTTGTGAAAAGTATTTCAAAATTATGCAGGAATACCATGTTAAGTGGTTCAGAGTGTAATGTTTATCATTCACTTCTTTTTCCTTTTGTCTATTTTAAGAAGGGCACAGATATCAAAAGTGTAACGTATGTACTCGCTCCGGCCCAGTCACACTGATAAATAGAACAAAATCAGATACTTAAGTGCTCAAAATATAAAGCATGCTCTCATGTATTTTGTGTTTTGTTTTTTTTGGAATCAAAATTATTGTACTTAAGAGTGATTTATTGCATGACAACAGGCATCTTTGTGTGTTGCCTTTCAAAAAAACATTTACCTTTGTTGAGTTATGTCATATAAACACACTTGAGTCTTTGTTTCTAGGACCTTTGGTGATATATAATACATATATATGTGTAGTTATGTTAACTTTCTCAGGCACAGTGACACCAGTATTATTCCAAGATGACATTGTCCCTTATCTTGGCTTATATTTGTAACACCTGTAGTCCAGGTACTCCCTTCTCATTGTTATATAAATGTGAGTGTGTATGGCGGTCCAGAGCCATTAGAAACATTCATTTCCCTGTAGGGGAAAGTGGAGAGTTTAACTGTTTTGTCTCCCTCTGTCATCTTATTTGATCAGATGGCTTGGGGTCAGCGTTGGGGATGTCCTGATCCAATCTCAAAAGATCACTATCAGGACCAATCAAGGCATTTTTTAACTGATCGTATCAGCTATTTTGAGTAAGAACCAAAGCCTGAGCCTTCGTGTGTAGCACTCATACAGGTGTGTGTGTGTGTGTGTGTGTGTGTGTGTGTGTGTGTGTGTGTGTGTGTGTGTGTGTGTGTGTGTGTGTGTGTGTGTGTGTGTGTGTGTGTGTGTGTGTGTGTGTGTGTGTGTGTGTGTGTGTGTGTGTGTGTGTGTGTGTGTGTGTGTGTGTGTGTGTGTGTGTGGAGAGATGCAAAGCTGTAGTCTGAAATACCTGTGAATACAATGTCTATAAGTATAACTGACATTTTAAAATGGAAAAAGAAAATTCCTTCACTCATGCTCAATTTCATCAATGTGAGCATGTGTAGCATTCAAAAGCACTAATTTGACATGGCATCGCATCTTTTAACTTTGTTTACTCAGTTATTTTGTTAAAAGTTAGTTATTTGTCAGTTATTTTGTTTCAAAAAAATCTACAATAAGTGGAATTCTGATAAGAGTAGATTTATATCACTTTGTCCCAGGAGTACTGTACAAGTAGTTACATTTGAGTACTCACAGATACCAGGTTGTGGTTGTTTTTTTTACAAAATCATGCAGCATCGTAGCACTGTGTCTGTGATATGGCTATGGCTGAGGATCTTATACCTCGACTCCAGTATTCTAAAAAGATGCCTGAATCCCAATTTATTAAGCACAGGCAGTTTGGTCATCTAGGTTAATATACATTTCCTTCTCAAAAAAATAGCATATTGTGATGAAGTTCATTCTTCTCCATAATGTAATGATTAAAATTAAACTTTCATATATTTTAGATTCATTACACACCAACTTAAATGTTTCAGGTCTTTTATTGATTTAATACAGATGGTTTTGGCATACAGCCCTTGAAAACTCCAAATTCCTATCTCAAAAATTGTGCATATCATTAAAAGGTGCTCTAAACGAGCTATGAACCTAATCATCTGACTCAACGAGTTAACTCTAAACACCTGCAAAAGATTCCCGAGGCTTTTAAAAACTCCGAGCTTGGTTCATTACTCAAAACACCGATCATGGGTAAGACTGACGACCTGACTGCTGTCCAGAAGGCCATCATTGACACCCTTAAACAACAGGGTAAGACACAGAAAGAAATTTCTGAACGAATAGGCTGTTATTAGAGTGCTGTATCAAGGCACCTCAGTGGGAAGTCTGTGGGAAGGAAAAAGTGTGGCAGAAAACGCTGTGAAGAGAAAGTTGAGAGACACCAGACCCAAGACTGGTATCGGGGCACCCCTCAATAAGAGCCATATATAATATTTTTATTTACCTTGTTAAGAAAATACAGTAAAACATCATGAAAGAACATTTTGGATACAGGCATGTTTCTTCTTAAGGCATTGCAGAGCTTGTGTGCACAGTGGAAGCTGTTCCCTTTAAAAAATATAAAATAAATACTACTATTAGATCAGCAATCTGTATCTCCAGAGTAGTCTCAAGTCAAGAATGGGATGAATTGATTTAGCCAAAATTCTTTACCTTTTATAGTTACATTTTATCAGCAATGTTGGGTTTTTATTTCCGTCTTCATTTGTGTGTGTGTGTGTGTGTGTTTGGCACCTGTTGATGTGCAGCTATGTGTGTGAGTCTGTAAACTTGGGGCTGAGCATGTTTCCTTGCCTGTGCTCACACCTGTGGCTGATTCAGCAGAGAGGGAGTTTCTCTGAGGGATTATAACAGGATCTCACTTTAAACCCGGCCTCACGTCCCAGAGCCCATGCAGCTCCTGAAGATTGATCGCCACTTAGCCTCAGCACAGGGCTCCGTTTGAGTGCAAAAGGTGAGTCCTGGAAAAACTTCAGTCATATGACCTGCTGTGATTTACAACGTGAGTCATAAGTACACTTACCGTCTAAGACCTTTTCATTTTGAGGGAAAAGGAAGTGATGGTAACCGTTTACTGCTGTATTTGGATAACATTCGAGTGAGACTACTGTTGTATTGCTGTCTGGCCCGGAGCAAAATCCGCAATCTCCCCCAAATTATGTCATCTTTACAACCCCCTGCACTAAAAATCTTTTATGTCTGGTCCTTCAAAGGCTCAAGCAGTATTTGTCAATAAAAACCCACGTCACAGAGCCAAACACCAGTCATCGCCTGGCGCTTTCAAAGGACTTCTCTGTGGTTTGGGTTGTTTTTGTTTAGTCTGCCCTCTGGCTGAACCCGAGCTTTGACCTGTTCAGACCTACGTACGTCTCTTCCCCAGGTTGGGCTGCTCTCTCCCAGGCATCTGTTTTCTAGATAAGAGCAACAAGTGCGCAGGCTGATTCATGGCTCTGTCACTGACAACAACGTTTGGGCCGTCGACATCCCCGCTCTCCCCGCATCCAAGTCTCCCATGGCCCACTTTTTATAGCGTGACAATCCAGATTTAGTGACAAATCAAGCAGCACGCTTGACGGAAAAAAGGCTTTTCTGTTTGTTACATTAAGGGATCGGCTTTCAAAGGAGGAAACGGCGAAGCGGTTAACGGTGCAGAGTCCCCACCTACACTGTGACCTTGGCAGTCACGAGATATTAAAAGTGTCTCTGTGAATGATGACAGGTTTTGGACAGGAACACTCTCTCTCTCTCTCTGGTGACCACGCTGTGAAACGCTGCTCTGTTGGCGGCGGAAACCTTCAGATATAAAGCAGCTTCAACCTTGGCGCCACGCTTTATCCGCTGAAATCTCTCTGTTGCCACTTTTTTTCCTAACGGCCACCTTCTCTTCACACTGCCCTCACTTTTCACGTGAGATCCATGGGCAACCCATTTCACTATGGCCGTCGTCCATTGGAAAAGGATTACCGTATTTTCACAACCATAGAGGAGCACCATACTAAAAGGCACAGTCTCATTCATGTGTGTCAGTACTGTATTTAACACACACATAAGGCGCACCTAACTATAGGGCATAGATTTTATATACAGAAATACGTATATACATAAATAGAGTGGACGCAAAAACACTCTGATAAAACAAGCACACAAGTGTGCATATTTAAACAATATAGTGAGCTAATGTCATTAATCAAACCATCAAAGTCCTCATCCTCTGTTTCTGATTCCAACAGCAGCTAAATCTCCATCAAACATGCCAGCTTCACTTTCTTCACTGTTAGTCACTTTCTGTGCGGCTCCTCTGAAATGATGCCAGCTTTTGAGAAAGCTCGAACAACAGTGTCAGCAGACACGTTAGCCCAAGCATCTACGATCCATTTGCAAATTGTGGCGTACCTTGCCAGGCGCTGCCTTCCACTCTTAGTGGAACTGTGTGGAGCTTGTTTTCCTCCACTTGCGAACCATCATTTAATTATTTCTTGCGTGTAACAAATTGCCTTCAGTTTTAACTGTGCTTTATAAGCGTCTCTTTACCATTTTCAGGGTTGTTAAATCAAATAACGTTCTTTTTGTGTTCTCTACTAAGTCTACAACAACAACAACAACATACATAAGGCACACTGCACTATCGGGTGCACCTTATAGTCATGAAAAATACGGTAGTTTATTTTCTGTGGCTCGGAGTTGCGGTCCACCCTGTCCTCTGCCTCATCTTTTTCTCTCTTCTCTGTGCTGGCTACTTGTCCAGCAGGGCCGTGCAGATTCACAGTCTAATTACAGGTCAATTAAGGGCTTTCTGGCTCAGCTCTCCTGCCGGTGCTCTGGCCACAGCGGGCTTAGGCGACTCCACAGACCGGGAGTGAATGAGATATCATTTCATGTGGAGATCAGCCGAAAGAAGGCCTTGAAAGAGGGGATTGGGTGGGGGGGTGGGGGGAGGCTTCCCTCTCTTTCCCTCAATGGGCGAGAGTCCCTCCACCCTCTGCAAACCCACACAACACCCAGCATCTTAAGAAGGGGCCTCTTGGATAGAGGCCAGAGGATTATGGGAATATTCATGACCAGATAAAGGGGCGAGCGGTTGAATGACTGTGTTTTGGGGCTCATCTCTTAGGTAAACAGGAGCCTAAATGGAGTTTTAGATCACTACTCCCACTGCTCATGAGGAACAGGCAGTGGTGACTCTGTCCACTGTTTTTTTGTTGCTTTTCCACAGGACAGTGAAAAGAAAGCCTTGTTGCAGCCTTTTCTTCCTCTTGCCGGTGGCAAACAGATGGTGCCGGGGGGAAATAAATATCTGTTTCTCACAGTTTTTATCCACAGAATATTGGCTTTTCTGAAAGACGCCATTCACCGTCAGCCGTGGCCTCCTGGGCTCCTGAAAAGCTGTTGAGGGCTCATTTTAAAGTCATTAAACATCCCGTTGTAAGGGGCTGGTTGATGGGTTTAGCTGGCCTGATCTATGCTATCTTATCTCCGAAGTGTCACGGTGGAATTCTGGCTGAGCAGGATGTCAGGATGAAGAATAGACGTGCACTGAAGGGGTTTGTTTTTCAGGTTCTACGAGAGTTGGTGCGCACCTGAAAGCTCCTCAATGTCTCCAATCTACATTCGTTATTACCCGCTTACTCATCAGATATACCTTCAACAGGAGTTGATGGAGAATAAATGAACGCTAATTTTTCTCAGAATATGAGGAATGTGTAAATAATTAACAGTTTTGTGGTGACTTTAATAATAGAAAAGCACAAAGCTATGCAGTTGCAAGATATCACCACCAGGTCAGAACCGCCTGTTTGAAGGTCCATTTACTACAATTTTGCCAAACAGAAAATTCAAAGTGATCAAACAATCAGGATTTCTTCTGACATCATTAGTAAAATGTAATCATCTGCTTATGGTACCATTCCCTACATTTGGTAAAAAAGTTTTGACGAAAACACAAACTTTTTGAGTTATCTTGGTAATAAACCGGTGAAAACATATTCCTTGAGGTAATAAAGCTGCTGATTTCCTATATTTGTTTTATGGTCAACAAATCTCATGCGATTTAAAACTCCATTTAACCTCCTCGCACCAAAGCAGCAATGAACTCATTCTTTTTACAGTATTGTGCCCATATCCAGGCTATCTAGGCTTTTGTGCCATAGATCTCTGTTGTTGAAAAAACTATTACTTCTCTAACTATAATTGTTTAGAATTCACTTTGAAGAAAGACTATTTTTTACCTTCAGAGTTCTTTCCGACGTGTTTCATATAGTACGACATCTATTATGTTTATCCACCCTGGAATATTCCTCCTCTGTTGGTCTTCTTGCTGTTTCTTACCCTTTCTTTGGCATTTTTTAAAAATCTGTTGGACTTTCTAGATAAAATTGATATGATTTGATTTGATCTGCCAATCTGGGGATTTGAACCTGTGTCATCTCTATTCACGAGTCCTCTAATCTAACTTCTGGACCAGTGGTACACCAAGTGATCCGGCAGAAGCTCTCTCGTCTCTGCCTGACAGTTGGCAGGATCCTTAATGTTTGACCCTGTTTAAGCGGTCTGCATCTGAACTGGCGAGTCTCCGCCGAGCACCTTATCGTCAGCCACATCTAAACCCGGTTGAGCTTTGAAGCCTGAGCCGGGGGGATTTCCCGTGTTTTTGAGGATCTGACAGCCAGTGCCCTCTTTTTTTTTTTTTTTTTTTTTTTTTTCTCCTCCCTTCCCCCGCGCCAACTGAAACGCCACCTCCACTCTTCTTTTTTTTCCACCCTCGTGTCGGACAGATGTTTGTAATCCAGCTTTGATTGGCTTGGATCGAGTTATGTTGTCCTGTGGTCGAGGCGCGCGGCCCACGCGGCTTACTCTGTCAGTTCCCTCTGAGCCATGCCCCGCGGTGGGCTGCGTGCTGGAATGGCGTAGCACGGGGTCGTGTTTCATTCAGCTCCACACCTGCTGCAGCGGCTTGTCAGCGTGCCCCTCGACAGGCCCCCTCTAATGCCTCCATTAGGTGTTGTAATCTCCCCCCTAACGCCCTGCCATTTTGCCCGTTAGTGTGTTAAGAGTATCAAAGGCTGGGAGATCCCCCCAGCTACCTCCCTTTTTTTGCCACCTGCCAGCGCTGAGTGTGTGTAAGAAGGTGAAAAGAAGCAGAGGTGGCATAACTGTACAGCTCTTGCTGGTTTTCAGTACTTTGAGGTGGTTGTGTCTGTGTGTCTTTCAGGGCCAAACGTGTGTGTGTGTGTGTGTGTGTGTGTGTGTGTGGGCGCGCGGATGCGAGCTCGTCTCATGTTATCCAACACTCCTCAGCTCTGCTAGTGTTTCAGGACGTGTGTGTGGGGGTATGCCCACATCTCTCCTAACCACTGTGTGCTTTTCATCCATCAGGAAAAGGGATACCTCGGCAGCCGTGCTCCCATCAAAGGGGCTGCACACAAGCCCCCCCGAGTACGATATCTGGTTTCATTCTAAAGCACGCACGCAGTTATCACCTTTGTGCCGACCTGAAATGGACACTTAGGCCAGCATTGCTCTGAGGTCCAAACCGTAATGATTTATCTACCCTGACGCACACGCCTTTTTAAAAGCTGTGTTTTCATGGGGTCTCCTTGTAGGACAACAATCGACAATGGGTCGCCCATGGATCTCGTGTGGCTGATTGATCACGATGGAGCGGCGCTGGTTTGTTCTTCAGAGTCGGTGTTTGAGTTTGTGCTTGGGGGAGATCCAGACAGATTAGCGGAGGGTGACAGGGAAGCTGAGAGCCAGCCAGCCAAGCCTGGAGATGCAGCTGGCACGGCGAGCCGCGGGCTTCCTTTTCTCCCCGAGCTGGCCCACAGACTTCCTTCAGCCACTGTTTAATCAGCGATTAAGACTGCTTTGGATGGCTTGCTCGTCTCGTGTGACAGTACATGTCGGAGGGGGGGGAGGATTGCTCATCTTATGCGGTCTCCACACAATGGGAGTGTAATCATGAGAAGAAGTGACTGACTGTTTCCAGTAGATTCCGTCCTTTCATGTGAAATGTTGTTGTTATGGTATCTCCTGTCCATTAGCAATGTGCCTGGGAGGAACATACCATGGAAAAAAAAGGGGAGGTGGGAGCTTTGATGTGGTCTGTGCTAACTGGGAAAAGGGGACACACGCCTTCATCATCACATGTGTGAAGGAGGCCTGCCTTCAGGTTGGGCTGTCACTGTCACAGGGACCATCTGCTGTTTTGGTGAGAAATGTGGAGGAATTTCTACCTGCAGAAATACACTGCAGGGATGGCAATTGTGTTAAATATTCTCATTACCAACAACAATTTATATGCAGCTAAACCCTCCTGATGACACATCATTTAATACATTTCCTTACATTTCCCTCTTCCCTTTTTTCCCCCTGTTTGTCCAACAGTGATATTAAGTTTACAATCTTAGAGAGAAATGGAGTAAAGCACAAATCTTCTTGAGTTCTTGGCTTGTTCTTTCCTTAAGTTATTCCAAACGCTTCCAGCAATTTTCATACCTAGAGAAATCTGTCGTTTGAATCAAGGTAACGATCCTTTTTATTTTGGTTGCCTGTTGTTTTACAAATCACTTCTTTTTTTTTTTAAGATCTTGGGCATTTTTAACTTTGTCTTTCAGTCGGATGAAGGATTATAGTTATTGGACGTCTGGATCTTAACTTATCAGAGAAACAAGCTGGGAAAAAGTTAGCAGATCTACTCAATGTCAGAAAAACACAGATTTTATTGTAAAACTGCCTTTTAAATATATTTATATCTCTGGGTCTGTTTCTTTTGGAGAGAGAGACCTCTGTGGATAATTTGGTTCATGATAACAATGAGAACTGAAGGAACAATAAGTGACAGAAGCTGATGGCAGAGCAATGTCTAACAGTGAAGAAAATACATTAATTCCCGTTAACCCACACTTTTTTTAACAACATTATAAAACTCCCATCTTTTGTTAGTCTTTTATTTAAGAGAAAAATACTTATTGCACATTAAATCAATTGGACTTTTATATATTTGTGTATTTATTGTTTCAGGCTTTAACGAACCATTGTTCTTTGTGTGCTTCCCTGCAGAGAAAGTTCGTGAGATCCAGGAGAAACTTGAGGCCTTCATAGAAGCACTTCACAAGGAGAAATAAGAGAACCAGGTATTTGTCTCTGTGACGTAAATCACCGGTTTTGCAGCAAAATGTAAGCGACTGAGCGGGACTCATCTGCTCTGTTGTCCCTCCTCCCTCCTCTACAGAAACCACTGGAAGTAAATGTATGGATCACAGAGGAGAAATGCACTGAACAAAAAGACAAAAGACAAGCGGATCTGTGTAGGACTGTCGTCACCCGTGAACCTGCCACATCACTCACCTGATTTTATCGCCCACAGCTTGGCTCCTTCCCCCCCTTGAACAGAAAGACGGACCTGACCACGAGGATAAGAGGGCGGAACCGTTTTCAGGCTTTATCTTGAATGTTGTTGTTTTTTCTTTATTTTTTTTTTTGCAAACTGTCCCAGGTCAAGAGGAGTCCAAACACAGTCAAGAGGAAAATGAAAAGCTTGCACAGCATTTTCTGACATCTGATCACTCATTTTAAATTAATGAGGACTGTGTACATGTTTATTTCCTCTTTTTTTTGATTGTTTGTGTAAATATGATCATACACGTATGTGTTGACTGATCTGTGTACTGAAAAACACAATGGGTGTAAAAAGCCTTGAATTTCATAACTTATCTCACCCAATCCTCCTACAATCTAGAATTTGCCTCAATTCTTTTGTTTTAGTTGCACTTAGGATCCAAAGCACTTATGTTGTTCCTCCAAGCTGCTGTCGCTGCTATATTCTACGTTCAGTCTACGTGTAACCCTGAGTCACACAGGGTGGTTATCAGCAGACGTTTTCACCTTAATTCTGAACAGTAAGTGACTCTGGTTCAATATTCAGCTTCAACACTTCCTCACATCACAAAAAAAAATAATAAGCTTGGAACCAGTTGTTGGAAAGAATGTTATATAATATTATAAGAGATTTAATTTTTTGGGATTTATCTGACAGATGCAGTGTCCCATTAAGATCTGTCTGCCAAATGCAAAAAAAGCTGTCAACTGTTTCTGTCATGGTTTTTGTTTAATATCTGCATTTCCATTGTCACCCCGGTCTTTGAATTAATCTCTGCTCTCCAAGTTTCAACTGACAGATAATTTTACGAATCTCCCTCCTAATAAGATCAAAAATTAATAAAACATCATTTAAATATGCTCCTTGATATATACATATTGTTACTTTAAGTGCTTCAGTTCTTTTAGCTGATGATGGTGTATTGTTTTATGCATTGTTATTAGGTTTAAGGCATTAGTATTCAGCATTGGATAATAAAAAAAATCAGTTCTTAATATTTCATCAACCCATTTAGCTAAATTTGAGTATTTTTCTGTCAGGTGATCCACTTCTTGCACTTCAGCATGTGTGTTGAGCCAGATGTTTAATCCTTTCATGGGGCAGGTCATCTTCACATATTATCAAGTTTTACATCATTTTTGGCAGGACAGGTTCCTAATTATTTATTTACACATGGTGACACCCACTCGTACTAATTGACCTCTTGTCTCTTCTTTTCCATCTACTCCTTGTGTCAATCAACATCGAGCTCTTGGACTTCTGTCAGGGGGGAGATTCCAAAAATGAACAAATAAAAGGAAAATATTTATCTCACTGAAAATGAAGAGCAATTAAAGGATGAAACAATGATTTAAACCAAAAAAAAGGAAAACGGGCTTTTCTGAGCTCCCTTGTTCTACCAGTCACTTTCTCGGGCCAGATGTTTGTCTATCCTGTGCTTTTCTCCTCATTATCTTAAATGTGCTCTCAGAACTTCACTTTCAGCTCCAACATTTGGACCATTCTTACTCTTCCTAACACCTCTATAGACGACTGTTCACCCTTCCTACTGTCAAAACTGCTATTTGACTAAACGGGTGTGAAATAGTCTCTGTTTACCCCAATCTATTCATTCATTCATATGTGTATATGGGTATATATAAATAATACGCCGTGCATCTTTGTACAGGTAAAGTTAATTGAGAATCATGGATCATGTACAGCACATTACAGCGGTGAGCCACTTGTGTAACAGGAAATCTGGGAGTTGGATCGAAAAAAAAAAATGTTTTATGTTGTAGAAAGTAATGTTTGCATGGTGTACCCCATCGGATGTGCTTTATTTATTAAATTTGTGTTGAAAAGAAAAAGATAAAATAAAATTGACATAAATAAAAATGACCTTTTTTTCATGACATGTCGGCCTGTCCAGTCAGTAGTTTCCCAGAATGCTTCTCACCCATTACTATGAAATTCTCTTCTCGTGTTGTCATGGTGCCTGAATTTCAGTTGTACTCTGTACCAGTGACTTTCTTTATACTGTATGTAAGCTGCAGTTAGGTCTTATGAATATACAAACTTATACGACCGTAAATATAATTAAAAAAAAAAAGAAAGCAACAGGGAATTTCACAGAAAAGTGGTGCTTAGATATCAGAGGAAAGTGAAATAATCAGTCTACCTATGAGGCTGTGATCTGGTTCTCTAGTTGCAATAAAGTAATGTATCTGCACACAAAAATATTCACTAAACTATTACAAAGAAAAGTCATTTTGTTTTTGACTTTTTAAAAATCCTGTGTATACTTCCTGTCTGAAATGAGACAAATTCCATTATATTCTATTATTTTTATATGTATATGTAATTTTATATATAGATATATGTTTTCCTTTTTATGTATTTTATATTTATTTTTTTAGACCATATTATGTTTATGTTTTTTTTTAATCTTTTTGGTGTGTGTTTTTCATGGTGCAGGTATATAAACCGTACCCACTTCCTGATTCAGCCTGAGAGTGGATCTGATTGGTTAGAGGTTACAGGTGACACAAAATGGCCATGTGAGTTAAAAGCTAGGCCTTATTTTCTTGAGAGAAACATGGATTTTAAACCAAATAGAAACAGTAAATACCATTATGGATTTATGGTATAAAGTTTATGAAATGACATTTAACTCAAGGCTGGATTACAAAGCTACTGAAAGAATCCTAAAAGGATAAAATACCCATGGAACGCTGCAGGTCTGATCATCCACCAACAACTCACAGTAAGTCCCCAGATTTAATTTTTATTTGCTGTCACAGATCGCTTGCTGGTGAATTAGTAGACGTCATATATGCAACCAGATCTCCTGCTGCACTTTAGGAACCATTCCCTTCACTTATAGGCTACCAGCTAAATGCTACTGCTACTGGTGTGTCCATTTGGAAAAACATAAATCAACAGAACTTGTCTGGTCCTTTGCTCCATTTTTTTTTTTGTTTTTGCTGACTGTAAGAGACCATAGCAATGGACGCAGAGTAGCATGCTGACATTATTCCCCACAGACAGAGAATGAATCCTTCCAACTTGTCATCTAAACCCATCATTAGCCTAAAGTATTCAAGTTTCTACATAAATATCTCAACACTACAGACAAGGCATCCTAATGACTTAGATCTGCTCGCTTTAACCACCATTGGAGGGTTAAAAGTCCAGCTTAGATAATTACCTCTGCAAAGGAGACAGTGTTTGTTTGTCTGATTGTTAGCAGGATATCTCAAAAAGCCAGATTTTACAGTGAATGTCAGGAATGGTGCCATGAACATATGATGACATTCTGGTGATGATCTGGAGGAAGTCCTGGTTTCTGGATCACTTTGACCTGATTGTTGACTTGTTTGTTTGTTAACATTGCAGTAAATGGACCTTCAAACAGGAAGCATCCTGTGTTGTCTGTTCTGGTGGAAATATCTTACCCCCACACTAAAGACAATGTCGGGTGAGGGCCACATTATGCTTTGTGGCTTTTCTAGTTTGTTATAAGATCAACTACCTGCAGAAAACACACCATCAACCTCATCAGTAAAATGATGGAAACACCTGCTTCTCATCCCATTAACATAGCTGTATAAATTCTTTTACCCTTTTACGCCATTGAGAGACTCAAAAAAAGAAAAACTTGCTTTCTTGGCAATTTTTTTTTATTTTACGGAATCACATGTGATGCATTGTTCCAGTCATCCTCAGAGATCGTGTTGCTGTGTTTTCATCATGTTCTGTTGCTGCTGGACACAGCGACCCGTGCGATGGGGTTCTGAGACCTGTGCTCCAGGGCCAGGCAAACCCCCCCCCCGGAGTATTTAAACTCTGCAGTTATCCCCCCCCCAAAAAAAATCAGACTGAAGATGCAGCCTGAAGGTGGGCAAGCAGGCTCTGCCTGATTAATAAGCCTGAGTCCAGAGGTCCTCCACTCCTGGGCATCCTCTCCGCTTTCAGGCGTGTTGCTACTGCAGTGTGTGTGTGTGTGTGTGTATGTTTGGGGGGGGGGGTCACCTGAGGCTTTACAACCGCCGCACATCAACTTGCTGTTTTCTGTGCAGCTATTATATTATTGTGTTTTCTTAAAAACAAGGAAAAAAGGAGTGAGGAGAAGGAGGAAAAAAAAAAAAGCGCCTAATGACTTTGTAGCAGCCGTGAAAAGAAAAGAGAAAAGGGGGGGAAAAGTCAACCTCCAGCAGAAAGCCTTTGTGTTATCAGATAGCCACGTTCTGGGAGGAGGGAGGCCGACCAGGACACACTATACGCCATTAGCATCTGCAAAGGCCGTCACGTTGACTAATAGCCAGCGCCACAACGGCACAGTGGTTCAGTTTGTGTTTTCCCTCAATCCCCTTTATGCCGGCCACACAAAGGCGGCCGGGCCAGACCTGTCAAATGTGCCACGACAGCGGACGTGCACAAAGCTTCATTTCTAGTCTTTCTTCGCAAAAAGAAAGAAAAGATCTTGTTTCTTCATTTCTTTAATCCCCCACCTCATCACACAAGACACATTCTGGGTGTTTTTTGGCGGGAGGAGGGAGGGAGGAGGAGAGGGGGGGGGGGGGCGGTGTATGATGAAAACCTTGAATAAGTCTTGGAAACGGGCAATAAATTGTGGGGATGGGCGGGTTCTCTTGGCGGCAGCAGCAGTGTCAGCGTTTGTTTGCCGTCTTGTTGGCTTTGTTCTCGTTTTTTTTTTTTTTTTTTTTTCCGACCACGGCTTGTTGAGCTTGTCGAGGTTTTCAGGAAAACCAGATTAACGCACGCCGCTGTCAACTCATGGGAATATTTATTGAGAAGTCTGCATTAAAGATACTACTAGTTTAAGAAATTCCCTGTTCTAATGAGTCTCATCATGAAACAAGCAAGAGATTTTCTAAACGTGCTTTTCAGTAGGAAAAGTGTAAAGTGGGGAGAACCCTCATGGAAACGGGTGATGTCACGTCTCGGCTGAATTCCTGAGTGCATGATTTTTTTTTTTTTTTGAGGAGAAAGCCTATGAGAGTCACTTATCAGCACTTCAGTCATCGAGCGCAGATAAATGGCTGGATGTAAATCTAACACTTCGCGCCCCGGGAGACAAACTGACACAGTTCACCCGCCGCGGATGAATCTTATCACGGGCTTGTTGAAGCAACAGGCTTCCTTCTCCGTTTCAGCCAACAAAACCTTCTACTGTCCCCGGGGCCCGCTGCTTTCTGCCCTGCAGAGAATAGCGTCACAATTGGCCTTTGTGTCCATTATGTCGGAGGCATCTTCCCATTGCACTGTGGGGTCCATTCCAATGCCGAATTAGGCCCTTTGGGATTTTAGCCAAGTCACAGAGGTCAGTGACCTTACTTGTCACACCCACCCAACACACACACACACACACACTCACACATACAGAGAGCCCTGTTTCTTATTCTGTGTGAGTTATAAATTATGGCTTAAATTTTAGGAACTGAAGGAGGCTCGACCGTGTGAATCCCGTGGTGGTCCTGTATGCATAAATATATATGCGTGTGTGTGTGTGTGTGTGTGTGTGTGTGTGAGAGACTCGGCCACTGTTACCACAAGGGTGGCATGCAGGCCAGAGGATCACGGCATGTTCTCACCATTCAAGTCTTTTCGTCCAGCCCGGACAAATCCATAAAATGACCTCACCATCTCACGGCACGGGACGTCATACATGAATCGGGCCTTTGTGGAGTGAAACAGTCCCTATTAATAAATCCCCGACGGCCCGACTATATTTTCCTTCTAAGTCCCTCAAAGACGCGGGGTGTCCACTCACACACGGGTCACCCACAGGGCAGGAAAAAACCCACGGAGCACAATGTATCAGATTGAAGATTTTCTCTTGATGTGGGATTCAAACACAGAGGAAATGTGTTTTATCTGAGCTTAAAAACAGCATTGCACACTTTTCAAAGCTTTACATGGACATACAAGTATCTCATTCATGTTTCTCTGATTGTTTCAATCCTGACGTGTTATGCATGATCCTTTCTTTAACACAACTTGAGACCTTCGAACTAAATCGCATTATATTCAAAGTCGTCAGCAATCAATAGGTCTGGCATCATTTACTCAGCTTAGCTTCCAGCTTAGCAGTTATTTCCAATCAATTTCTCACTTGTCTCAATACTGTGTCGCTTCTTCACAACCCTGCACGCACTGTGCTCTTAAAACATCAGTTAACCCCTCATGCAAAACACACTTTAATCACACTTCACCCAAAAGTAACTACAGCATCTGCTGTATTTTGTCACCCGGTGGGCAATGAACTATTACTTCTATATATAATACATATTATTTTATTATTTTATTATATATTGTGTCTCCCTTTTCCTGTTTCACAAAGCAACCGTATTCTTCAGTGGGCTGTACTGTGTTTTGTCATTTGTTCTCATAGTGCAATACTGTGTACTGTAGATCACAAAAGAAAAAAAAGTTAAAAAAAAAAAACAAACCCTGGTGGTCATTAACTGCAAAAACAAATATGGTAAGACTACAAAGAACATCAATTTTGTCTTATTTTAACCATGTAGTTGATTTGTTTATCAGAATTCTTTTTATTTCAATCCACAGTAATATGCATGCTGTTAGGTTTTGAACACCTGAGTACCTGAACATCTGCAAAATCCATTGTGCTATTTGGCTGTTTTCTGCTTTGCTGCCTTGATTTAAACAAAAAATCCCAGTATTTCCTCTCATGGCAGTTTTCTTTGAAAACAAAAGTTTGATATCTGTAGTTGCAGGTTGGTTCTTGAACACAACACTTGATCTGTTGGGATGGTTCTGCTTGAATGTCTTTTCTATAAAAGCGATGCAAACCTTTCATACGGTTCAGTTCACACAGTCAACTGATGTGGTAAAAGTGTTGTTTGAAAAGGAAGTGGACAGGATAATGGAAAAAATTGCGCTAATGAGATGTTTAAAAATAATCTTGTCAGACCGTAATGATAAAGTGGGTTACGTCTTATATAAAGACCTAAACAGGCATCGATAAAAATCTGAATTTGGCAAGAATTGCGTCTGTGGTTGTGAATCAGGACTTTGACACTTCCCTCCCCAAAACGACAGTTTAACTGAATGCCCAAACACTGGGTAGAGAATTGAAAGTGTGTGTGTGTGTGTGTGTGTGTTAAAAAAAAAACTAAGGGGTTGGAGCTTTCCTCTTTTGCAGAGTGCTGATATGCAAAGTTGCCATGGAAAAACAGATCGTCGCACAAACAGTTTCTTAATCGAGTGGAGGTCTTAGGGAGGGAGGGGCTGGCAGCTTTTAGCACATGAAGCGGCTCTGGGTTTGCATGGACTTAGTGGGATTATGTGAGCATTCATGGCGGCCAGCGAGGCCAGCAGGTGAGGTCTGGGCTCAGCTGCCTCAGCCTTTAGGTAAACAGAGGGCCGGGTTGCCAGATCCTGGCGGCGTTGCCAGGCTGAAATTGTATCTGTCCACACTACTTGTGTCAGTCAGGCTGATCTGCCTCCTCCTGCAGGGCCGCGGGGACTGGGGGCTGCACTTGTTGCCGGATGGGGGACACTGAGGACCGTCTTTTATGGCCTAAGTGCCACAGTGAGACCAGACCAAAAACGGTCTGGTGACATTACTTGACTGGCCGTCAATGGCGTCTTAGCGGGCGCTAAAACCAAAAGCAAACACGCAGCTCGCCCGAATGTGAGCGTTTTTTTTTTTTCTTTTTATAGGGCGAGGCTTTTTTTTAAAGGAGCCCAGAAATGACACCAGGCCTGGTAAAGTGATCAACATCATGAGCTTTTTTTTGTCTCTTTTCAGGAAATACTGATCTGATTTTCACTGAGCTTATGCCTATTTAATTAGATTTGCATTTTCAAACAGGCCTGTTTGACATGTGTTTCTGGCAGTTAAACAGTAAAACAGGCTTATGCGTAAATGAATGGCACTGTGTTTTTTTCCCAGAATACTTCACTTTCTACGTGCCTGAGCCCACATCAGATTAAGACGAGGGAATTGCCATGTTACATTTTCAGCGTTGTCAGGAATTCTTTTTTTTTTTTTCCACACACAAAATGTTTTTTTTTTCCACATGAGCTGAGCACACATAAGAGTTGGAAATAGGATTATAGAAAGGATTTAAGAACAATTTGAATGAAAGAGCAGCTCCGACACACATGAATCTGTGAAAGTCAACAAACAATTGAGTGAATACTGAAACACAAAAGCTGCTTTGGACACAGTTTTACATATACTGTTCACACACTTTAGTCGATTTGAGTTTTTCTGGGGCTATTAAACTAAACTAAACTAAAAAATGAAACTCATTCCCTGCAGCCTGCTATCATTCCGTGTTCGTGCTCCTCCCCCTCCTCTCTGTTTGTTCACCTGCTGGTCAGTCAGGTCCGGGCTGAAAGGCCACCGCCTTGCACCGCTGACCTCTGACCTCCTGCAGCCGCCACAAGCCTCCTCTCTGCACCAGCAAATATTGAACCAGTCAGTCAGTCAGCGTTTTGGTCTGTTACTCTGATATCTAGTGAGTGTTTGACTGTTGCCAGAGAACAGCTTTACCAGCACTGGACAACTGCAGGCCACGGCATGCCCCTGTGTATGTGTGTGTGCACGTGTGTGCCTGTGCGTGTGTGTGTTGGCATGTCTTAGAAAAGGCGTGTGTTGCTGTAATTATCAGAACAATATCTGCCACTCTGCGGTTTATCTGCAGCTTGCAGTGTGTGATCGGGAGTTTAAAGTGTGAGCTGCAGCAACTAGAATTAACTTTAAATCTGGATTTATGATGAAAATATTGTTTATTTGATTATTCTGTAACACAGAAGCTAAACTTTAAAATTAAACAACCAGAATACTGGGATCTTTGATTTACCCTACTGAGCTAACTTGAATGTGTGCAACATAACAAAACTCATCATGACTGTGTGTCATCATCTGTAAAAAAATGTTTTTTACAAACTATAATGTATTTGTAAGCATATTGAACTGTTAACAGATGTTTTTTAACAACTGTCCAATGTACTATAGGAATGGATAATAAATTACAATATAATTAAACAGTAATAATAGGAAATTTTATTTATAGGCAAAGTTTTAACTGTTAACTTTTTGTGCGTGTGTGTGTGTATGTGTGTGTGTGTGTGTGTGTGCGTGTGTGTGTGTGGCGTGGGGGGGGTGAGATCCTGTGTGCTCAGGCATGTTTGCTCTGCCAACACCAGTGACTGTAGTCGTCATCGTCTCTCCAGCCTGGAGTGAAACAGACACTCTGCAGCCTTTTATCAGCCGGACACGTCCCGTCCCTTCAAGAGGAGGAAAGTAAATAATGGAGGGACTTTAATAGGTGGATAATGTGGTTGCAGGGAGCGAGGCGGACTGTTGCTGAGCAAACAGGACCACAGAAGTGTGTTTAGGCACACACACACACGGACACACACACGGACACATAGAGACACAGCTTTTGTTTAATAAGCAGGTTTAATATCATGTACACACTATATATATCATATCATTGTATACAGTACCATACCATGAAATGGTGGTGGCTCCAGTTAAGATTTGTATGTTTTTGTTTTTTTCTGTTTCATCTGTTGTTGCTTATTGTTTTAATGGATTTTTTTCCTTTTCCGCATCCTTTCAGATGTTCACCTGTCGGCTTCTCTTCTGACTAAACCACACAAACACATCGTCAGCCTCCCCTCATATCACATCCTTTAGGATTTATCTCCACATTCAGACACACACACACACACACACACACACACACACACACACACACACACATACACACTCACATATGTTTAAACAACCAAAGCACACACACCACACACACACACACACGCACACACACGCTCCCTAAAGTCTCCAGACGTCAATTAAGATAGTCTACCTACCTTAGGGCATTTGCATCCCCCCTTACCTCCGTCCTCCCCCATAGACCCTATGACCCCTGACACACGACCTCTGTGCTGAATGAGTACACACAGGGGCGTCAGAGCGAGACTCTCTGCCATTCCTGACACACACACACACACACACACACACACACACGTGCAAAGCCTCTGGCTGTGCAAATTGAAGTGAACAGTAAAAAAAAAAAAAAAGAGGTATGGATCACTGGTCATACACAAGGCGTTCCACTACAGCTGCCTCTTCGCTACACACACACACCCAGCTGGGGGTTAGGGGTGAGTTGTGGGTCGCAGGTTAATACAGTCCACACCAACAGTACAGCTGCAGGATGCAGGCAGCGCTACAGAAGCAACGACTATCAGCTAAAATATTTAATCATTTAGGTTAATAGTTAATCATCAATTATACACATTCATCTACCATAGAAAGGAAAAAAAAAAACCTCTTATGGACCAGATTTGTTTGCTCTATGCAAATATATATGTATTATCTGTTTTAAATCAACCGACAAGCATAGAATAGTGAAAAGCTTCTTAAAAATATGCTTGTATCACAACTAATGGACAAACCCAAGACTGATATGTACTACGATTTCCATTAGTTCAGTACTGAAATCGAATCACAAAATGTTTTTTTACACCAAAAAAAAAACAACACCAAAATGTACATTAATAAGCAATATATTTGTTTAAATGCTTGTAAACCCAATCATAACTTTTATTATTCCAAGCAGTGTTTTTTTCTAATGTGTCACTTTTAACACACAAGGATTAGAAAACACTGACAGTAGAATTAGTAGCTATAATGGCTAGAATTAGGATTTAATCTTATCTATGTGAAACTGAAAAAAACACAGCATTTGAGACATCAGATATGCTACATAATTTACATAATTATGCTTGAAATGTCTGCTGTTAATTGTCTTTCCTGAATCGGTGTCCCAGATTATCCAATCCTTGCTGTCAAACGTTTTCACTGGGAGTGTTTTCTGCCTTCAGGAAATATTGATTACCTGCGTGGGAGTCGCTGTGGGACTTTCTATACACGTGCCCCCTGATGTCACGTACAGATATCACAGCCCGTCATAAAAAAACAACATAAAAAGCACACATGACTTCTTCCCAGACATCTGTATTTTTCAAGAGCGGGGAGCTTCTTAATGGCCAGTAATGCGCCAAAATAAATTCAGTCGTGAGTCATTTCAACAGCAGCTCCTTTTATCAATGATAAAATCTTTAAATTACAGCTGCATTTTGAATTTTTTCAGCTTCTGTGCTGCATTTACCGTAGAACCAAATCCAACACAATGCATTTGATTTTTCTGAAAGGACAGAATGTGAATGGTCGTGGCGTAGTGGTGGTCAGTATGAGGACATCAAAGGGATCAGCACGGGGGTGGCAGCACTGGGAGGAGGATAAAACCAGAGCCAACTAACAAAACTAAGCTCCACCTGAAAGGCGGCCAGGCCCAGTAATACGGGATCATCCCTGGTGTAATTCCTCCCTCCTGGCCCCCAACAAAGAGACCTGAGACAAGGGCTGCACATCTGGGCAGGAAGAGAGGCAGGCTGAGGGAAGGTCCGGTGGTCCGACAGTCGCTGACCAGGTCGCCATGCCAACAACACACACACACACACACCGACAGTCCGGAGCCCTCCTGCCCTCTTTCATCCCGTCCATATTCTAATCGGCTGCTACGGGCCTCACATTGTCTGTAGACGTGTCCAAACATGGCGGGACATCAGGGGTCAGCCTGGCCTCTGACCTTGGCCCCTTCAGATGCCCGGCGAGGAGGGGGTTGGGGATGGTGGGGTGGGAGGGCGTTATTGGACGTGGGTGGTGTCAGGCTGTGGCTCAGGTCCGGTTCCTAATCGGCTCACAGGCCAGTCGGAGGCCAGGGACCCGGGCTGGTATTGTCCGGCCGGGTCTGAAAGGGCCGGCGCTGAAAGGCCGGGGCAGGCCGGGGTCAGACTGGCTGTGGCGCTCCGCTGCCTTTCAAACGCCATGGACACCCTCCGTCAGTCTGACCAGCGCCGCATGGCGAGCACCCAGCCGTGGACCAGTGGTCGTCAAAGGTGGACGAGGAGGCGTCGGCTAATTATTAATAAAATGTAATTAAAAGTGGATAACTCCACTTTGATCTTTAAATTAATCATGTTTTGTAATGTAGTATAATGAACGAGCTGCCTTAACGTTTTATATAAAGGGATGAATAGATTGGTGAATCTGGATTTGTTAACTCCCTCCACAGGTTGTTTGAAATCATGAATCTAGTTCACGTTATTTTTGATTGTCATTTATACTTGATTTATTTGGAGAGTCAGATTTTCAGTTGGCAACTAAAAACTTGTAGCTTTAATATGCTGCTGTTGATCTGTAAAGTTAGGAACATCCCAAGTTTTAACATAAAAAAAAAGATCTCAGTTTGTTCTTGAGTCCTTTCTGCTTTTCCACTCTTCCTCCTCTCATTTGTGCTGCCATTTTGTCCCGTTGGTGTCTTCAAAAATTCCTTTAGAAAGCTTAATTGGAGGGGAACGTGAGTATACACCGATTCAATCCGCTGTTTAATATTCTACCGGTGGTGATCAATTAAGCCATGTGATTGGCCATTTGACTGACGCTTGTCATAAGGGCACTTCATTTGTAATTTAGGTGGAATTTTATTACCCTGTAATTTAAGAGCTGTTCATTTATCTGTGCGTCTTATTTCCTGGTGAGAATCAAGCACTGGTGATGAAGGAGAGAAGACCGGCAGTAGGAAGGACCAAGCTTTTGTGCTGAGTGATTATTTCCAGTCTGCCCAGGGGTTGAATGAAGCAACACATTTTGATTAGGAAGACTGTGAGATGGCAGAATAAGCTTTTGGTGTCCTGCATCCAAAAGCTAATCTGGAAGATAAGCAATCTGGATTTGTAAGATCTCTGGCATTGGACCCACTGAAAAAAACAACCTTTTCATCTAAAGCAGGGGTGGGCACCACTCGAGCCCTTGATGAGGACTTTCATTAGTAAAATCAGATGTTTTACTGCCTGGTTAGAACAGAAACCTGCACGCACACCGGCCCTTCAGCACCAGGACTGTCCCACCCCAGATCTAAAGACTGCTATTAATATTGTTTTTCAAGGCAAAGCAAGAGTTCAACGTTGCTTTTGATGCTAGAAAATTGCAGATAATTAGTCTTTCATGGGTCAAAATAATTAAAAATCCAGTAAAGATCAAATCAATTGGGGCAAAAATGTTAAAAACAAGTTAATCTCCAATTACCAAGAGGTGGAACTTTTTATCCCACTCCCAACACACGCAAGTGCACACACACACACACACACACACACACACACACACACACACACACTTGTTGACTCAGGACTCAATTAGTGGCTGATAAAAAGATGTTGCCAGACTTCTAATTCACTTGCACTCACACAGTTGCTGGTGTCTTCAGGTCGCCCAGAGACTGACCCGCACACGTTAATTCTATTACAACTGTCTGCCAGACTAATTTCATCAAGCATTTCTCGCTAACTTGCACACACTAATCACATTTCCAGAAAAGCTAATACTGATCAATGAGGTGGCTGAGGAGATGAAGTGGTGTGGGAGCACGCACCAGAAATAACGTTCGCTTTTCTTGAAGGCGCATTCTCCAGGATCAGAGAGCGAGTAAGGACAGAGCACTGAAGAATGTGTTAACAAGCTCAGGCTTTTTACGTTTTGCGATGAACGCTTGTCCATAAAGGACAAACTGGAGCTCTTCATGAGCTATTTAGTCGTTTTACTAAGCTGGACTTGAAGCAAATTGTTTACAATTACTACAAATTGTGCTAATTTGGGGCCATCTCAGTATAAAAATAGTGAGATATTATCACATCTTCCTTGCCTGAAAGGGATAATTGGGGTCTTAAACTTGAGTCTTGAGTGGGACAGTCAACCACATCAGAGAATGGAATCGATTCATTTATTGCTGGATGTTGTGTGTGTATATATGCTTATGTAGTCCATGATATGTGGTGGTAATTTCCAGAAAAGCATATTACAAGTAGTAAGTCTTAAGATTGTGCTTTATGTGATTGTTAATTGTACTAAATAACTTTAAACTGAAAGTGAGTGTCCCTGAAATGGTGGTAAAAAACTACCTAAAAGAAAACAATATTACAGGTCCAAGTTGAAGAAATGGGCTTGAAACTGGAATTCCCTTCTAATAAGAGGACTTTTTGTCACCAGCCGTCTACCACTGTACCAACTCATCAGAAAATGTCCGAAACTGTGACACAGGATGGGTGACAGTGCAGTGAGTCCAAGGATGGTCCATTTCCACGTAAGTGGGTATGTTTTAATGAAGTGGACCCTTCAGACACATGGTCACCAGACGTGCGACATCCCAGACCCCTCAGCTCCGGTTGCTTTGCAGGCTAATAGGACCTGCCAATGGATTGTCTCTTTTTCCTCTCACAGTCGAGAGAAAGGCGAGCAATTAAATCCAATTGGGGTCTACAGAAATGCTGGGACCCGGGTCCCAGGAGGCCCCGGCGGTCCGTACATTTAATCATCATGTGAACCTGGTAGCCGGTTCTGATAAATGGGCCTGGGGAGGGAAAGCATCGGCCAGTCATTAATCTACACTCAGATGGGGACAAGCACACACGGTTGCCGCCAAGTTAATTGGCCACTTATTTTAGCACGAGCAGGAGGCTAAAGCGAGATGGAGATGGATGTTCCTCCGTTGATCCATAATTCGGCCCTCCGGGGCGCTAATACAAGCGAAACAAACAGAACGGAGGAGGTGAAGAGGATAAGAGGAGCGAGGTGAGGGGGGAGGAGGAGGGGACATCTCTGAGGAGACCTAAGTGCTTCCACAACTCCACGGGTTCAGGAAAATACAGTACGGTCTAAGGCGATCCGCGGAGGGAGAGGACTCCATTTGAACTCGAATGGAGAATTGGCTTTCTACTTAAATTGGATGGACTTTACCTCTCATTGGCTTTTTCGTGTAATTTATGATGCAGTATCAAAAAAAAGCTTGTGATTTGAATAAAAATACTTCTGACTTCACGAAGGCCTGCTATGACCTGAAGGAGAAAAAATGCTGAATTGCAAGAATGTGCATTGGCTCCTTATCTATCTTATCTCCTCCACTCCTGTGTGTGTGTGTGTCCTCTCTTCCTGGTTGTCCAATCAGGTTGTAGTAGAGGGTCAGCAGTCGTCCAGGTGGCTGCCCGCCTGATGGATGATGGGAACAGGAGGGGCCGACCCGGCCGTGATAAGGACCCTATCTCGACAGGGGCTTCCTCTGAAAGCCTGGGCTCAGTCACACAGTGTTGACAGAGAGAGATGGATGTGCAGTTGGGTGGATGGATGGATGAGTGCTGGATGGACACAGGGGCGACTTCTGGAACAAGACACAACCTGTCCATCTGTGTTATCAGTTCACCTCCTCACCCTTGTGCTTTTTATTTTTTCTTCACGAGCTAAAAGCCAGAGGAGTAATGATGGCTGGTTGTGGATTTTTGTTGGAGAGAAAGCCAGTAATTATCTAAATTATCAAATATAACCCTCAGATTTAGCAATATTTGACAATCAGACAAGTGAAGCATAAAAAAAACTTTTCCGCATAAAAAGCATGGAATTTCCTCCTCAGAAAGACTATACACACACAATCACAGGGCAGGCCCAAGGTGTGAGCTGTGATCTGAGATGACAAACAGGTAGAAGGTCCGACTGCCCTCATCCATCACCATGAGAGATCATGTTAAACCGGACCAGACCAGACCATACATGCTGCCCCGCTGGAGGTCATCAGGACAGTGTGAATGTGAATATAGATTAAAGCTTATTGCATCACATCCTATCATGCAGTGGGCCTGAAGGTGTGTGTCATTGTGTTTTTACATGTGTAATCGAAAACTCAGAATCACCATCTGGATTTCCCAGTGTTAGTGTTGCATGGTTTACTCCGTTCCACGCCATCACGCCTTGGTGAATATGAGGAATTGGACTGAACACCAGGAGTCTGATCAATATGATCAATTGGGGCTTCACTGTGCCTTGCAACCTAATTCTAGCTAATTGGGACTTTTCACACATATCTCCCGGGCAGAATGCCTCCCCTAATGAGCGTGGCTGCTTTCACTCTCTGATCTGGGGCCAGCAGCAGGAGCCTGGCCCGGCTGACCTGCTTAGTCCCCGGTGGTCAGCGCTGAGCCGGACACGGCTCCTGGCTCAACACCAGTGAATGGCCGCTCATCCCTCTCCTCAGCGGGAGATCGAGTTCCTCTGAGCTCCGGGGCTGACCCTGCGGGAGGGGAGGCGAGCCGGGGTCAGGTCCCAGAGTCAACAACCCCCGAAGCGGCCTCCACACCCGTGCTGTGCCCTCCGACCACCGGCCCCTGGTCCCCTGACCCCGCTCGAGGCTGGCCAGGCTCCCTGGGGTGAGTCAGTGGGTCAGTTTCCTGGAGAGTCATTGTGGCGGCCGTTGGCCAATGATAAAAGGGCTTGCGGTCAAGCCGAGGGAGCGCTGAAAGCGAGGGGATGGCGGCACCCCTGCCGCTGCAGAGTAATTTGGCAGGATGCCGGTACCTCAGCGACAGACGCCGGACCAACAATGGCTCGGCACTGGTAAACAATAATGTTTGTGCAAGGTCTCTTTCTTGGGGCCAATCTAGTGCTCACAAAGCCCATCTGGCATCAATAAGATGTCCCGAGATGCTATTCAGCACATCAGTCTTCATTTCGCCCGGCTTTTCAGTGGAGGTCCTCTCTGGATGCTCAATACCCCGCGTTGGCCAACACTTGGAAAGTAACACATGCTATAGATCTAAAGTTTTTGAAGGTGAAATGAGCATCTGTAAATCTATCAGTTATTAGATTTAGGATTTTTACGCTGCACGGTCATGTGAAAAGACTTGACTCTGATGTTGATTAGACCTCATTCAGACACTCATACAGACTCACAAGCGCGGTTGGTCGGCCAGATTCTTGATTTAGTGTTGACATTCATTGGCTGTGAAGAAAATAAAAAGAGTACGACAAATTACTTTACACGACTCAAAGGCGAATGTGTTTTACCGTGACTGTGTGCTTGTCTTCCTGCCAGAATTACCTACATTCACTAACGATGTGGCCTTCCCTATTCATTCTGAGCAGGAGGAGGTCATTTAGAAAGAGTGGTGCCATTGCAACATGTAGTTTGTCCACCAGAGAGGACTGTTGACTTCTCAGTCATCAAATGTTCCACTCATTATTTGTTTCAGACGCAATTTCTTGCTGATACCATTTTTTTGGGAATCTCTCAGATATCAACTTCCCGTGTTTTCTTCTATAAAGGCTTCAGGTGGTGATGATGGTGATGATAAGACATTGTTGGAGCTATTTTTTTTTTTTTCAGTCCTTGGTTCACAATTTCTTCCAATATGCTGAAAAAAGTCCCACATTTAAAAAAAAAAAAAAAAAAAAAAAAAAAACCCTCCTCATTCAAGCTCGATTCAGGCCCATATGAGTCATGTCTTTATATGGAGGAGTGTGGGAGGAAGTTTGGAACAAGATGGCCAGTGAGTATTTTGTTCCCAGCACTGGGGCTGGGCCGACTGGGCCGGGGTGAATAGTCAGGAGGCTAATGAATAAGAGCGAGAGACAGAAAGAGCGTGAGAGTGGAGGAAGTGAGCACAGCAAGTGGCAGATAGAAGCCAGAACTCTCGCTCTGCCTCTCCCTCCCTTACCCCCGCGTCTCGCGCTCCGTCTGGGACAGGAAGTGGGATTGTTTGTGACCAGCACGTGTGATCCACGGCCCAGCATGCTCTGCTCTCCTGAGGGAGGTCAGGCAGGAAGTGGCCAGGCGTGGGCTGTGACCTCTGGGTAATGAGCGAGGACCCTCAGGGGGGAATTGCTGCCTGCCGCCACGTTCTCCGCAGGCGCACGCACACACACACACACACGCACACACACACATGCACACACACACTTATTGGAAAACACAGACACACGGTGCAGGCATGTGGAGACAGTAGACTCATAGCAGAGACTCTGGTGAACAACAACAGTATCAGCTTCAACTAGAATCACTAAACCATCCGTACGTCATGCTCAAGCTAAAGGAAAGCTCATACTGTAGACCACGGCGTAAGGCGGAACAGAAATCGCACATTAAGCATGGTGCCGACGGACAGGTTTTTTAAGACCGGCGTGCTGATGGTTTCAACTCCGATCAGTGGCTGCATGCATTTGCATCTTTGCACAATTGTGGTACAGCAACATTTTTAAGCTGTGCTTAATGTTATATATTTGATTGCAAAATGATGATTTTGCAGCATTGGAAAGATAACGTTGGTTGGACGTGGTTGGCCTGATGGAGGATGTTTAATTTTGAGTTTGTAGTCTGTAATATACTCTGAACATTAGAGAAAGCTATAACTCATCACATCATATTGGCCCCCCCATACACTAACTCTAAAGACACTATTTAATTTTAACATTTCAAATGGAGAGCATTTAAATGAAAATCTGGATCCTCATCAGGTCACAATATACTGTTTACACATATACACCCACAGACTGGCAGGTAGAGTTAAACATACTCTTATGCAATAATATCCAACCCCTATAATAACTTCATCATAGATGTCACAGGTCAGAAGGTACGAAATGCCAAATTGCAAACTAAATAAAACATATGCTTTACTCTCAACCATGTGTGTGTGTGTGTGCGTGCACATTTTTTATGTGCGCAATGTGTTTCTCTCTCCGTTCGTGCAGTTGAAAATTCACTTTGGCAAATTGGTCTCTTCCCATGCCTCTTGCCCTCTCTCTGGCGTACTGCTTGTTAGGCTCTGCCATTGTCAGGACTGTGTGTGCGTGTGTGTGCGTGTGTGTGTGTGTGTGTGTGTGTGTGTGTGTGTGTGTGTGTGTGTTTGTGCCTTCTGATGTATATTTGCATGCCTGCGTCCATGTGTGTGCGGTGTCTTTTTATATATCATTGTGTGTATGTAAAGTGTTTGCATGTCAGTGAGTCCTGGTGTCAGACAGTGGGCTAATAAGTGCTAATTCAGGAGGCCTGTTCTTAAGGGGGGGGGGCTGGCGGCGGCAGCGGGAGGGGGGCGGCGGCAGCGGGGCAGCCGGCCAGGTTCCCAGGACACCCTCTGCAGACCACTTGAGACGAGGAGAAAGAGAAGCGAGAGGGAGCGAGGGAGGAGGAGAGAAGGAAGAGGGCAAGAGACGTTCCCTAAACAAAACACAAAAACCTGAGGACACAAGTCAGTCGGGGAATTCATTCAGATCCCACGCAGGTAGCCCGGCCGGGGAGAAGCCAAATTGTCCTTTGTGACACAAGAGCCATTCAGCGGGAACAGGATGCTGTCTGCGGGATGTCCCAGACCCCTCGGCGCTGCATTGTGGTGTGTGTGTGTGTGTGCGTGTGCGTGCATGTCTGGCCCAGTGTTGACTTTCGGGAAAAGATTGACGAGCGAGGACTTGGCTCGTCTCGAACGCAGCTCTCCTCCGTGTCAAACGTCTGACAGTGAATGAACGCCTCATAGACAAACTCAATTAGCCGGCGTGGAGGTTTGAAGGAGGTGTCTGGCACTACAATGGGACTCCACTTTTTGACGTATGGCTGTGCTGAATGTATGGCAAACATATCTCTTTGTTGATCCTGAGACGGTGCCAGACAGGTCGGAGGAAGTCTGAGACAGACTGAAAGAGAGGATCAGGAGGAGCGCGCCCAACGATAAGTTGATAATAACGCTGACAGCCAAAGACAGATGGATAATGTACACAACATTTCCAACTCTCACAGAGCTGCGGCAAGGTTCTCTGTATGTAATATCAGCTCCCAGTAAAGGGCCAGTTCACCCAAATCACTTACTCAAGGAGAAACTTTTAGATTTATTTGACAATGTTTTTAATGAAGTGTGATGATATATAAGTGCTGTACTTAAATATACAATAAATATGAAACATACCTGATTTGACTTAAGTACATTGCTGATGTACATGTGTAGTTCTGCTACTTTAAAATACAGTATATCAGCCAATTCTGTTTTAGAATATAAACTTAATTTTTTGAGGGTCAGTGTTGCACAACTCTATTTCATTTCAATCAGAGGAAATTATGATATTTTTTTTCTCCATTATCAACATCTGTAGTCACCTCACAGATGAGCATTTTGCATATTATGGTGCAGTTTCACTACCCATTAATACAGTTAAAATAGGCTTCTTGCCATCTAAAACTCAAAAAAGAGGCCGATCTGCATGATAAGTGCTATTTTATTGAAATTTTAAATACATTTTACGAATATTATGTAAACATATTTAGCCGTAACAGATATTTTTGAGTAGTTAATGCTACTTTGAAATAAGTCAAACTTTTTTTCAGATATACATACTCTGAGCCCTAAAGTCGACTGAAACTTTTACCTTCACCATATAAGTGAAAGAAAACACTGACTGGATTTTTATACGAAATCAAAGTCAGCTTCATTCTATAAATGGCAAGTATACATTTTCTCCAAACCACATTTATTAAATACAATCACATGAGTGTGTGACTACAGCGTCTACTGTACACTTACATAAAAATGTTCTAGTTTCCTATGCTCATACCACATACAGTATGTGTGGGTGTTCACTGAATGCTTGAACATCATTTACACCAGTTCCCATGTACAGTTCATAGATAATATATTGCACATAGTATGTGTGGTTACACCCGGTGATTTCCTGAGGTCGTGTTTAACCCTACGCCGCAGTCAGTGCTGTTTCTCATCTGTTCCCTGTCTCTTGAAAGCCCTGATGAATAGCACTGGCAGTTTGTGGTGGCACGGGCTAAGTTATACACAAGACCTTCCTCTCATCCCCGGGCCCCATAATCTACCTTCATGAAGCATATTTAACCCTGCACCACCCTTCGCATTACAGAAACTCTGTTTCCTGGTTCATATTTTACAGACTCAGGTGCTGAAAACTCCTACATGGTGGAAGACAAGCCAGCATGTCTCGCACAAAAGAATGAATTTATGTCAGCTAAAATCAGTACAAGGGGAGGCCAATGAAGGGGGAGGTCGCTGTGTGCTCGTGTGTGTGTGTGCGTGTGTGTATGTTCATCTCCATGACAACAAGGATGAAAACACGCACTTCCTTGCACAGTGAGCCCATATAAGGGGGCCGCTGGGCCGAGGCCTGCTCAACAATACCTTTAATGTCATAGCTCAGTGACTGCTCTTTGTATGCGGGGCGGCACGCTGCGACTCACACAAAAACTCAAAGGCAAAATGGATTAGAATATGAGAGAAAAGATGACTGAATCAAACCCAGTGGATTGGGGGAGATTATCTGAAGGGATTATGGGAGAAATGACACACTAATTACTTTCTGTTGGGGCAGGAGATGAGTTTGGGTTTTTACAGTTTTTCTTTTTTTCAAGCGAGATGAGCTCATGGTGGACGTAAAACAAAACAAAAAAAGTGACACATTTTCTTCTCTTTCATACTTCGAATTTCACTTTACTGTACGGAGGCAATATAGTGCAGACTGTGCAAAAAATATAATTCCAATTTAGATTCACAGTTCATCTTAGAATTAGAAAAAATAACAGTTCTTAAGAAACATTTGAAGGTTTTGCATCCTCGCTGGAAATCATTAATTCAGTATCATCCCATCACCCATGACAACTTGAAAAGTGGTACATTCTGGAGAGCAAATGTCATTTTAAATAAAATCCAAACTGAGGTAATTTAAGGAGCATTACAGACAAAGTGCACAAGTCGTATAACTGGTGTTTGCTGCATTTTGATGGGACCAAACCCTTTGCTTCCATATCATTGTTCAACCATTTAAAATCCCAAAGCCTTTTTACTGTTTGCCTGCTGCGACCACGTCAAACATAGCAAAGCTTTGAATGAGGAGATGATACTAATTCCTGATCTGTATCTTCTGGAGCTCTCCAGTCCTTCCTGTTGTGGAATCCAAACACTTTAGGAGAAACAACAGAAAGCCAACGGCCCTGCAAGCTGACTTTGTGACCTCCACTCCTGTCCAACCGAATGCTTGTCTCTCACTGTTAATTATTTGACCAAACTGGAGTCGAAGAGCTTAGAGAACATCTTGTCTGGAGTTTGCTCTGCTCTCCAGGTCCCCAATTAGTCTAAAAAGACCCCAGGAAGGAGAGCAGAGACAAAGGGGGAGAAGAGGGAGCGGGAGGCCAAAAGAAAAACAAAACACAACAATCAACAAGACCTCCTGGCGTCCTTGTGGGGGGAAGGACACACACACGCACACACACACACACACACACACACACACACACACCTCCTCCCGTCCCTCACAATCACTGTGGTGTTTTCGGAGCTCGGGCCGTCACTGTGGAAACCTGGTGCTTCTTTCGTTCATTTCATTCGTCCGCCTCCCTTCCTCCCTCCTTGTGTTTTTTTTTTTTTTTTTTTTTTCTCATTGCACACTGACATCCCCCCCCTCACCCCCGCAACCCCCCCCGGTCCCCACCTCCTCCCGCCTCTCCATTCACGCCCTCCCTTCTTTCCTGGAGCTAAAACAAAAGCGCGGGCCTGAAAGGGCTCTGAGGTAGGTAAATGTATTCAGTGACACCGGCCGGATGATTCCATTCTGCGCCAGCCCTGTAACATTTGTTTCAGGCCTTGTCTGAGGGCAGGGACAGCGTGTTGGGCCCTTTGTCCCGCGCGCCCCCAGCACAGCCCCGCAGTTAATGGTGGTCTTGTCCCAGGCTGCTGGACCAGAAACCTGCAGCCCCGCATGGACAGGCGGACACGGCGACACGGGAAGTGGGAGAAATAGGGCGAGCTGAGGAGGAGGAGGAGGAGGAGGTCGTGGTGTAGGAGCATCACCTCCGAAGTCTCCACAGTTCAGGCTCTGGCCCGCACATAAAAGTAAAGTGGAGGTTGAGAGGATGAAACGCACACGTGCAAACGAACGTCGCATTTTGTCATCCTTTCCTCTTCTTTCTTTTCCGTTGATTTCATTTCCTGAAAACGGCCCCCTCCACCCAAAAAACTCTCTCTGCAAACTCTCCCTCTGCCGTCTTCACGTCCACATGCAGGAACCAGAAATCAGATTTTTCAGCATGATTTATGACATCACAAATGATTAGTCTAGATCTTTTTAGCTCTTTAATTAATAATTTTTTTTTCGTCCTCTCCTTCCACACAATACCCTCCGCCAACCCTCTTTTTTTCCTCCTCCTGTGAGTGACAGGGGGTCCAGCCGAGCAGCCAGGTGCTGCTGGAGTGGCTGAACTTGCTCACTGGGGGCCCCCCGGGGGGGGTTTGGTTGGAGGCAGCAGACGCCCCGCTGCTCCGTATCTGTCTGGAGAGCCCCCCCCTCCCCCAAGCATTTAGCATGGAGGGCCCCCACTCTTTCACTGCCGGCCGCTCGAGAGAGCATCTTCACTCCTGTTTTGTGCGTCTCTCTCGCTGGGAGAGGAGTGGGCTTTGGGGGCTGAGAACGACACCGCACTTGACTCCGGTAATCTCCTGAGCAGCGAAAGAGCTGAAAACTCAGCGGATCGGAGAAGAAGAGGCTAACTGTGCTGCTGCTTATTCAACAGCTTTGGTTTCTTTTTCCCCTTTTCTTCTCCATTGCATTTGCCCGAAACGTTTCATTGCTGTCAGGAGAAAGTTAAAGTAAATGTTATAGAGTTAATAAAAGAATAGCAGACTGTTGTGTGTGCTTGAAACTGAGTAGCGCCTGTTGTACCTGCTGACATCCCACAGCAAACACATTGATTTTCATACATCTAATTAATATGCTGTTTTAATAGAATGTAGAGTATTGTAAATACAAATATAAAATTAAGCTTATGGGTTGATAAGATGTCAATGTGTGTATCACATGAGTTAATTATTTTATTGTATTGAGAAAGACAGTGAAATGACTTCATCATATCATGTTTAATAACCCGGCCTTTCACATTGTGCCATTAAGTGAATGTTTGCCAACTGTTTGGTCTGTATTTGGCCGTTTAACATTCAGTGGGACGACTAATAATTAAATTGCACATTGGTACAATGGATAATCACTTGTTCAAAAATGCTGTGTTTTCATTTCTATGAATTCACGCTATCATTCATTTTACACGTATCAGGAATCCTGGGAGTATTTTTGTGTGCGTACGTGCATGTGTGTGTGCATGTGTATTCATAAGACCCAGAACTCGCATCAGCCCCACTCTCTCCCAGTGTTTCAGCAACAAAATCAGCTCTTGTATCGGGGGCCGCCACTACAAACTGTGTATGAGGGGATTAGGGGCTCCTTGGCCGCTCCTTCAAACACACACCCAGCATGGCCGCCTCGATTATGACCATTAGATACCCTGAAAATGAGAGTGAGATGAAAGGGGGGGAAACACTGAGGGCTTTTCCCAGGGATGAATCTGACCACACGTCCAGCAAAAATGAATCTATAATCCAACAGCCCACAAAGAGCAGAGTGGAAGCTGTCCTAGAGTGTTGTGCTAGCTTGCTGAGAGAGGCTTTATGTTTCTATTGCCTTCATTGAGCCTGGGAGTGCTATAATAATGATTAGGGACTTTAAAGGCTAGATTAAAGTGAGGACAAGGGCAGCTTAGTGTGTGAAGTAATTTTAGGGCAGTTGAGCAGGTTT
This sequence comes from Eupleurogrammus muticus, assembly GCA_036785175.1. Classification (NCBI taxonomy): domain Eukaryota; kingdom Metazoa; phylum Chordata; class Actinopteri; order Scombriformes; family Trichiuridae; genus Eupleurogrammus; species Eupleurogrammus muticus. The sequence goes on along the minus strand of JAYKQN010000006.1, from coordinate 17,942,113 downwards.
CTTAATAGGAAAATTCCTCCCAGCAACACTGAAAAGGACACAGGACTCCATCCAACTGAATAAAGGGCTGCCCTCAGATCAAGCTGGCAGTCAGAATGAGGGAAAAAACGGACGTTCACATGAAATTTACTCACGCACGCCCTGTTGCACAATATCCTCACACACACACACACACACACACACACACACACAGCAGCTCATCTCTGGGCCGTGTGTGTTCAGTGGAGCCGCAGGCGGTGCAAGGTGATCCCGTATTATCCGGGATGCCTTTGCTCGGCAGGTGAAAGTGCTGAAGGGGCAGAGGGGCTTAACGTAGCGGCCGCGGAGGAGCAGGGAGCAGCTGGGGGCGGGGGGTGTGGTGGGGGCAGGAGCCCCCCCCCCTCCGCGTCCAGGTGACCGGCGCGCTGCGGAGGCGGCTCACGCAGGTCAAGGAGTCTGAAGGCCCTGAAGGGTGCGGCGACCGGGGCACGAAGGCTTTGCAGGAGAATCGGTGTCATTGAAAGTTTCGCCTCAGTCAGTCAGTTGTTTTCTGGTTGGACAACTTGTCAAGTTTGTATTTATATACCTTGGTTTATTTCATTTTGTCATCTAATAAGTGTGGCAACAGGTGTCTGTGTCCTTTGCTGTTTTCATTCCGATGCTTTTTGGTGGATTATTAGTTCTGTTTGAATCTTCAATCTATAAGATGTTACAGATTTAACAGTTTTATTGCTTAAATTTGTGTATGTAGTTGAATATTTAAGTGGCAGAGATGACTGATAATGATTTATAGATGCACATTTCGCACATATGCACATACTGTATCTATTTATGTGGAATTTGTGTATTTTTGTACTGCATCCACCTCACATATTTATTCATTTTACCCCATTACATACGCTGCTCCAACAACTGAATTTACCCACCGGGAACAATAAGAGTTTATCTCCCTCGAGATGATGTTGAGAGTAACATTGAGCAGTTAAATGACGAGGGTTTTTATATCGGATCATGCTGGTGGAGAAATAGTCTTTGGTTTCGTTCCAATCTTCACTCCAGCCCTTTCGCGTTTGATCACAAGCTTTAGGCGGCGACGAATATAAAATATATACGAAAAATCTAAGCCCAATTTCTAAAAAGGTTTGTTGTTAACGACAGCCGTGATGTGAGAACTGTCCAGATAGCGCGGCGTCACAGGTCCGAGTTGAGCAGAAAGAGAAATTGCTGAACATGTTTTTCTTATCATTCCGAAGAATAAATCGTGTTACTCAAACTGAAATTTTACTGAAATTAAAAGCATATTTCACAAGGAATAAAACCTCTGATGTAACCTATAACAAAGCCATACACTCAATACAAATCAAATGCACATTTTTTACTCCTACATTTCACTGCCAAGTGTGTTACACCCCACCCGCGGTCCAGGATTCCCCGTGAACATCCCCTAATTCCCCAATGGAGCTGATAACAAAGCTGCGCGGGATGCCAACAAAGCCCCAGGAGATCCTGAAGTATCCCACTACCAGCTCCCTCTCCCCCTTCAGGCGGAATAACTCCCTTCTCCTGCCAGAATTCCTTGTCTGTTGATCTCGGGGCCAGACGATATGCATTGCGTTGAGAATGTGAAACTGTGCGCGGACGGGCCCTCGGGGACGTGTGCTCATCACGTAGGTCTGAGATGCTGCCAGGAGAAGGGATGGTAACTCAGGCGGGGAAAGCAGAGACGGGATGAGCCGTCCGGGGTTAGTCGGCGTGGAGGAAAACACGGCCTCGGTTCAGTTCCCTCTTGCACGTGGCTCGCACACCTCTGGGCTCGGGTTTCGTTTTTTTTTTTTTCCCCAGTGTCCTCTGGGAACGTTTAGAAAACGCATTGGCGCCCGCTTTCCGCCGAGATTCGTCGAAAGTCAATTCGCAGCCGATTCAGTCGATGTGCCAATATTATCTCTGAAACTGGGAATGTGCTAAATCTTCCAATCTCCATTTGTTTTATGATCAGCAATATTTAACCAACATATTGACCAATAAATCCTCATCTGGCAGTTTTTTTTCTTGCATATTGAGTCTAAGTAAATTGGAGGGGATCCTGGGTGTAGTCCTTATGTCCCCTGACAAAAGTTTGGAATTCATCAATAATCTGGACTTTTCATTATCTTTTACCATAGCAACTGTTGAATAAATATTTCCATCTCTGGGTGGACAGTTTTTATTTTTTCTCTTTTACACAATCTTTCCTTGACACTACTGACTTCCCTTAAATTGGCTTGTTTAGTTTTTCGCTCGTGTGAAAACCTAAAACAGTCTCTCAGGAAGTGACTACTACATCTAGCGTGAACTGCAGTTTATTTTTACGGACACAGCGGATTAATATATACTATGAGATTTATTGAGCGTTTAACCTATTCAGTTCAATAAATACAGTATTTATTGTGTGCAAAAGTCTCTTCAAAATTAAAATTCCCAAATGAAAAAAAAAGCGGAGATATAATGATTAGAGATTGGAGTCCATGTTTAACATTACTCTGTAGGAGAAAATAATCAGGCTGAATAAAAAAACATTTTTAAAAAGCCAACTGAACTAATCTATCTGTGGCATCCATTTTTTCCACAAATCTAAACTCCTATACATTATGGTCCTTATTCTTCTAATATCCAGCAGCTATTGGTTCTGAGTAATGTCGAGCTGTCCAGTAGATGTTGTGCATACCTCCATCACTAGAGGGAAGTGTTGTCTCTGATTGGTCACTGAAAGACTTCCTGAAGAGAAGAAAGCCTCACACAGCAGTTTTGGAGATGTCAGCAGGTAACCGTATTCCTGGTATTTTATCAATGTAAAGAATAAAACAACAGAATGAGCATCGATCAGACACATTGATACGGCCCAGTTGGTGTGTAACTAACAGTGAACATGTTGATGCTTCAGCTCAAAATGAATCACTTTAAGATGTTGAGGGTTAAAAAAAATAAGATTTTATGTGAATTTCTTGTGCTGCTACAGCTGAAAAAACTGTCAGCTAAACCATATTATAGCATATATTAGATATATTAGTGTTACCTTTCCTTTTTTAACTATAGCTATTTTCTGTTTGAAAGCAAATAAAATAAGCCCTTTACCTATTTTGTGAAACCATACAGCTTGCACATCAGTCTGACGGTTAACATGTCATTCCTGAGCTGTTTCCGCCCTGCGACTATCATTAGCCGCTGTGTGCATTTCAAATATAGTGCGAGCACACCCTGAAGGCTATGCATTTTGCTGTCAATTCACAGATGTGGACCGTCATCAAAGTGTACTTTCCCCCCCCCCCTTGAGGGAGGCATCCGACTGTAGGCTGCGTCCCTCTGAAGTCAGGAGGCCTGTGTTTGCTCCAGGGATTACATTACCACACCAGAGGCCTGCAGCACGAACCCACAGACGGACAGGATGGACTAGGTAAAGCCTGCTCTGCTGGTGGCTGCTGTAGAGGGGTCAGGATGGGCCTGGGGTGGGGGGTGGGGGGGCGATGGCTTCACGGTGTGCCCCTCTATTCTCAGGAGCGTGTTGACTCAGATGGGACGAGTAAACAGAACCGGGGTGAAGCCGTGTGGGCGCTCCTTTCTCATGGAGCCCCGGCCCAGTGGATTAGGCTAATGCTGGCCCGTGAGGCGGAGAAGGGGGGGGTGTTGCGGCATGGCCTTCCCTGACAGGAGGTGATGGATTAGGGCTTTGTCAGGGCCCATGTCGGGCCCGAGGGATCCAGTGATGAGGGAGAGAGGGAGGTAGAGGGTAGATCAGGGCCCGGGGGGGGCAGCCCAATCCCAGGATCAGTGACATGTTGACAAGGGATTATCCCGTTTGCCGAGGTCTCATAGACGGGCCGGGAGAGAGAGCGATGGCGAGCGTACACGCACCAGACCGCCGTGAGACAATGAGCGGAGCTGCAGGCATGTGACTGACGCCTCGACGGCACCGGTGCTTGTTGCTACAGGTGCGATGATGACACTTCGGACCACGGTGCGAGGCTTGTGCTGCAGAGATCTGTGCGTGGTTCCTTCTCAGTCATGTGCCTGCAAGACAGAGGAGAATGCAGGTTTCCATGTCAACCGAGAAACCGTCGTTTCAAATGATTGCTCCCTATTCTCCTTTCTTTTGGAACAATAAATTAGTAAATATCGGCTGCTGTGCCGACTGGTAAAAAGATTTTCACGGTTTCAGGTTTTGGCCGTGAATCCCTGCCGCGCGAACGGCGTGTCGGGTTACGGCGAGCGGCGCGGGCCGGCCGCAGCACGCCTCCCTGGAAACGGCGGTGGCAGAATATCTCGGCCACGTTTCGACTCCCTCAGTAGAAAATGCGAAAAGCAGATTGCGTCTTTTTATGGGTTCCCCCTTTTGAAGTCTGGCACACTTGACCCTCCCTCCGCTGCGATTTTTACTGCGCGCTCTGGTTTATTTCTGGAAGCCTCCTACACGCTACAGCTTATTTAAGACGCCTGCCCAAGTGTGCCTTTTGTTTACGTTGCCAGTTGGGGGAAAACAGTAAAAGTGAGGTGATTGAGCATTTGCGTGAGGTCACTAAGGCTCTAGGAGACGCTCCAAAGAGCATTTGAAGGGAGGCTTGTCAGTTCCCAGTTGAAGGTGCAGTTGTGGACAGAGTGTGTGGTGGAGGATAAATGACAACATTTTGGCAATAGAAGCCACTGGCACTGTCTTTACGTCTGGGCTTTGTCTGAAGTTATTAAATGTGAAAAATGAGCTCGGCTGTGTGATTTTTATGGTAAACGATATGGATTATTTGACACGCGAGCATTCTGTGATCTGCTTTTAAAAAATATATATAAAAGTAATACTCCGAGGAGGTCGGATATTTGCGATGCCTCAGCATTGAGGTTATTGTGTTCATCTGAAACACAAATGATTGGTTCATATATTCAGATCGTGAGGAGGAGATGAAGGCGAGGGGACGCTAAAGAGGGGGAGACAGGGCTGTGGGAGCATAGTGACTGACATGTGGCAAGGAGGCACCGAGCCGCCTCTTGACGAACTTGTCACCTCACCACGCTCCGTGTGTCAGGGCCTCGCACCCTCCCGGTGTCAGGCGTGGGCGGCCTCCTGACACGCGTTCGAATGTGCGTGTCACATCCGTCTGGGCTGAAACTGCTCCCGAACACACACGCACACACACACACACACATACCCGACGCGACGACACTGACACGGTGCCATCAGGCCCCGCCACCGTCTGGGCCCGGTGGCGGGGCCTGATGGCACCGTGTCTGGCAAACGCAGCCTCTCTATCTCTTCCCTCCTTCCCCTACGGGTTCCTCTCAGCCTTCCTGTTGCCTGCCCTCCCCCAGGAGTCAAACCAAAGAGTTGAAAAAAAAACAAAAAACGGCGCATTGGTTGAGCACAACCACAGCCATTAACCAGCAATTTGGGCCTGAATGATTATATTTAATGTAATTACGACCATGAGAACCAGAGAGAGGGCCTTGGGAGTGTGCCCAGCTCTTGGACCGTGTTCATCTGAAAATGAGCCGTGTGCTGTAAATCGTAAGTACCTCTGTGAATGTCAGTGAGGAGGGTGCCAGCCAGTCCTACACAGGCGTCACTCATAGACCCCCATTCTGTAATTGCCTGCTAGCCGGAGCTGCTGTGTAATTTTTTGACGTGGCTCTGTGGCAGCGGTGGTGCTGACAGACTAAGGGACTGGAGATTTAATGCACGGTCTCCACTTTCTCTCCCTGAGCTTCTGACTCTCTCTTTCTGCTCTGTCGGTGAACCCTTTTCATTTCTGGCTTCAATTATTTTCTGCGGGCTAAACTCCGGCTGCCCAGGTCGCTGCAGGGGGAAAAAAAAAAGGGGGCACAGTCTGGCGCGTGAGTTAGCGGCGGCTTTAGTGCCAGTTGTGGAGCTTGATCCTATCCAGGCAGGTACTCAACATGTAAGCTGTTGTTTGCACTGCAAAAAGCACTACTAACGTTCCATTAATTCAGCGGGAAAACCGGAGCGCCGTGATTCATATTCACCGAAAGAAGGCTGTGTGTCTTCACATAACAGATGTCGGTCCATTTGCCGACACGCTGCATGCATATTCATTCCAGTGCATTCCTGCAGGTGTGTTTGTAGGCGGTGATCTCCCTGTGATGCACCCACTCAGCATAAAGAGTGGGAGGAGGAGGAGGAGGAGGAGGAGGAAGAAGAAGAGGAGGGAGGCTGAATCTTTAGTGACAATAGCCCCCCCCGGACACTCTCAGTGGGTGTGGGCGGAGGGGCATTTAGAGGCTATTCAGACCCCCCGAAGACGCCCCCACATTCTGGGGATGACTACCTGCCCAGGAGCTCTCTCTCTGCCCATCTGTCCCCTCCAGAGACTGCAGGAGAGTCCCTCCTCTCCCCTCCTCCCCCCTCCCTCACCACAGTGCTCCTGGAGGGGCTGCAGGCTCCTCCACACAGGCCGACCAATGGGTGTCTGCTGACTCAGCGCTGCGTTAGGGCTGACGGTGCAAACGGTGCCAGGCAGGGGGTAAAGAGTGTGTGTGTGTGTGTGTGTGTGTGTGTGTGTGTGTGTGTGTGTGTGTGTGAGCGTATGTGCCGGCGTGTGGGAGGGGGGTCGGGGCAGAGGGGGGGCGTTTGTTGGGGAATGCGTCGGCGTGTGTCTTGTCCGTGCGTGGGAGTTACTAGGTGGGCGATGAGCATTCATTAGTGTTGATGGATGTGTGTGAGTGGGTGTTTGTGTGAGTGGACGGGGTGCGTACGTAGGAGGTGGTGGTGGGTGTTTGTGGGTTTGCATGTAGGAGGAATTCAGTTACTGTGTGGGTGGATGGGGTTGGGCTGAATTAAATCTATAAAAACGTACCTATATGTATCAACATAAAAAACACAGTGACACATTAATGCTTTACCCATTACAATTTCTTACAGATTTTTTAAAATTAGGCTAAACAACAATTGTTTTATATTACAGGTCCTGTAATAAAACATAAAAATTAAATCTCAGTTAGAGTTCTGTTTGCTTTCTTTTATGGCTTTTGACTGTATGCTATAGAAATGTAGACCTTTCATCTACATTTTTTTAGGTACCTAACAGTGTCATGTCTATATTTTAATAAATTTAATTCAATTTAATTGGGTGTCTAATTTTTGACAAAAAATTAGCTCTAGGATATTTTTGCCCAAGATGATTCATAGAATTTTGATGCCAATAATATGTGGGTGTGATTTTTCGGCAGTGTGCCCTCGTTTCTTCTCGTTTGTAGCGTCATTCCCATAAGTGGGTCTGTAGGAACGGGCACAATGTGACCTTCATTCCGGCGTGCTCAGTCCATTAGTCCAATTTACTCAGCTGTCAAACTCCCAAGTTCACACTCTCATCCACTCCGAGAGCAGCAGGTTAAAAGAAGAAAGGCGTTCTGCATTCCTCGCACCCTCTTGCTTTTTAAACCTCACGGTCTTTGCACAGAAACTTGCTGAATAAACCTTCCTCTCTGTCCAGCAGTGAGAATCCGAATCCCCCCCCCTCCCTCCCTCGGTGGGAGGATGACTGGAGATGAGTTCGTAGTCGAGAACGCTTTCTGGCAAGCAGGCATGCCGCCGGCTGCACACACGGGGCCTGCAGGCGTGGGAAAGACCTGACTCTGATAATAAGCAGCATTTGGCCCTCCTAACCTCCGCAGGCTTTCGCTCGGCGAGTTGTCTCTTCCCCGCTCGCTTGTTTTCTCTCTCTTTCTCTCTCTCTGTGAGTGGAGGAGTCACAGGAGAGGAGGTCAGCCAGGGAGAGGCCCACAGCTGCGGCTGCGAGGTCCCGGCGTGTTTATTTGGGCAGGCCCAACCAAAATAAGCTCCAGCCAGGCATTGCTCCTGAGGACTGGGGCCACCACCGCCACGGCGCTTTTCATCCTAACAATGGGGAAAGTGCTCTGATGGAGCAGGGAGGAGGGGGGGGGGGGGCACGGCACAGTTTACTGTACAACAGCTGCCTCGTCTGCGGGGGAGGAAGTGTGCTGCAGATGTGGACAGGACGGACGGTTCGTGTTCCCACACCTACTCCTGTTGTAGGGTTGTTCACCCGTGCTCGGCGGTCAGTGAATGAGTTCCTTTGTTTAGCATGAGAAAGTCTGCCTGCTGCGTGGAAATGCCACAGGGTGGAGATCCAGAATCAATACTGGTCAATGTATAGGTTGCACAGGACGCATAATGTGTGCAAACAAAGATGCGATCCTTTCTTACTGTCGTGTGCCGTTGAAAGCAGTCACATATGTTTGTACTGTTATCTTTGTGTAATAGTTCATATTTTGTTAGTAATTTTGTTCAGGTTATTCACATTCATGAGTCATTTTCTATACCTGCTTATTTCTCATTAGGGTCGCTGGGGGTCTGCCAGTGCCAATTCACAGTTACAGTACAGACACACAGTACAGACGAGAGGCAGAGATTTCAACGCACGCACGCACGCACGCACACACACACACACACACACACACACACACACACACACACACACAGCATTCACACACAGAACATGCTCTGCATAGAAAGGACCCACCTTTGGTTTTTAGTCAATCTTATCTTTTTTTTTTTTTTTTTTCTTTTTAAAGAAAATGCTAGTCTTGTTTAATCTAAACAAAACCAAATTGACCCAAGTCAGGAAAAAATAACTTAAAATAGGCTTAATTATCTGGCAGTGGAATAAGATAGTTCTAATTGTTTGATGGGAATCAAGAGGCCTTTGACTTTATAATCAGAGGAAAGGTTAAACAAAGTAACAGTAAGTAAAACTACAGGTGTTGCTTCTCAGTGTGTTTATATATAAGCTAAATTTGGAAGGAAGGGCCATAAAATGCATAAGGTCACAGCAGTCTTTGATTCCCTGACCTGCCCTGCTATCACTCAGGTGATCTATATTGGGGGCCAGCAGCCCTTTTATGCACTGACCCCCTCCAATTAAAAGGGTCACCCAGCCCTATGCAAAGGTGAACAGGTGTGCCCCAGGCCTCGCCGGGCCGGGTGATTGACAACTGACCGCCCACCGCCCCCTCCAGCCGCCAATCACTCCCCTCTGCCCCGGCCGCCTCCCCTGTGCTACAGCTCCGCTCATCTGTTGTGGGCCGTAAAAGTCGACAGATGATTAGCCGCCCCGCCCCGCCCTCACCACACCGCCTCTAAATGCTGTGGAAGTCGCCGCTGATCTGATCTCTGTTTATATGAACGTCGCCCTGTGTCATACCTTGCCCATGCTCAAGGCCTGTTCACCTTTGCACAACCTCTGCGGGGCTTGGCGTTTACGACCCCGTCCTTCCTTCATCAGCAGCCTCCCCGCCCCTCCATCCACAGCTCCTGACGGTCAGTCAGCACCTCGGGTAAAAGCCCCTGGATGTGTTTGCCTGTTGAGGCCCCCCTTCTCGGCTCTGACGGTGGGGGGGGGGCCACAAAGAGGGACACGTGTCAGCGGGGGCGACGGACAAAGCAGGTGCTGTCGCTCGGGCCCGAGGAGGGGCAGCTGTCTGTCAGACCTGCTGCAGCCAAACACCGACCACGTCACATATGGCCACTAGATCAGGGTCTGAATGATTGACAGCCGGGCTGCTGGTGGTTGGGGTCAACTTGACTGCCTGAGCCTGACCTTAAACTGAGCACAGCTTCACTGATTCAACTGTAAAACTAGCATTTAAGTGTTTTTGAAGAAGTGTCTTTCTAAAAAAACCTCACCTTTTAATCTATATTTCTTAATTGTGTAACTATCACAAGTGACAGATGCCACCATACTGTATCCGCCACGCCTACCAGGTTTCATTCAACCCTCATTTTTGCTACAAGCAGGATGCTTCCAGCCAATCACCACCTCCGGGGGGGCCCTTGATTCTTAATCATGACCCCCTGCCTCCTCCGAAATTAAAATGCAAAAATGCTGACTGCCCTGTGAAACTCCCCGCTATAATTTGCTGTCCTTCCCCTCCCCTAACCCCCCAGCCCCAGAGAAGCATCACTCTGAGCTCTGACAGTGAGTGGGTGACTTGTGACAGGTTGCATTGACGTCCTGGCTGGGAAAGGGGTTGGCTTGACAATGGAGAACATGTGTCTGTTTTAGGACAAGCCCCAACTTGTCTGACCCCCTCATTTGGGATGCACACACACAGAAAAGCCGTCCTCTGGTTAAAATATATCATCTTCTCAGACACAGATTTGTTCTCTTGTGAATGTGCCTTGACTCGTTCAAAGTAAAGTAGTGCTAATCATATTATTTTTTTCCATTTAAATAACTAATATAAGCATTTGTCTTTAATTCAGCTGCATACATTCTGCTCAATGGGTTGTGTAGGTGCTTTAGTTTTACATTTTTTTTGTTGGTTCCTTAAAGCGGCAACACGGAGAAATCTATTGTCTGTGCATGATTAGGTAGTTCTGTCTTGAATCCCAGGAACTCTTAGTTATTGTCATCTGTTTTTGTTCTCATGCATCGCCACTAACTCTCCTGTCGTTTCACATTTGTTTGCCCAAATGTTGGTCTCCCACTTTTGACCTTGCCTGTTTGAGGAGTAAACTGAACTCTCCTTAGAACTTTGTTTGTCTGCTTTTGCATCTTTTTGGGTTCAAACCTGACCATCCTGGTGAGCAGGTTGTGAAGCAGGTACCTGCTCTCAATGCTCTTATCTTCTTTCGAACTTCAACAAGGAGCTACTATCTTCTCCAAACCTAATCTCCAAATGTCTTATCTTCAGGTGAAGATCAGGGAGGGGGACAGTTATCCTTTTTGGTCTCACAAATTTGGTGAGCTAAACTAATGTTTTTACCCATGCCTCATCTTCCCACGTCACTCTCAACAGTCCATTGCGGAGGTGGACACCTCAGACACCAGAGAGGGTAAAGGAAGCCGTCCCGAGCCGGGAGGAATTACAAGTTCTGTTGCTTCCGTGTGAATATTAAATAACCGCCAGCCCCCTTCCAAAATGCTTTGGGACAATGTGAATCGCTAAATTCCTTCATGTAGCTTTGAAAACGACTGGTCACGGTAATAAAAGGGATCATAGCGGGGACGTGGCTAATGCAGGAAGATGGTTTAGTTTACATTTGGCCGGATTGTTGCTGTGTTACACATTACGACGGTTGTTGGAAAACCGCACTGTTTGACACTCTGATGTGCACTTAGGCTGGAGCCGTGCGTGCCTGAGCCTCAGTTGGCTTGAGCGCAGGCTGGAATTGGCCCTATCTGTCCCAGGCCTGCATGTGTATCCAGTGTATGTGTGAGAAAGACAAGAAGAGTTGATTTCCCTTGATAAAACTGAACTGGAGGATCTGGGAAGTGGAGCATGTGGGTATGTCTGTCACAGCTGCAGCCTGCAGCCTTTTATACATAAAAGCACCTCCGCTGTTTGTCTGTAATAAGTTTACCGAACCACTTTGAATGAAGAAGCGTGTCCTGGTGGAAAATATTTCTTATCTGTGTTGCAGTGGCAGCAGGTTAATCAAGGTAGCGAGATTCAATCCATTCATTTCCTCTACTTTCTCCGGGGCTAAAACAGGAAGGCTTTATATAAAAAAAGGGAGAGATATCCCTCTGGGGAAAGAAAAAAAATCACCTGGCTTTTGTCAACATGGAGCAGCAGTGGTTTTACTCTGAGTTCTTTCCAGGTTTCTAAGCTGCACATTTAAAGAAAATATTTCCTGATCTTCACTTTTGTCGCTGCCCAAGACACACGACTTAAAGAAATAAAGCGACTGGTAAATTCAGAACTTCACCTTCAGATCCTTCCAATGAGAGTCCACATTAGTGCAGATGATGCACCAAACTTAAAGAACAACAATTTCAAATCAAATGACATGTTTGGGAGGTTTCCACACAGCACTCGGCTCCATCTGGATACGTAGGGTAAACACACAGAGCACTGTACTGTACTGAAAGTCAGTGTTTTTTTCTCCCAATGTGACTTTCAGTTGGTGAATGCCATTCATGGCCATTCATGGCTTCTCAGTTTCGATGCAAAGATTGCACATGCTCATGTCAGTGGGGTTAAATAGGTCGCACCTACTCATCTCTGTTGACGTCTGAGAGACACTTGCTAGAATAGTCACTCGTCGGTGCAGGATGAAAGGTGATGAAGTCATGTTCAACAGTCAGGTCTGTCTAGAGAATGGTGTGAATGCGTCACTCATAACAGCCGTGTTTTCCAAACTGTGGTGTCTCATATCTGAAGCCTTAATAAGTTGTGATAAGATAAGATGCAGCTCCTGTCATAGGATGTAATGTATTAGAGACTAGACAATTCTCGCAGCAATTGTGAGAGTTCGGGCTGGGCTGTTGGGTGTCAGGACTCTACTGTGGCTAAATACAGATGTTCAACAACACAGGTGGGTTGCTGATTGTCTCTCTGATCATTACTGCCATGTTTGGTATGTGTTGGATATTTAGGTCCAAAGTTATTAAGGAAAAAACAGCAGCCAATCAGCTTTCAGCCTGATGGAGTAAACGGCCCAGCCATCAAGCTGTGTTGTTTCTGTGGTAATTATGATATAAATTACAGTATCTGTTAACACAAATCATATGTGCAGCAGACTATCTCCATAGAAATGAATGGGGAATGAAGTTGCACCAAAACGGCAACTACATCGCCGTAGTGGACAGACCCTAGCTTGGAATGGTGCAGAGCATTTCTTGTATAGCTTTCACAAAGTTTTGTGAGCGTGCAACCTTTACATCAAAAGTTATTAAGGAAAAACCAATAGCCAACAGCTCTCAGTCTGTCATGCAGCAGGAGCTGGGACCGTTGCTACGGTTACTCACACACACAGCTGCAGCTCTTTGATGTAGAGGAGACCATTAACGATCTCAACCGACAAAATCTGCTGTGTGGAGAAACGGCTGTTTCATGCATGAGAGTTACAAACATTACTCAAGGAGTTGATGTAATAATGGTGGTAACTACATTAACTTAATATTGTTTGTACCATTTAAACTGCAGGTAAATTAAGTGGACATTCATTTATAATCTTTATTTGTCAAACTTCTTACTGAAGAATAAAGATGGATATAATAATAAATGTATAAGTTATAATAAATGTAAGATGCTAGTGCACTTTGTGCACTGGGCAGATAGTTGGCCTGGCTACACCAGCCTGAACTAAATATAGATGTGACCAGAATGTCACGTATGGGTTTGCGTTTTGCTCTTTTTTAGAGACAGGAAATAAAAGTACCTGCTGATTTGCTATCTGCTATTTCAAAACCACCACCTTCTTTTCCTAATCCTACTCGGCCTAATGGCCTAATGATAAGAAGAAATGACAAATGACAAAATAAAACTTAAAAACTTTATTCTGGAGACGTAAAGTTTTCATTTATGCATTTGACACCTTCCAGACAGAGCAGTATTCAGGAAGCCTCCATGCCATGATTCTCCACAAAACGCAATAATGTTCATCCTCTCCAACCCCTTCACTGGCTCCCAAACACTGAATCCACTTCAAGATTGAGAATAATCTCCCCCCCCCCAGCATCAGCTGATACTCCTGACCCCCATCACCAGGTCCAAGCTTTTGAGCTTTTGGAACTCCCTCCCTCCCAATCAGAAACTCACTCACTCACCTTTTCAAACATCTGATCCCCAATACCTCTCTAAACTAATATGGACATTCTTGTTACATTTTAGATCTCATTATCTTTTTTTTTCATTTTCATTTTCAAGATTTCAAGAATGTCATTGTTATTTCACTGTGCTTCTGGGTGGAGATTTTGTCTCTCAAAGTGACTGCATTGCAATAAGAATAAAAAAAAAAAAAAAAAAAAGCAGAAGTTGATGCTCATGCTGTTGAACAAACGCACTTTACTTCCACACACCGTCCAGTCACTCCATTATTTATTTATTTCACAAAGTCTTGAGAAGAATTGCATTTCCACAGGCCGCCATGTTTCTTCAGGACATATCAATATTGTGGTAAATGTATACATATATATGTTAGTTTTAATACTAAAAATCCTCTGCCGAATTAAATACATTATTATTATCATGTATACTGTCTATTATTATTTAACAGCATCCACAAGATGACATATTTTTGGCTGCCAATCCATTTAAACTGGACAGTATAAGACACAGAGTGACAGAGAGAAGCAGGACGGCCAGAGGACGGCCAGAGGTCACAAATCTGTGTTCTAACTATTAATGTAGTGGCTTTCCATCAAGGTAATAAACCTGTGAAAAGTGAAAAAAATAGCAGCAGATAATGCTGTCAGCATAATATCATAATAAACCCCCCTCTCAACGTAATAAATACTGTAGCCACATTTACCCTTTTATCAAAAACCATTATTTCATTGCACCTTTTTTATTGCATGAACAAGAAGGTTTATTTGCAGTTCCCTTCCACTGATAGCATCAGTATCATCAATCTTATTAAGATGTAGCACCATGGTTATCTTCATAGTGAAATGTATCTCATGATGGGTATCAGTTATATATATCACATTTTAGAATGATATGTTTTATTCATGTCTTGCATTTGCTCTTGATGATTTTGCAGATGTGCAAAATGCTAACATGTGTTAGCTTGTAAATCTATCAATAGTTAGTATAGCGTAATTCTTTTAAATTAAAAGCAGCTGTTTGGTTGAGTATATTTTTTGTCACATCTGTAGTTCTTTAGTAAATGTTATGGCAATAGAAGGAATGAAATGTCATCTTATCTCAGGCACACCAGAACTAGATGTTCATATGTCAGTGGTTTGCTGTGTGTTTCAAACTCCTCGAGTTTTTCTGGATCTCAGATGTGCTCGTCGATGGCAACACTTTTCCTTTCGTGGAAATATGCAGGGGAAAACAATATTTTGAATCCTCTCATCTTTCAAGAGGACACGGTTAATTGATGACATCCCTCCTTGCGTCACTCGCGACACCACAGGCTGAAGTGTGGTGAGTGTGTCTGTGAAAATGACAGCGAGTGTTCTGGCGAGGAGTAGGAGGGTGGCGGCAGAGCCGTTCATACTTATGTGAAATGGATTTAGTTTCTAATTAATGCATCACAGCTCGGCTGATGCACAGAGCAGCATGTGTTGAGAGCTTTGAACGGCATGGAAAGTTAACTCTCTCTCTCTCTCTCTCTCTCTAACGTGGCTTTTTTCATTTTTTGCTGTGTCTCTCCAGGTTTGATATATTCGATCCTCTTGGATCTTGGTATTGGTCCAGAAGTAAGACATATGTCATAATGCATTTAATTAAGAGTCCAGTCATAAAATATAACCTTATCTACAGTACGGTATGTTGCTCATTCTGTAAAATGAAGCAAACAAACTATTTAATATTGTCATTTGTGTTTTTTTCTTTTTTTTTTTTAAACATACGCCTTTAACAAAGCACATTTTTCATAAGCCATTAGGCATTGCGGGTAAAATGTCATTGTTTGACAGAAGAGGTGAGTCCAGAGGTCGAGAGGTCGCTGCAGGTTTAGACATGACTGAAAGATTAGAGCTTAAGTTGTGGAAAAAAAAAACTTTAGAAAATTAGAGAGATGTTGAGACTTTTATGGACATACGTTGCCTTTGGTGCCTCACTGGTAAAATTCTGTAGTCTTTAGTTGGTTTGTTAACACGGTTATCACCATTTAATTGTGATTCATTGTATAACAGTGAGTGCTCTAATGGATTTTGCTTGGGTAAACCTTAGTTTTAGTGAAGTTTCAGAAAGTTTAAGAAAAAAAATGATTGAAAAGAAAAAAAGCGTGATAGAGCCTTAAGTGAACACCTCATGATTTCAGTTCTCTTTACTCTTAGTGTAATTTAAGGTACAATGTGTACATTTTCACTATAATTTAGGTTTACGTACTGGGAGGATGAGCAATGATGTCACAGACGTCTATCTTTCTGCTGATTGAGTGCTCCACCTACTGAAATTAGCATCTATGTTGTTAGTCTTGGCCCCTCTTGTTCTGTAATAACACATCTCACCAAAGAAGAACTGTAGTTGGTTGTGAAATGGGCCTCAGAGAGCTGCTGAGACCTGGCTAGTTATAAACTGGACCAATCGCAGACCCCACCCCTCCTCAGCTGCAGCAACATGATGCCTATGATTTGGGAAATCAGACATGGGGCATGATGTCCCTCTAGGAGGTTGCATTGTGGCTCCCTCCACCATGCAACACCCCTTTGGTATTCTTTACATCTAATATAATACACATCTCAATATTGGTGTGACAAATGTGTTTTCATTTATGTGAGGGAATGGAGCACCCCCCCATTACTTTTTTATAGTATGCACTCAAAGAGCATCAGAACATCAACATCTTATATATTCCAACATTTTTGAATGAGCATGGGTGTGTAAATTTGCAGGTCACAACATCCGCCACGATGTTTGGGAGTTGCTGGATTATATGTTTTTTGAGTTTGATGAGAGAAACCAAAAAATACCAATAGCTGCACAGCAGCTCGCGGCTCTGGAAACGGCTTGTTTAAAAAAAAAAAGGTAAACCAAACTTTATCGACTGTTGTGTAACAGTTTTAGAGCTCAGTATTGGTTTTAGTGTAGTAAAATAGTCATATGTAAATAACACATGAATTTTCACACAAATCCTGCTGTTTCCTGTTAATTTTTCTGGACCTCTCCAGAACTTCAGGGACCCTCACTTACCAAATGGCTGTTTTCCACATGCTTACATCTGTGGCCTGTGATAACCAGAACACATTAACCAGTCATTGTGTGACATTCACCTGTCTAGCCTCCTCTTTATAAAGATAAGGAGTGGAAAACATGTTTATGGATGTTTTAGGGCACAAAACGAGAATATAAAATTTGCATTGCCTTCACTTGCTACTCGATCCAGTCTGTTGTCTGACAAATGTCCAACACAGAAGTCTAGTATTTCAAGCTCACTTGTGAGATTATCACACGTCACGTATTGAATAGCTCGGCGCCTATTCCCATGATCACCCTGGACGTGGACAGATGGCAAACATCACGCCGCTGCTTCCTGCCGTCGTTTGGGGGGGAGACAGGCTGGTGACGTTCTCCAGGTCCTCTCTACCATGGATAAACACGGAGCCGCCTGCTTTGCCTTCACAGAAACGTTCACCTGGCTTCCCCCCCCCCAGCCCGGTTTGTGTCCGGTGGGCTTTGATGTGGGCCGTGTCGGGTCAGCACCTCCACATCTTTGGCTTGACCTGCGGGGCCAAGCTGAATGGCTTCCCCTGTCTGTGGTTCCTCTGTGGGGAAAAGGACACGTACTCATTACAAGAGGCTCTCTTGTTGTTGGTCTGTGTGAAGGCATTCCCACCTGTGACTGGGGCCGTGAGCGAGCACGGCTCTACACAGGGGCAACAGAGGGCAACGCCCCCCTCAAATAAATTCAGTGTCTTGAAGTGAAAGAAATGTGGAGGGACAGGTTGTTTTTGGAATGTTCAGTTAAACAAAAGCCAAAAAAGAAAAAAAACTAAAATAACCTGTTCTATAGTCTGTTGTGTTTGACAAATTACTTTTTATTATTATCATAATTATATTATTATCATTATTATTCCTAAGACTTCTTCAGTTTTGTAAATCATTCTAGTGAGTGAAGTCTTAGGTTAAAATTTGCTTTCCATCCAGTTAGGATACATGTTATATTGATTGGTAATTTCTGAATTCTATTTTTTATTTTTTATTTTAATATTCCCCCCCCCTTAGGGATTGCTTTAGGGATTACCACCTTATTGTGATCAGGGGACAGGTCTGAATGTCAAGGCCTGACTCAGTGAATCCACTTTTTGAGGCTGTGATTGGACACATATTGAATGATAAAAACACTGTTAATACAGTAGAAACACAGGAAAAAAAAGTGCTGGAGCATGATGGGTATAAGTGATTCCCCCCTCATATATGCTGGTCTAGAACCAGCCCTGTCTGTGAGACATGTAGAGGGATGTGTGAACAAGGTGTGATTTGCTGGGGGGTTAGATGCTCTATATATCTCTCCCTCTGCTAGGGTTTATTTTTTTTCAAATTGCCTTGAGTGTATAATGAATGAACATATTTTTTTTATTTAAAATTCATAAGTGAAGTGGTCATTAGTGCAAACAAAACGATGAAATCAGAAATGAAGTTTCACTGTCACTGTCAGCACTTTTATTGTGAGAATATAGATGACACCGTCTGTAGGAATATGACAGCACTAGTTTATGGAGCCATGGTTGCCCCTGTCGCTGCTTGGAGATTTTAAAGAATGTGGGGGGAAGACAGGCGACACTCAGATGACCCCTCCACACGAAAGCGTAATAAGAAGGCAGAAGTCTGTCATCAGAGAAGGCTGAGCAGCCGACAGGAGGCCGGAGCTGTAGCCTATTTCTGCTTTTGGTGAAAGCACGTGGTGCCGTTGCATGTTTTCTGAATGTTGTCTAGTCAATCCTAAAGTCTCCTTTGCAACGAGCCAATTAAAACAGTGACAGCATGAATGACATAGAAAGGTGCATTGAAGGATTTAATTAAAATAGAATTTCACCCATTGTTTTGTTGTATGTGATCACGATTGTTTTATCAAAGTTGGCAATTAACTCATAAATGCTACTGAAACGCCGGCAATAAATAGCCCGAACGCCGACAATTTGCGGCATGTGTGTAATAGGAGTGTGTGAGATGGGCCGGCAGCAGCCCAGAATGACAGAAGGAGACAGCCAGCTGTAGATCTAATATCACCTACGGTCCTGCCGGCCTAATACGATGCACATGTGCTACATCCTGTCTGAGCCGCTGCCTGGCTCTGTGGCGCTGCGTACGGGCCAAGTGGGAGGGAGGTGTTTGCGTGTGATGTTCCAGACCCGAGTGTTTACGATGTTGGACGGCATATTGTTTGCTTTTGCTGATTACCATATCAGTTATGACCAAAAAAAAAAAAACGTTGGTTCTTGTTGTCCCGCGATCAAAGCTCCACTTTTTTTTTTTTTTTTACAACTTTATGCTGTAAATTCGGAATGTAGAGAGACAAGTGGATAAGTAGGAACATATCTCTTAAACAATTGTTTTACCTTCAGAGCCAAGAGTTGTTGTTTTTTTTAGGATAAGTATGTGTTTGGGAAATTTTTGTAAGTAGCAGGCAACCTGTCAGCAAACGGATCTTGTTGTGTACAAGTCGGGCGTTCGAATCCGTGAGTGAAGCGAGGCCTTACCATTAGCATCCACTTTATCTCTAATTAACTCTCCAGTGGTTACTGATTGACCCCGCTGCACCTGTGTGGATATGCCAGAGACAGGCGGGGGAACGGCTCTTTTGATTTAAATCCACCTTCAGTCTCTAATTTAACCACCGGGTAGAAGAGTTTATCATGCAGCACTGGCTGACACCAGTGAGCTGAGATCACTCCGGAAGTGGAGCGGTGTTGAGAGCACATTAATGTCTCCTTAGAGTCTCGCTTCATAAGACCAGTCTGACTACCTGGGATAAAGTCCATATCCCTCCCCCCGAGCGGCTGGAATAGCCATCCTTTGATGGCTTAAAATTAATTACCAATTTACAGAGTCCATAACTTTATCTTCAACTCCTGGATAAGCTTTATGCTGATATCTGCTGCCAATTTAGGGCAATCATCAACCAATTTTAGATTTAATTGGGAAATGGTGCCTGGCCAATTAGGAAAATAGGGTGTAAGATACAGAGGCCAGCTTGGATGATAAATCCTGAAATAAAATCCACATAAGAAGGAACTCTCTCATTCTGTGCTCTTAATTAGCGATTGTCTTTTGTGGGAAGTCCTCTGTTCTTTTACGGTGTCTGTGCTTAAATTATTAGGATGATCATGACTCTCTGCTTGGTTAGTGAACAAACACCATTGTGCCTGGGAGACTGATTACCAGAGGCTCGGCGAGGGCTTTTCGGGAGCCACATGCCTGGCTTGTGCAGAGCGCCGGTCTCCTGAGGAGAGGTTAAGGAGAGGAGTCTGCGACCTCCCCGGGAGCTGCAGACTCGCTCGCTGCCACCATGTCATCCATCCTGGGGCCTAATCGAGTTATCATATCTACAAATCTCCCTCCGGGGGCCCCGCGGGCTGACACTCTCAGAAAGACACCCACAGGAGGCCAACAAATTTCCAGCAGCAGGGCGTTGCTAAGAGAAGAGGCGAGGCACCTGTAGAGGTCCCGTCCTGCTGCCCACGGAGAGGGCGCTCCTGCTGGGCATCACACTGCTCCGTGGCCCCTGGTCAGCTGCGGAGCACAAGGGCAAGGAAGCGGGAGCCATAGTTAATGTTGTTCACAATAGGGCGGGGACACAATAGAAGCACTATATCACCAAGACTGTCAATACATTTAAAAGCAACCCACAAACAATTAGCTGAAAGGGCAGCGCTGTTTCATAGCATGGGCCTGGGCTCCGCAGGCCGACGGAGACAAACTGTCCACCCACGCGCAAATGGCAGCTGGTGATTCTGCCCGAGAGAATACGTTCACAAACTCCCGTGGATCGCTGCCTGACCTTTAAGTGTGTCTCCCTAAAAACGGACCACATGCCGGGCCATTCCTCCAGTCACTGGATGGTTTATGACCCCTTTAATGCAGGAAATGTCGCCCAATAGGTTGTGCTCGTGGCTATATTGAATTACGTAGTTTGTTCACTTCATGGTTTATATTGTTGGCAATATGACCCAGCCAGCTGTTCCTCCTTGATGTTTTATGATGTTGTTGCCAAATGTGGTGATACAAAGGAAGTATATATTTTTTTTGTCTTTATAATTTCTAATTATTGTACCATTGGTTTTCTTAACAAATTCCTCCATTAGGCTCTCTTGGTTTAGCCAAATGAGGCTAAAGTGAGTCATCTGCAAATCCTGAATAGCATTATGTCTCTCTTAATTTGATTTTTGTGAGATCTTTAAAAAAAAAAAAAAAAGACTTTGTTTGCATCGTCCGTGTAGCCTTAAAATCATCCAACATGAAAAACAAATGCCATCTTTGATTTGGGCGAGTGGGTATGAGGTCCATCTGTTCACAATACCCTAACAAGAACAAAACGCCCTTCAGGGCAATCAGAGCGCGCCTGCCTTCCATGACCAGAAAAACTTGTGAGGCCATAAAGTTACTTCTGAAGTGTCCCAGTTTGATGGAATCACTTAAATAGGTTGGCAAGCGATAAACAATTTGCGACAGAATGACAGATCAAACTCGTCTTTTACTTTTGGCAACAGATAGTTTCGAAACCACATTTTAAAAGATGTGAGCTAGCCCAGGTTTTGTTCATTAGCAGACAGTTTTCAGAGGAAACATATGCGGAGGAAAAATAAAAGATGACTAAACGGCATCTGATTTGTGAAATATATATTTATAAAAAAAAATCCTAAAAAGCTGGCAGCTTAAGTCAAAAGGTTCAAGTCAAGTGCTTATGTTGGGGGATAACCAAAGCATGAACATATTGTGTCTTTAGAACTACCAGAGAAACCCTGGATGGATTTAAGTGTAGCCTCTTAGCATTCCCTCCGTCCCATGCGTCTATAAATCATTTGTCTGATCGCCATTGCTGCCCACCACTGACCAGCTCGACCCATTGGCCAGGAGCGGGGCCTGTGTCCGGACAGGGCCCTGACCCATGAACCTTGGCCGGAGACCCTGGGCCAATGGGGCGAGGCGGCCAGAGCTGCGACCCCAGCAGCCAGGGCTACCTGCTGCTCGGGTATAATGCAATTGGACACAGCCATCAGAATGATGGAGCACAGGGAATTCTCCACGCTGACCATTCCAATGGCTGCTGACCACTGCAGCCAACACTAGCCTCTGCCCCTACAGAATTTAAGAAAATGGCCCTTTTGATATAATGCCACAGTTTTTTTTTTGCTTATATTGTTTTAGAAGTTTTTAGAGTATTTAGTAGTATTCAATTCAAGTTATTTGTATAGCCCAGAATCCCAAATCGCAAATTTGCCAATGGGCTTTACAGTTTGTACAAAAGCAACACAACATCCCCTGTCCTTAGAACCTCACATCATACAAGGTAAAACTCCCTAAAATAAACCCTTTAACGGGGAATATAAAAGTTCAAGTAATATCCTAACAAATCTAAGAATTGTATTATGACCCCCCTAGTGTTTAGTTTGTTTGAGATGTGCTTTAATAAATAAGTCATTCATTACCTAATTTGCATACAATGCCAACCTCCTGTGTTTGCCATAGTTTTAACCAATCCATTCACATCATGACAGGTAGGCTACTAGGTACGCCCAAACTCAGGCCCCTGCTGACATGTCCTCCCTCTGTCTCCACCTCTGTTTTGTTAATGGCATGAGGTTCACACTGGTAGCATAATTACTAACATTAGACCAAACTAAGAAAGACTCTGCAGGATGCTAACCGCATGAAGCCTGCACCGCTGTTTGCCTATCATGAGAAAAGGTGTGCCGGTGATTCCCCGCGTGGCTCTGTGCAATCAGGAGGCGTGCTGGTGTATTCAAACAGGTGTCTCCCCCCCACCATCAAACACACACACCTGAGGGACCCCCCTCCAAACCAACACAATTAGCATCCTCCGTGCCCTGCAGAGTTAAACTCTCAGTGCAAACAAATGCGGCCGACTGACGAGCAGCTTAGGCAAATGCCTTGTTTGGGGAGCAGGTTGAGTCTTTTTTGGTTTGCAGAAAGACCGAGCGAATTTCAGCTCGGGGCATTTGCATCACAGAACGGCCTTAGAAAGAGAAGCAGCTGGACACAACTCACCTGAATTGACAGAGGATATCTGGTTGAGAATGGGATTTAATTTCCTATATCATTATACAGCCCAGGGATGTTGGAAGATAGGTGGAGAGAGGTATAAAGTGATAGAAGTTTAATGCAGTGTAACAGAAACAGCTGCAATGATGCAATGTGATTGTCCCAATAGATAAATAAACAGTAATGTAATGATCATTGCATAATTTGATGGACAGTCCTCCATAAGCATCTCTCATTTTTTTTTATCACAATTGAGAGTAACATGGGTTAAAATTAATATTTAACTTAGTGTGTTTTGTTTAAGGGACCTTAATTGGTTACTATAACTACATGCTTTATAATCATTGTTTAATAAAAATCTATGTAACTTGTTTTTTGTAAATGGGAACTAAACATCAAACCCTTTGCTAAAGTTCAAGTTTTGTTCAACTATCCAACTGTCTGCAGACTTTTTTTCTTGGTGCAGTCTGAAAGATTCCTAATGTGATAAACCTCACCTGTTGAGGTTTAACTTGACCCAGGACTGAACATGGAGGTAGCTCCTCACTCAAATCTATCAGTCCTAAAGAAATGTTCATAAGCCAAGTTGAGATATGAACAAACCATGACAGACCCTTCAAATAACTTCATAGACTAAATGATGATGTTTCATTTGTATGCCAATTTGGACAAAGTCATATGGCAAATACAGTACATGTAAATGTGGTTATTCAACTTATCTTCTCTTTCATTCTAATAAGATGTGTGTTTTAAAGGAAATCCAAAAAACATTTTTTCGTGATTAGTAATTATGCAATTCTGTTCTTTCTGAGCCTGCTTTAAGATGCACATAGTAAAAAAAAACATTCAGCTTCAAACTTTGCTTCTCCTCGTAAGAGTTTTTGGTTGATTTAGTTATTTTAAAGTTCGTTGTCTATATATTTCTAAAACAGTGTGGAAGCTAATATAGTCAGTAGTTTGACCTCACTTTGAAATTAGCCATTGTGTTATTTCTCAAAAACCCCAGAGTTGTCTTCAAAGTATGTTCAATATGGGCCCGTAGATCCCATTACTCATCTCTGGAGGAGGTTAGATTAGGGTCCTGACACTCTGAAAGGGGTTGTAGGCTCACTACAATGTCCTCTGTGTCTTTTGCAATGAGCCGAGGTCTCGGAGCTGCACAGAGAGTTGAAGGGAGACAGAGGTGGGCGTGGTATGATGTCCTAATAGACCGAGCTGGACAGGCAAACCGATAGCAGCATCTGCCCGCTTTGTCAAAGCGGGAGAATTTAATGGAAGAACTGAGCACCAAACATTCAACGGGACCAGATGTGGACAGAGATGGATGGTGGCGGGGTCACAGGCTTCTTCTGGTGAACGGATCCAGCTTCTTATCTCTGACCTTCACCGGGCAATTGATTGGTTGTGGGGCATTAGTCATCAACTAAACCCAAGTCACCGTTTTCTTCTGCAGCCTCGGCCCACAGGCGAAGCATTGTCGGCCTGCATGTATGTGCCACCTTATGGAGATGGATGAACGCTCAAGCAAATATGTTGCCAATGGCAAACTTGCTTACTAAGTGTTTCAGATAAGTTAGAGAGGTCATCATGATATGAAACTGAATTATTGTGAGAATATTAAGGGATGTTTTAGGTAATGACTATTTTTTTTTATTCTCTTTAAGTATTCATAATTAATATGGTTATTAAATTATTGTTTTTTCTGTTAGATCTTTGGTGAATAGTGGTTACATTGGAGGAAATTACTTATTTTGACTTGTACACTGGACAAATAGTCACAAAACAACTGCTTTGGTTACTTTATGAATAATACAATTTATGATTTTTATTTTTTTTTACTCATGCTCATAAGAGTATAAATCTTTAATGTTTTATGACCAGGAAATATATTTCCTTAAAAGCTATTCATTTTGGCATTTTTTTAAATTTTGGGGGGAAAAAGTTACCCAAACAACGTTTGTGTTACTCTAACATCTTACTTTTTTAAGCAATTGTACTTTAGCACTAAACATGCAACTTATCAATTAACTCTTGTTCCTTTAAAGGCTGAATGCCACTGTTCTAAGTAAGTCTAAGTAAATGCAGCTATGTCTTGTGTGAATCAAATTTGTCACACTGAACAGATTTTTTTGTATAGTCAGCCAAATCAACACTTCAATTGCGGCTTCTTTATCCTTTAGATTCTTTTGTAAGAGCAGATTTCAGTCTAAAGACATTTGCTACTTTTGCAACATAACTCCTCTCTGGTTATAAGAAGGCAGCTTAGCAACGCATTGCAATTAAAAGCCTCTGCTAATTTCTGTGTTGGCCCTGCCTTTTGTGCCAAATGCCTGATATTGTGTGAGTAATTCTGCACAGTCTGCCAAATTTGGGGGAGAAATCTGGCTTTATGTAGCTTGAGGGGCTGCAGACAGGAATCAGAGGGGAGCCAAGAGGATGTCTTCACTCCAGGGATCTAATCCGGTACCATGAGCTTTGCTTTGGGGGGAAAAAAAAGGTTCCACAGTTCGCGAGCTTCCTCAGGTTCTGGCAGGTGCTTCACCAACAATTAGCCATCTCCGGGGTTTGGCTACTTTTGTGGCGGGACTAAGCCCATAGGAGCATTAACTCTGGTCACATTAGCTCGAATGGAAAAATCAGCAGGGGCACCTTTTTCAGCTTGGTTAACTTTATTGTTTCATTTTTTTGTCAGGATGTTAATAACCTCCAAATCCTGACTTAGTCCCAAAGATCTTTTCATACAATGTCAACAATAAAAAAGAAGATTGAACAACTCTGCATGTGTCGACAAATTGCTTAACTGGCATAGTCAGTCAGTTGTGAGTCAGTAGCGAACGCTGGCCACAGTTCATACACTAATGGTGTGAAGCACCACTGTGTTTGACTCTAGCCCTCCACACAGTTTACTTTTACTCCTCATCGGCCTTCTTCTGTTCTTTGGTCTATGAGCATCTGCTCAGAACTCTTCTTAGTGGGTTCTTTGCTGCCTCACCTTTTAATCTTGGTTTTGGAATCAGCCCTCCTCCTTATTGGGAAGCTTTGAGCTGTGGCATGAGAGTGAAATTAATTGTGTGCTAAGCAGAGTAGAATTAATGGCTTGCACTGAAACCTGTGGCCATGGCTGGCTTAGCCCTCCGCAGATCCCCCTGATCCTGCTTGTTACAGGAGCTTGGCCATTGTAGATGGTGAGATGATTGTGTGGTTTCAGCCTCTTGTCTCTCTCTCTTTTGTCTTTTGGAGGCGCAGGGATTTCTTCTTTTGTCTCCTCCCATGTTCCTTTCAGGCAGTATCACAGCTGGCCCCTTTAATTCACTCAAGACATTGGGTGACCCTAACCCCCAAGAGGCTACTGTAACCCCCCTACACACACACACACACACACATACACTGATACTATTAGGAAATAGCTAAAATAGGTGACTCTCAAAAAAAAAAATATCTACGACCTTTTGAATATCAACATGGGCCTCTGTAGACCTTGTCACATGACTACTTGCATAGCTTGACTTTTCACCAAAAAATTGCAAGTACATACCAAATTCCAATTAGTTAATTGATGTGTGTGAACACCAATTATCCCACTGCCCACCAAAGTTTCAACAACAATGTTCGAGTCAGTTTCACAAATGTGTCAGGTTGTCCCTGGGAATCCCCAGCATGTGTTGTCTAGCCATCTGCCCACTCTAAAGATGCTGACTCATTGGGCTCCACAAATAGTACTACCATACAGTCACACAATTACCCTAAACAGCTTGGTAATGGGTTTATGGTGTCTAGAATGATTGCATGCAAAATAAAACTACAGGATACCCACAAAAACCTTACATGGCTGTAAATATGTACTAACCAGAAAATGGGCCTTGTGTGGGATCATTTAGAAGAGACAAAGACTGGCCATTTGACAAAGAAGCAAGATGCCATAAGAAAGAGGGGATTCTACTTAGCTAATGGGTTGCTCCATAGAAATGTAAAGAGGTGGGTCTTTAGGAAGAGCGGTTGCCCCGCTGGTCAGACCTGATAAACTGTAAAGTGTGGAGGTCCGAGCCAATGTGCCCACTGTCCATTGTGGCCATGCAAATTCACCCGGGCCCATAGTCATGTCTCAGAGGGTTTTTTATTGTAGCGAGAGGTGGAGAGGGACAGAGTCATAAGGGATACACCAGAGAGGAGAAAGAAGCTTTGTCAAGTGTTCATTCTTCGGGAATCTCAAAGAGTGGAACCCTTCTCCGGCCTTGGATAGAAATAAAACATCTCACATGAGCCATGGATGAGCCAGCCAATTTAGCCTAGGGTCCTTCAGTGTCAAGGGCCATGTCAGACAGTGGCTACTCCAGTCCACGAGAAGTGCCGGCCATTAAGATGCATTGACAGACAAACCCTTGTGTCAAATGAACATCATATAAGATCTAGAGGAATATAACGCTCACATGAAAACACTCAGACAAGCCTTGTTCTTTTGCAAGTTTCACAAGGTGTTTGAGTGTAGTTAAAGCATTTCTTGGAAGGAATGAACAAAAAATGCAAGAATTTAGAGCAACACCAGAACCTCATTAGAATCCTAAAATGTATAATGGGGTAGGAGGTGGTCAGTGGAACTGCTTGTGCTATATTGCAAACTCTAAACCAGTCCCGTCACTTTTACATCTAAATGCCTGAATTAGGGGGATATCAGTGTTTTTTGTGTTGGGGAAGGTGGGGACTTGGAGATTATACCGCCGATTGAAATGTAAAACGGCTTTTGCAATTACCCATAACCTCAGCATAACCTCGCCTGAAACAATGCAGCTAGTTTCAAAGCCTGAGAGACAAGCATGTCCCTGAGAGGCATGGCTAGATAACAAGAAAGCATCATTAAAGGTAAAAGAAGCGAAATGAAGATCTAAAAAGAATTTTTCTTCACAGTGATATGGTCAATAGAGGACCAAACAGCGTTTAAATCTTCTTTAGTGAAATCGTTTAAGATGAAACAGGGAGGTTATGTCAAATTTGTGTGTGTTTGTGATTTATTGATTTTGATGTAGTGTAAGTGAGAAAAATAATTATTCTGTAAATAGAGAGCTGGGAATTCAGTGTGTATCACTTGATGTGTATAACAGGTAAGAGTAAGGAAACCCATCTAAGTTACAATTACTGTTATTACAGACCTGTACAACTGTTTAAGAATAAATTGTCTTTGGTTTGTGTCGATCCTTTGTCTTTGGATCGGTGGTGTGTGGATTACTCCTTGCTGACCTGCCATATTCTGTGGTTGCATGTGGCTACAGAAAGGCCTGTTCAGCCTCGGATGGGGATGGATTTAACAGATATTTGCATGTAAATGTCCCCAACACAATCCAACGCAGACAACAGATACGAGATCAGAGCAATTGCTACCTCTTTAAAAAGGTTCAGGGTCCCTTTTTTTTCAGGGAGGTCTTTTGATTGTTGGAATTAGCAACATGCACTGTTTCAGCCTCTGTGCTGGAGGGGCGTGGTGCTGAAACACACACACTGCCACACACACTTTCTTAGG
Source organism: Eupleurogrammus muticus (assembly GCA_036785175.1). NCBI lineage: Eukaryota > Metazoa > Chordata > Actinopteri > Scombriformes > Trichiuridae > Eupleurogrammus > Eupleurogrammus muticus. The sequence continues at coordinate 17,914,002 of JAYKQN010000006.1, read as the reverse complement.
ACACACCTAATCTCACCCTCCTGATTCCCCCAGATGGATAGGTTTCTGTCTTTGTTTTGATGTTCACTGCTGTCCCCTTAATTCCAACGTTTAATCACCCTGTATGTCGGCGTGGAGACCCCGGCCTGCCCTCAACCCACTTGAGAGCGACCCCGATCCCCCTTTTAAATCTGCTACACTGGCAGCCCCAGTATGAAGGGCAGATGTGCGACGTGAGCCGGACTGATCCCCGAGGTGTTTGCCATCTCCATCCTATCGGTCAACACTCTGCTTTCTCTGCCACTCTGTCCCTCTCACAATAAGAGGCAGAGTTCCATTGTCAGAGATGAGTTTACGGCAAACTCTGTCCGGCACGTATTTGAGGTTGGAAGATGTCAAAGGGAGGGGGGGGCCGTTTGATGTTTGATCGGCTGTTGCCTTTGTGCTTTAAAGGCCGACTGTTTGGGCCTTGAGTCGTTGTGACTCAACACGTATTCTATAGGTTGGTGTTTGCATGGATTTGCATACTGGCCTGAAGATGAGCTTTAATGAACAAGTGGGTTTGGTGTATTTACGTTTTTCAGTTAATTGTTCAGTTTGTTGACAAATGTTGAGCAGCTTATAGAAAGAAGAAACTGCAACTTCAGACCTTCTTTTTTCACATGACACATAGTCTTTCTGTCTATATATGTGTATATATGATCCAAAAGCTAAAGAAACTTCAGTGATATGGCAAAACTATAACATAGAACAATAATATGTCTATTGAAGGGAGGGATTAAAAATTATGTTTGAAAGAATGAATGAATGATGGAAGGTTACTCCTCAGTTTTCCATTTTCTAAAAAAAAGTAGTAAGAGATGTCTCCGGCGATCATGTGACCCATCTTGCATATGTTAACGGCCCATAGACATTGGCAGATCAATTTGAAAATAATCAGTGTTTCGAAGAAAGAATGTTAAATCTAGTGTTTGACATTGTCCTCTTAACTCATGTTCAGCACGAGGTGAGGCCTATAAATCTGGGTGAGGACAGAGGTGTATACAACCACCTTTCTTCACTTGCTGGGCAGCACAAGGGTCCTATTTAGGTGAACAATGCCTCTGTAGAGGAGATGGCCGCTACTGTTTGCGAAAGGAAGCTGTGACTCAAACCTACCTTTTAGCCTCAAGGTGTGAAACACATTAACACCTCTAAAGCCCAGTGACACACTAGTTTATGTATACGGAACATCCACAATGTAGCAGCAGGAGCATCTGAGCTATTCTTTATTCAGCCACCTGACACGGCCATGGTGCGTCAGCTGACCAAAATTTCATGGTAATGTGACAGGCTGATGTTTGTGTGTGATAACATCTGTGATAATGAGCGTTGAGATGATGAGCCAAGTCCTGTGACTCGTGTGGCTACTTTATGGTCTTCCCATAGTGGGCTGTTGGCCCGGCCCCAGGAGGTTGCTGCTCGCAGTTGCTGTTGTTTGGAACATGTGCCTGCTCAGAATGCACAGATCACATGTCACTAGGTTCGGCTACGAAAGCACTAAGCGAGATAGGACATGACATCCGTGGCATTTCAGCAAACTTTGAGGGCCAGGCTAAAGAAAAAACAATATGGAATAAAAACAAATCCATATAATAGAAAATATCCAGCTTAATCCAAAGGTGAAAGATCTGGTGACAATTGTTCAGAATTGGTGGAAGGAATTTCACTAATTCAAAATAGTCTAATGTAGTTTTTTTTACATTTATTAACTGTATCTAGATAACACTTGCAAATATTAACATGAGGTTAATTGTACTTTTCCCATGCTCACCAGCAGAAAACATTATTAAATGGATGTTCATGCCTTGACTTGTCTACACGTGACAATGTAGTGCATTGCTTTTATTTTTAAGCCATCAATAGGTAATAGACCTTTTTTAGCCATATTTACATGAAATAGTAGTTAAACACAATTGGTGCTACCAATGATACTGATTGAGGTTCCGTTCCATTTAGGGCAGCAGAGTCTTTCTAGCGTACAAACATGCACAATAGCCGCCTTTAGTTTATTTGACCTGAAAGTAGCATGATCTTATTTAGTATCATGTTAATATAGCTGCTGTGCAATTGGTCTATTAGTCAACGTGTTCTTTTTTCTTGCTGTTATAAAGAGGGATATTTAACATGTGTTCTGCACAAAATGCAGTGTAAATGCTGATATTTAGCTCAGTTAATTAGTTGGTGATTGTAATGTATTGCTGCTGAAATACAACGTGCACCATTTTTAATTTCAGGACTGCTTCTATGTGATTTTTTTTTTTTCTTTCCGTGTGAATTTTGTTTTTACGTCAACTTAAAATTCCCCCAGATAAAGCGGAGTGTCGTCGTCCCCCCCCCCCCCGCGCGTTGTATTTCTGTCTCCTCCTTTACCGGCAGCGGAGAAATCTAAATTTACTAGAGCTGCTATTTATCGTGGTTATGGCTGGTCATAAAGCGGATGATAAGTACACCTTTAAAGTGCGGCCGATCCATACTATTGATGTAATGGCTGTTTAATGTCGGTGTCTCCTCCCGGTTTAGTGTGTAAGTGGCTGCTGATTGCCAACCACGCCAGGTCTCCTCCCCACAGATCTGTCTGGAGGCTGGCGTAACACCAGGCCACGACCTGACTACTTTTGCACCGTCCGCACCGCTCCCTGCATCTGTTTCTTTGTTCTGTCATTATTTTATGAAGAAGTGCAGTGACCGTCGTTTGGGGCGAGAGACGGAGGGGGGGTGGAGTGTGCCGTCCATCAGACGGCTCGGCCCTCGCTGTCTCCTGGTGATGATATCACTGGAGCCAGACATATGCAGGACGCACACACTGACACGTACACACACACACACACACACACATCTCGTGTCTTTTAGCCTCGGGCTGCTTGTCTACCAGGCTGCACAGGTGACTCACAGTGGCCCTGATAGAGTGTGTCACCACGGAGTCTGGTGTCTGCATGAGTCTGGCTGTGTGTGGCGTCAGTGTGTGTGTGTTTGCGTGCGTCGCTACAGCCGAATGCATCAGTGAAACGGAGCATGATTTACCCGCTGACCCCCCGGAGTGCGCCTCTCTTATGAACTCATCTGTGACTCAACTAATAGCTAAACCTGCCACCGATTTAGCTGCGACCCCGTCACCCCATGACTCCACGGCAAGTTTATTGAAGCGCGACAGCGTCTGCATCACTCGGCTGGCATCAAGGGAGGAGGAGGAGGAGGAGGAAGCGCCCGCTACGAGGGCGTGTCTGCGCTCATATGCTTGTGTAGTTTTTGTTTGCCTTCAGGAGGCCTCTGTGAAATGATGCAGCGTGAGCATCCCTTTGATGGCAGTTAAAGCCAGCCGGCATGAAGGATCGCTAATAGTCTGGAACCCGCAGCACAGAACATCACTAATGAGTGATCATCTGTTTTACAGCCATCTTGTGACAAGACATTCATATGAGCTCCCTGTGAGCGAAATGTTTCAGGGTTTCAAGCGATGGAATGGCAGTAACGTTGGATTTGATTGCGACACACAGAAGCTCATTTTACTTTATGGCTCCATATTAATGCTGTGTGTGTGTGTGTGTGTGTGTGTGTGTGTGTGTGTGTATGTGTGTGTGTGTCTGTGTGTGTGTGTGTGTCTGTGTGAATTAAATGGTCGGTTAGATTTGTGAAGGGTCAAAGTTTCGTCTTATCGTCCAGTGTGGGTGAACCTGCCCGCCTGCTGTTGGATGATGTTTATAGCCCTTATCAGGCTCCACAGCAGCCAGGCACGCACACACACGCACACACACACACACACACACACACACACACACACACACACACACACACACACGCACACACACTAAACATACAAGCCTCTGCCCTCTTGATTGCTTTAGTGGCAGAAACTGCTTGCAAACCAAACAAACATGTGCGCAGACACGCTCACTCTCTCACACACACACACACACACACACACACACACACACACACACGAGCACAGTTCCTCCAGCCTCCCAGACTTTTCCCACACTGATTGAGATCTGGAGCATGCCATAAAGCGCAGTCTTGGATCACAGGGCACAACAGAGGCCCTCCTCTCCTCTCTCAGCCCACTTAGATCACTCACGGCTCGCGGGGCTGATAAGATGACCGCGGTGCCTCCCTTGCCCCTCTCCAGCACCTCCCCCCCTCTCTGCTTCTCCTCACCCACCCCTGCCACTTTCTTCACTTCTGCCTTGTCTTCACCTTCCTGTCCTGCCACCTGTTTTAAATTATTAGATATGTCCCCTTCCACGAGTCTCTCAGAGCTGTCACTCCAGCAATAACCGCACACCAACCTTTCAAATGAGCATTGCAATTGCTATGAATCCAAATCACAGTGAAAGCAGTCTGCTTTTTTTATTTGACATTATGGAGGTAACTTCAAGCCCATATAAAATGGTGCATCACCAGCCATAACTCTCCTGTTTCCTTGACCTCATCATTGCACCAACAGCATGACCTCAGCTTAAGGAGAAAAGTTTCCGCGTGGCGCTGCCCACACAGACCTCACCTGCCTCCCCCAAATAGATAATATGCTGAAATATCTCAGCTATTTCTATGATGTCATGATTTAATGTCCAATTAATGGAGAGAAGTGGAAACTGAGATTGTTTAAACTCTGTTCTGCGGATAATTTACTGGTGTTTGAGCATGTCCAGCCCTTTGCTGGTTGTAAATCATCTGCCCTCTCTTGACCCCCACAGCGCTATAAAGCCGAGCTTCATCACCAGAGCCACTAAGTGGGCTTTAATGCAGCTGTGGTGCAAGTTTTACCCTTTATGCGTTATTTTTTTGGTGTTTGTTTCATACACAAGTGGTTATCCTTATGATAGTGTAAATATAGGTATTGTTTTTATGTAATGTAATGAATGCACACACTTTCCTTATTTGCTCAGAGCACGTGTATGGAGGGGAAAGACAATAATTCTTTCCCTCATGGTCTAAGAAATGCATTTTTTTATGCTTCCACTGGCCTACTTGCTGACATCAAAAAGTTTTTAGTATTAGATGAAATTAATGCTACTGCCCATAAGCTATAAAAATGATCTCCATTTTTTTGGTCCTTGTTGAAACCTCAGACATTTCCTGATTGACTAACAGGCGCGTTGCCTCTGAGGCCAGTAGTGTTTTTTATGAGAGGAAATTGTCATCTTGTCATTCAGCGGCATGTTGGGTGTGTATCGTCTTATCAGTCAATGCATACTGTGCAGCGCAGGAGGGGAGGGAGTAGAAGGAAACAAGTCATGCAGTTATTCACTGTGCTAATTAACCCTTTAACGAGGCAAAGGCTGCAAAACGGCTCTTAACTAATGAGGTGTATAAAAGTTGCACTGAAACGAGCGAGTCCAAGTGTTAAAACAACACAGTAACCTTCTTGAATTTCAAAACCAGCACAATGTTGAGGATCTATATACAACAGCAGCAACTGGACTTGACTAGATGAACAGCATGAACGTTAGCTGGGACCCGGAGACAAAGAAGCTACAGAGAACGAAACTTTATGGAAAGAAAAAGTTATCGCCTTACCACAGAAACATGTGGATTTGTATAAAAAAAAATATGATTATTGTCGTTTTTAATAGATTATATATTGTTGGTGACACTTTATGAACAAAGAACGCAAAGAACTAACATTTACGTCAAGGAACCAACTCTGTCCATCTGTCATCAGCTATTTCGCCTCAATATAATGCAAAAAAGTAGCTGAAACACTGAAGAGACTAATGGGATGAGTGTGTGTGTATGTGTGTGTGTCTGTGTGTGTGTATGTGTGTGTGTGTGTATGTGTTTGTGTGTGTATGTGTGCATGTATGTGTGTGTTTGTGGGAAAAGACCAGAGAGACGGGTGATCACAGTTAGGAATGAGTGGGTGAAGAAAAGGGTCACATAAAAAGGGAATGACCACCCCAGGTTGGTGTGTGTGTGTGTGTGTGTGTGTGTGTGTGTGTGTGTGTGTGTGTGTGTGTGTGTGTGTGTGTGTGTGTGTGTGTGTGTGTGTGTGTGTGTGTGTGTGTGTGTGTGTGTGTGTGTGTGTGTGTGTGTGTGTGTGCGTGTGTGTGCGTGCGCGCTATGATGAGGGGGAATCCCAGCGCCAGCCACAGAGCCAGATATGGGAGTGTGGGAATGAGACTGAGGGCTGGCAGGCTAACAAGGTCTAACACAGGAGGGGGAGGCCCAAACCAATATGGCACAGAGACTGCTTATTCAACCAGCAGAGTGAGCCAGGGCTGTCTGTGTCTGTGTGTGTGCGCGCGCACGCATGCGTGTGTGAGCATGTGTGCATGCATTGCGCGTGTATGTGTGTGAAACCCTTGGCCACTTATTCTCCCCACTGGTTCAGTTAAATTGCGCCCATCCTTACTTGTATTGATATAACACACACACACACACACACACACACACACACACACACACACACACACACACACACACACATTATTCTTCCTCTTGTCTCTCTCGCTTTCTCTCCCAGGGATATTTGTATTTTATTTCTGTGGGGGTATTTGGCGCAGTGTGTGTGTTGATGTGGAGAAGGGAGATTTGGACGAATCGTGGATCCTCTCATGGCGCCTGGCTCGCACTCAGGCTAGATTTGTGTGTGTGTGTGCGTGCGTGTGTGTGCGTGCGCAGAGCTGGTATTGTGCAGACATCGCGAGGAAACTGCTTCTATTAACAAGCCTGAATATGGTTACCGATAATTCAATAAAATGTGTGGTGTGTTTCGTTTATTGTATTCTGGTAAACAGGCTTTAGAAAGTGGGCACACTGTTTGCAGCTTAATGGAAACACAGCTGTCCCAAATAGTTGCTCAAGTCCAAACTGCCAAGTTATTAGAACGAGGAGGCACAAGTGTATCAATACAATATTAAAGTTTCATTGTCATGGTGTCCGGCTTGTTAGCAGTTCAGAGACTGGGGAGTGCTGAATTGTTGGGGAGGGGGGGGACAGGTCCCTAGGGGCTGATATGTGACCGTGAGGGGCAGGGGCGAGATACGACCAGAGGTCGTCTTTATTTTGCGACGCTCAGGATGCCATTGACAGGAAACTGTGGATCTGCTCGTCTTCCTCCAGCTGGAGGACAGATCATGGCGGTCGAGGACTGCTTATGTCATCAGTTCCGTGTGTGAAACAGGGAGGGAGGTTGTGTGTGTGTGTGTGCGCCGCGGCAGACGTGTTTTTACGACACGTGGGTGGGCATGGGCGAAGCACGGCAGGTGTGAGAGGTGTATTTTTAGGCCCTGTTGCGGAGGAGAACGGGATGATTGACGGAAACATTGTTCTGCAAAAGCTGCTGACAGCAGAGAGAGATACAAAAAAACTCAGAAGGAGCAACTGGTAAAAATCTGAAGGGCTGAAGGCGCGTGGGTAAATGTGGCTTACCTGTGAAGGCTGTGAAGGTGTTCACGCCGCATATGGAACGAGATAAAAAAACAGGATTTCACTTCCTCGCATCATGCAACAAATTACAAGAATAACCGAAAGAGATGTCTTTTAAATCAGTTTTCAAAGAGGTGCAATGACATTAACATTGCACTGACCAGACATTAATGGCGCATCAATAAATATGTTCTGAAATGATTTCCCTCAAGAGTTGTAGGCAGTTCCTGCTGGGGGACAATGTGAAGGAAGAAAATGACGGGGTTGCAGTTGCATATTTAATTAACAAGCATGCATATCCAAATACCGGAAAAGCGCTGTTTGGATCTGATTTGACACAGAAGGAGAAGAAGAGACGGAGAGAATTAAAGGGGGTGAAGACATCAGAGAAGAGTGACCAGACTGATCGGCTCAGAGCGTGCACAGAGGCAACATGAAAGTCCTGTTTTTGTTCCTCTGTGTTTGCAGAGTGAACTTTCTATTAGGAGGAGGCGGGCGGATAATGTATACTTGATGTTGGGGGAGATTTATAGTTTTATGCCGAACAATTTGTTATTTGAAGCCAACTATCTGGCTTGTTGGCAAGCATCAGAGAATTTCAGAGAGCCGCCGCGGCAGCTCCGGATCCTCAAAGCGATGAAAGCAGTGTACACAGAGAGAGAAGATGTCAGTGTTTGTGTTAAAGAGGAAGAGACAGAGGGAGGGAAACGGGATACTTTTTACATAAACACACAGAGAGAAGGAGGGAAAGAGCAGCCTCTCTTCTTCTCGGGGCGTCTTGGCGTGTTTCTGACAAGAGTTGAGGAGGTTGCCTGCGTGTGTGTGCGTGCACGTGTGTGTGTGTGCGTGTGCGCGCCTCGCAGAGAGCTTGGTGTTGGCATAGAAACTGTCTGCAGGAAGCAGCAGTTCCAGGCGGAGCTCCGCTGGCAGACGCTTTCCGCTCACTTCCTGTGTGCTGCAAGGCAGGCAGGCACACGCATAAACACACTCACACACACACACACACACACACACTAGCACGGGGTTGGAGCGGGGCAGGGCGCTCGCCTGGAGAGCGGTCCAACGGAATGAGAGAGCGAGGGAGGGAAGGAGAGAGGGAGGGAGGAGGGAGTTCAGCAGAGAGCAGCACTTTCCCACAGTCTGGGGATTTGACACATGGCTCTCACACATTCCTCAGCCCTGCGGCCGACCGAGCACCGGCACTCAGGGAAAGGAGGGAGAGAGAGGGGGAGAGAGAGAGGGGGAGAGAGAGAGAGAGAGGGAGAGAGAGGGAGGAAGGTTCCACCCTCGGCGTTCAAAAACAATATGGAGTTATGGAAGTCAGGGAGTGTGTGTGTGTGTGCGCCTTTTGCTCGCATGTGCCCGTGCGCACGCGTGTGTGTGTCTTAACATGTGTTTGCCTCATGCAGGAGAGTTTAACCACTTCTTAACCACGTTCAACGCCAGGCAGAATATATAAGTGACACAAAAAAAAGAGCTGACAGGTAGAGAGACGCATGCCGCCAAGCTGGGGACAAGTGGCTTCCCTCTTTTTTTTTTTTTCCTACTAACTCCACCAGCTGTGGTTTTCAGCTTGGCCAGTGCACACAACACATTACCGCCTCTTTAAACACACTTAAAGACGTTTTCACTTCCCAGTCCATGTTAATGGCGCAGGGACCAACGGGTTAATGTGTTATGATTAAGGAGCTTTTTGTCAGAGTGTTCCAGTAACATCTAAGCACGGACATAATTAGGGGAAGCCTCATATATCATTTGCTCACACACACAAACACACACACATGGAGCAAACACACAGAAGCTCCTGCTGTCCTGTGAGCCGAAAACCACTCCAACCTGTAAAAATACCCATCAGTCAAACCTGACTTCAGACTACTAACGTGTTTTACCATCCATATTCACTAAACATGTCTCCTAAATACCAGTAGACAGGGAGAAACAAAATTTCTTTTGTTGTGATTGGTCCTGGTCGTTTGTTGGGGAAAAAGGCAAGTTTGACATAACTCTTTTTTTCCAGGAAAAAATGATCCAAGTTAAATTTCAGAACCCAGTTCAGTAGATCATGACTGGTGTATTTCTTGCAGGGAGCAGGTTAGAGAATTGAATGGCCACCTCAGACCGAGTGTTGGGGGTATTCAGCTTTTTCCTCAGTCTAATGCATCTAATCTGACTCAGATGTAGCACGCTGCTTCACTAACTCCTTGCTTCCCTCGGGGTAATTAGGTTTAATGGAGATAAAATATTCAAACTGTCTTGATTGCACAAACGTCTTTGCCTCCTCGGCTCTGTGAAAGACTGATTGAATGCATTCTGTATTCTTTCTTTATCAAATGCAGCCATGTGATACTGACACTGTCGCGTCCTTTCTATTCTTCCCGGTGGCCATCAATTTAGATTAGGCTATTATAGGCAGAGAAGGACAAAATATTGGAAAAGTAAGACAGGACGTGGCTAATCTCCATGAATCGTACACAGCAATAAAAACGGTCCAGAATGGAATAAATTAGGAACGTGGTCTTGTGGTTCCCCTCTCGCTTTCTCTCTCTCTCTCTGTCCTGTCCTACCTTGTGTATGTTGAGGCTGTGGATCCGTCCTGTGCCCCCCCCCCCCCCCCCCCCCACTTAAACCCTCCCCCCCTCCCCCCCTCCCCTCCAGCCCCCAGTGCTTCCTTAAATAAATGTTCTGCTCGGCAGGATTTTAAAAGGAAGCCAAGGTCGCCCTCCTTGACAATTACAACACAGCCTGGGAAGAGTTGCTCAGACACACAGACCACCCATACATGCTCATGATTGAGTGTGTGTGTGTGTGCGTGCGTGCACAGGCACCTGAGTTGCGACCTCACAATCAGGTGCAGAAATATTTGCAAGAGAAGATACACCTAATGATGAAGGGAAGTGTTGGAAAAAAGAAGATGGGAAAATGAAGGTAGCCAAGCCAAATCATTTCTTACTCGAATGCCCATCCGCTATGATCCCAAATTGCCAATCAGGATGTGTCCCCCCCCCTCCCTAACCCCCCCTCCTGCTTCTGCTTCCTGGTTTCATGCACGGGGTCAAAACGGAACATCTGAGTGTCTGAACGTCTGTGTTTGTAATTTATGAGAGAATCCAGACGCGGCGGAGGAGGGAAGCGGCCGCTGCTCAGGCGGCGAATGGCAGGTGGGCGTTTGATTCTGGGAAAGCGACGACATAACCGCCCCCCCCGTGGGAATCGATAGGGCGACCGGGCGGCCCTGCTGTTCCACCGCCGCACGCCTGTGACACCTTGACACTGCAACTTCCTGCTAATTAAGAAACGGCGGCCTCTTCCCTGTCAGCACATCCTCAGCCACACGAGTGTGTGAGTGTCAGTGTGTGTGTGTGTGTGTGTGGTGTGTTCAAGGCCAGAGAGGTCAGTTGGACTGAAGAGCTGGGTCAGCTGAGATAGGAAGGGATGGGTGGGAACCACTGTTGGTGTTTTGGTGTGTTTGAGACAGAGACAGAGAGTGTGATGCTGTGGTACAGGCTGCTCTAGGTGTGGTTTGGTAGTTAAGTGCCTCTCATCGTTTGCCAGTTTTTTAATGTGTGTGTGTGTGTTACTGTCAATGGAGGCATCAGGAGGACAGCTGCTGAATAGCTCAGTGTGATAATGAAAAGAAATTAATGATATGATGAAGGTGTTGTTGAGAGGAGCTGGAGGCGGCTGCTTTCAGAAATCACCCGCAGGTTTTGCATGTCAGGGATCAAGTTCCAGATTCATTTTTTAATGAGTGCGTTAGTTGTTTTTGTGATACAGTAAAAACATCCGTGAAGATAAGATTCTACAAGTTGCCTCTGTATATTGCCATCTGTTGTTGCTTTGTAAAGATAATTTTTTTTATTTTTCTACGTTGCATGTGCATGCACACAATGTGTCATTTTGGTTTGTGTGGATGTTTCTGCTAAGGTGAATGTGTGCAGGAGTGTGTGTGTGTGTGTGTGTGTGTGTGTGTGTGTGTGTGTGTGTGTGTGTGTTGGTGAGCGGGCCCCCGCCCAAATGGTGAGTCGGGAGATCGGGGTCGTCCCATTGTACCCGAGAGGTGATTGTTTCCCACTGATGTCTTATGTTTTCCAAGGCAAGGCTCCTTTTGTTTCCAGATGACTTGCTGGCACAAAAATGTCTGGTGTGCTTAGCCGTCTCCATGAGCAGATAGCATGGAAGGATAACACACACACACACACACACACACACAAGTCTTTAGTTTGGGGGATGCGGATGAGGAGCGCTTTGATGTTTTCTCAAAATGTTTTGTTCAGCGTGGCGGACGCCATTCACCACAAAACCGTTCTCCCCCCACACCCCCCTGTGTGTGAAGGCAGGGGATTAGCAGTTCCTAGAGTCCTTCTAATGAAGCCTTTTTGATGTGAGGGCCCAATTACCGTACGGGGGGCCCAGAGAAAGGGTGGGTGCGTGTTTGTGTCGGGAAGGGTGAGGGTCCATCCACCGCGACAGCTCCGATGACCCCGCCATCCACCCTTGACTCTACATTTCCCCATTCTCTAATTTGGGGTTAAATTGGCGAACGAGGACTTTCTCTCCGCACTCTGCCTCCATTTAGGGTTAATATACAAAGTCAAGTTTTTATTACTACCGGTGCAGTGCCTGTACCACTAAGTAAGTATGTAGTCCTATAGAAAAGTGAAAGCTTAAGTCTACTTTTCAATGTTTGGCCAAATAAGGGTGTGTTGGAGTGTTAAATACATTTCTTGACAAACAAACTGTACATTGGGTAAGACATGGGAATACATGAATGATGGAAATGCAAATACAGTTATTGTATACAATTTATAGTTAAATCTACACATCAGTTTAAAACGTTTATTAATAGGCCATGTAAAACCAATACATCTGTTACTCCATACTTTTCCCTTTTATAGTTCAACGACAGTTAAACAGAGATATGCGAGGCACAGGAACACAGATGCTCCTTGCTTTTACAGACGGATAGATTTACATGTGATTTTTTCAAAAAGATCTATATCCTCATATTTCCCGTAGGATATATATGAGTTCATGTCATTCTGCATTTGTACCCTGTGGAGTATAAAGATTGGATTGGTACATCGGGGTGAATTTAACACTTAACCTTGATCTGCTGAAATTCTGCATTTGGTAACATAAAACTGTAGCTTCAGGACACAAGCTAAGACAGTCATTAAAGGCATGTAGCGGCATTTCACAGTCGGAAAGCTTCAGCTCGTAGACTTTTTGGGAGCTTGAGATAAAGTATGCATACATTTTGACTAAATTTGTGCTTGTTTGCGCTACGATCACTGTGCAGAACAGTGGAGCCACGTTGCAATTGTTAGCGAGATAACGTGCATATTTTTTCTCTGGCTGAAGTGCAAGGTGCAAATGAACGAGGAGGCCGCGTTTCTCGTCAGTCTGAATATGCTCCCAGTAGGGAGGCTCTCACCAAGGGCAAGATTGTCAGTTCATGAGAATGAAAGAGATGAAGCGGGGAGAAAAAAAAAAAGAAAAGAAACTGCTGAAATGTTATCCCGTCATTCTGAACAAGAGTAAATATTTGGCTTGTGGGCAGGGAAGAGGTTGGATATGTTGGCACAGGGAGTCTGGCGGATGTGCTGCGTGTGCATGCTGATTACAGTGAGTGAACATGTAGAGCGTGTTCACATGTCTGTCTGCGTCTGCACAATAAGGCGATTGTAAGGTTTGTATAAGCCTATATAGCCTACATAAATATGAGTGTGTAAGCACAATCATGCACATGTAGATGCACTGTTGTGTGTGTGTGTGTTTTTGTCCCCCCCCCAACAACCATTGTTAAAGTATTTTAAGAAAGCCTCAGTTCACTTTGCCGAGAGCTTAAAAGCTGTGGTCAACATAGAGAGCAACAACAGGAACCACTTCACTGGAGTTTCACCAAAACACGAGCGTTTCCTTCCGTATGTGTAGTTAAATACAAGCATATTTACTCTGATGAACTAAAGATGTAGCTGGTACACACTTGAGTAAAAGTGCAGGTATCAGGAAATGATTTTGGTAGAAGTTAAAGTCACCTGATAGAAAATTAGTTGCGTAGAAGCCTTAAAGTATCTGGTATTTCTTTAGGGCTGCACCCCAATAGTCAACCTCGCTTCAGTCAATGCCTTGTTTGGATTGGTCCATTGGTCGCAGAATTAAAATCTTCACATTCCTATTTATTATTTATTCCAAACTATTTGTGATGTGACAAGTCTGCTTTTATCAGGTCATTTGAGGTCTCCACCATATTTAGATTTTATTTTGTAATAGAATCAGTGACAAATAAAGGTTGGCAAGTTTAGAAAGGGGGGAAAAAAAGAGAAAAACTTTTTTTTCAAATTCAGTTTTAAAAGCAGTGGTAGTAAGAGTAGTAGATAGAAATTTAAAAAGTCAAGTGAAGTACGGATACTAAAAAAAAACACTATTTAATCATATTTTAAACCGCTGCTCTTACTGTTGCACTAATCTGCTGCAGACTATTAATCAATCCTTGCAACATGAACCTATCAATGCTCTCTTATTATGCTTTTATTTAACTGATGAGTCATGTATGATCTGAATTGACTTGCACTGAGAAATCTTTTTTTTTTTTGTATTGATTGTTGGCTATGTACAAACTATTTATGTCTCTGATAATAAAGTGTGATTACGTGTTAATAGGAAATGAAACTATGCACTATAATACTGCACTGTAATATATAATAGTGATTTAATGCCAATGTGATGAACATGTCAGACATTGCATGCTCATCACAAATCTAGAAGTAGTGCATCTCTATAAACGATTCAAACTAACTCATCTGAACCTCATTATGGTTGAAGTGGGCTGATGAGCAATATGGCAGTCAGCTCATCAGAAGGGCTGATAACAAGCTATTTATTTGAATCAGGTGTGTTGGCACAAAGAAACATCTAAAACAGCAGGGGTGCCCCAGGACCCGGATAGGAAAACACTGTCCAAATGAAATATGAACAACATCTGCGCTTTTATAATCAGTTTCAAATGAGGTGAACTCTGTTTTTAAAATCTGTTTCAGCTCACTCGAGGGACCATAAAGGACCACAAGAAACGACACGAGAAATGGTAAACAAAGGTCTATAACATCAGTCACAGCTTAGTCATTGTCTGTCTCTGAGAGGTCTGGGAACCAGGTTCATCACGCAGCACCAGTCTGACCCGGTTTGTGACGCCGCGATCACGCCAGTGATGGCTGACTTCATCGTCTTAATCCGAAAGTTGGATGAACTGACATCACGCAAACAAGTCCTGCTGTCACACCGCCAATGCCTGCAGGCCAATTTATGTCACTTTCTGTGAAAGGAAGCAGAGTGTTTATCATTACTACTCTCGTACACAGACGGTGGCCAACTCATGAACAGAACCGGTTCTGAGAGGCTGCTCGTGAGATGAATCGTTTGGAAGTCGCTGAATATTCAGATTGCCCGGTGTTTCTTACCACGACTACTATCACATGCCTCACTCGTTTTTCTACTGCCACTGGCCCTAAAAGCTGTGCTAAATAAGGGTAACTTGCATGGAAAAAGGAACTTGTTGAGATTAAAGAGATGAACTGGTGACTTTTACATCAGTAAACATATCTATGAATATTTGTAAGTGGGATGTTTTTTGGGGATCTGCTGTACTTCACTTTGTACTTTTGCTCCATTACATTCATCTTCACTTGCTATGTTTCAGCTCTCCAGATTTCCATTGAAGAGTATAGTAAAAATATAAAACAAAATTTATCGGTTAGGATTAAACTATATTTTTGGTTTGTGATGCTGTACCAACAAAAAAAGTCTATGTTCAGATCTGTTGTTAGCAACTCCAATAAACAGGCATTTCATTTCTAAACATATGACTTAGTTCAATTTAAATAACCTTTCAAGAAATGTGATGCAAAGATTAAAGGCTAGATCTTCCCTTCCCTATTAATCACCTCACATCCCCCCCCATGTTGAAGACCACTGGAATACGCTACTGTAACTGTATAAAAAAAACAGTCAAAACTAGTCTCCACTTCACAACACAGTAAACACTGTCAACTGCTGCTTACACATGGATGCATCAGGATTAACAATCTGAGCAGTAGCTGAGGGTTTGTGGAAATAGTCGGCATCCTGAAAAGCAGCAACACATTGTAAACACATGATAGATGCTACATACGGCATGTGAAGCACGGTCCAGTAGCATGAATCCACCCATTCTTAGAGTGGGTGGCCTGACGGGGGGTGGGGGGATGGGGGGGTTGGGAGCAGTCTGCGGGGTGAGTGATTTCATAAAGAATGACGAGAGGAAGTGGATGACATGCACTCTGTGGCATGGCTGTACTGGGTCACTGGGGGTTATGCTGGTCAAAGAGGATGTGTTTATGTGTGTGTGTGTGTGTGTGTGTGTGTGTGTGTGTGTGTGTGTGTGTGTGTGTGTGTGTGTGTGTGTGTGTGTGTGTGTGTGTGTGTGAGGGGGTGTGTGGGGGGGTTGCCGCCGCCGCCGCTCCTGCTGCTGCTGCTGCGTGCCAACAGAGTCCTGTTTGCATCTCCAGAGAGGCCCAGAGAAGCAAGATCTTATCTGGCGCGTGCCTCTGCCGCTGTTTCCCACACTCTGCATGCTCCATTGCCAGGAGGGGGGTGAGGGGGGACTTATGATTGTGTGTGTGTGTGTGTGTGTGTGTGTCAGCAGGGGTCCCGTACTGTCAACTTTACGCTGTTTTGACTGCCATGACATAATGTGCTTCAATACATTGCACCCCCTCCCCTACACACACGTGCACGCACGCACACACACACACACACACACACACACACACTCCTTCCACTTTTTCTTTCTTCTTCAAAGGTTCCGCACATCAACATGGGCCTCCTTTTCTGTGAATGTCGCATATTTGGCTTTTCATCAGTGCCCCCACTTCTTCTTTCTTCTTCTCTTTTTTGTTTTTAAAGACCCTCACCCCTCCTGTCTTTTCTGTTGCCTATGTTTTTTTAGCTTGATTGTGGCTTTGCTAAGGATTCCCTCCCCCCAGTCCCCGTCTTTTACCACCATAGCCTGCTTTTTTATGGTGTTAGCTATGAATGAGAAGTGGTATACCATTATAGAATGCATTTCAGAGATTAAATAATGACCTTTCCTGAATGCAGCATCTTTTCCTGACAGTGCACACACACAAAAACATACATGCAAATGCATGGTTACACACTCACGTGCACACCGTCGACATTCTTCCTGAATAATGGCCATATGACTTTAATTTGCAAATTAAACTCAGTTTTCTTACTGTTTTTTCTTTGTACATGACCCAAGATAAAGGTGTACTGACTCCATGATAGAGGTTACACAAAGTAAAAAGAGGTAATTGTTGGAAAGGTCAAGCCTTTAAAACCGAGCTGCTGATAGTGAAGTTGATAACGAAATATATTGTATTAAAGGGGAAAAAAAGGCTAAGTGTCTGTAAACACTTTCATCAGCCTGAAATGATCGTGCCTGTTGTATATTTAATTTAATTTATTAATATTCCTCTTAACAATTCACAGATGCGTGGCCTGTGGAACACATCAGCCGTACGTGGTTCGGCCGTATTTAGCAGGCGTACATGTATGCCTGTCAGTTTGCATGTGCGCCATTAAGTGTTTTGTGTGGGTGCCCATGTGGGTTTTGGACAAGATTCTGAGGTTAGCTGAAGCCTGGCAGATTTCAAGGAGTCACACCGGGTCGGAACCCAAGCCCCCCCTTTTACATCCAGCGCCACTGCTTCAAGGTTGTGTGTGTGTGTGTGTGTGTGTTTTGCAGCCGCCCCCACAGCTGGGAAAAGATCGATGCAGCCTCCACCAGCAGGCTCCTGGCCCCCGGCTGCTACTGTCTGAGAATGAGAGGCGGCAAAGGGGGGGGGGGAGTGGTGGTACTGGTGGGGGTATGTGTGCGCTCTTAAAGGGAGGGGGGGGTAGAAAGATGGAAGGAATGAGTGTGAGTAGCAGAGGGAGGGATGAGGGAACAAAAACGAGAGGTGAGGAGCAAGGGAGGGGGGGGAAAGAGACAAAATATGCCCGAGCTGGCTGACTCACTCCCTCCTTACCTCCTTCCCTCACTAAAAAACACACATACGCTCTATCCCCTGAGTATACACACACACACGCACACACACACACACTCATAAACACTCCTCTCGTTTCTCTGCCAAGCGCTCCTATGCCCCTGCTCATCTGCGTGGGGGGCCCTGCAGGCAGTCTGGGCCCTTACGTGCCCTCTCTTTATACGTGTACACACACACACACACACACACACACACACACACACACACAGAGGAGTTGATGTGTAAGACATGCTCTGATCCTGCCTGCTGATGATGAAAGGCATGGCAGCCGGGCTCCTGTTTTAGTGCCAGAGGGCAGGACCTGAGAGGAACCCGCTGATTCTTGATCCTCCTCCTCCTCCTCCTCCTCTGTCTTCATCATCATTGAAATCATTTGAATTTCGCCGCAGTTTTTATTAGGCTCGCTATTTTCCTCTCATTTTAAAAAAGGCATCTTGCCCGGTTCCTCTGTTTTCCATTGAAGGGGATTTGGATGACACCACCAATCAGCAGGTCTGAAGTATTATAAAAGAAACGAGCAGTGTTCTTGTCGAGCGTCGGTCCCATGAACATTTCCTATACGTGTGTGGTTCTGCGCTGCCCGTAATGCCTCGCTCAGCTTCATGTTTTTACGTGCATTGCCCCCAGCCTCACACCTGGCCTGGCAGGAGCTCTGGTCCCACCCCGGCTCCACCTCCCTCCACCCGGGAGAGGGAGGGACAGCGCAAAGACCCCTTCTGGGGATTCAATCATATAAACAGCACTCAGAGGCCTGAATGAAACCTGTTGCCCACATTCCAGCGGAGTTGAGAGAGATAGAGAGGATGTATCGCATGTGTGGATGGTGCAGATGGCCTGGGCGATGAAGGCATAAATTAGCCTGTGCAAAGAAGGGAGATCCCCCATTGTTCTGATGGATTGCACACACCGACACACACACACACACACGACTCTCTGAATCGGGCTCAAGCAGGAAGATCACACACTGTCTGTCACAGCCTCTCAGATCAGGCTGCCCAGAGCTTCCTGTAATCCCTCCTCTGTAACATTAATTATAAACTGGTGCTTTGTGCCCCGCGGACCAACCGTGACTTTCCCAGGACAATTAAAGTTACTCAGTAGAAGAAGGGGGATTGGGTGGAAGAGAAGGGAAAGGGGATCAGGGAGTGAGTCAGAGGATTTGACTAGAAGCGCGTCTGAGGGCGCTGAAATGAGGCAATGGGTGAGACGGGAGTGGGAGTTTGGGGCCGGGCGTACAGGATGTCTAACTCCAGTCGGAGCAGGGATAAGTCATAGGCACTGGGGCCTTTTATATTGTTCTGTAAGTGAGGCTTTTAGCATAAGCTCCGGCCCGAGAGCCGAGGACTGAACAAGTTAGGGTCTGGGTGGGCAAATGCCTGGCCGGGGCGGGTGCGGGATAAGCCGCCATCTCAGGGGAGTGATTGGCCGATGTGTGGGAAACACGACCCTGTTGTAGTCCACCCCAACAATTCATTAATGTAATAAAAACGCATCAAGTCTCCAAATATTGTGATATGGTTGTTCTAAATGCAATATGGTTGGCAGGACAAACGCCAAAATGAGTCTCCATGAGTCATGTAAGGAAAACATCTCGATGGCTTTTAAACATATTTAAGCCTTTTATTCAAAGTGATAGCAAAAATGCTCATGAATTGATTTTGCTTTGGCAAACTGACTTTTTTGGCCCCTGTGACCTGCAGTTGCATCCACGGTAAAAAAAAAAAAAAAGAAAAGGCAGCACAGTACAGCCCGTCCCTGGGGGGCGAGCAGTATTTGGCTGAATATCTCTGCCACCGGTCACTGACCTTTAACAGGCCGCCGAATCACTAAATCACGTTTGACTGACTTTTTACTTCCTGCTTCAGCAAAGCGTGACTCACTGAGCCGTAGCACCTGCATTGCACTGTGTCTGCAACAGGTGAGAGGTGGGGGGGGGCGTAATAAAATATATAATTCTGAATAGAGCAAAAGGCCTATTTCAGAACAAGGTTGACCAAACCGTGACCCCGCCTTACCCTCTGCCTTCTGCACAGCTCTGACTCCACTTCAGTGGCCCATTGAGCTGACGCTTTTTAAGTTCCTCCTGATCTGTTTGCAACAAGAGGCGTTGATTTCTAGAGAAGTGGAGGCAGGACCGTTATCAGGCCAGCCAGTGAAGTGCTTTATTTGACAGATGTTGTTATCCCAAATGGATCTGATAGGCTGCTGTTTAATCCTGTTAAGTCATCTTGCTCCGGGACATGAGCTCTGCTTCCTTAGTAATGCCCTCTCCCTGAACCCATGACCCCTCCATGAGGCCAGAGAGGTGACCTAATGCGTGATGAATATCAGGCCCACCACTGTATCCCACAAACTCAGGTATGCAATTAAGACGCTTTAAAAGGAGTTTTTCCTTGTACAATGTGAGAGGGGATGTTGTGTTGCTTTTGTAAAAACTGTACAGCCCACTGTGGTGAATCTGTGATTTTGGGCTATACAAATAAAATTGACTTGACTAAAATTTCCTATTCACTTTATTTTGTACCAATGCTGAACATGGCGTAGCTCCATCCTGTCATATAGCACAGTAGAAAGTCATGGTGATAAGTTAGAGGTGGTGGAATGCAAAATATTTGGACTTAACCTCTTAAAATGCACCCCAGTTTTCAGTCCTCTTTGCGAAGATGGTATCTCCAAGTTGTAGGTAGCACAGATCCCATATGGCTATGAGAATTGGATGGTCTCGCACATGAGAAAATTTCCATTGGGTCACACTGCTGTCCATCAAAATGAAGGTGGTCGAACATTGGCTTCTCCTGAAATGCTTTAATTGACTCATGCATGGTTTCAATCGATGAGAAACAACTTTAATAATATTTCTGTAAAGGGCCCCTTGCTGCTCCCCTATACTGTTCAAATTACAGTGTCTCAAGAGGTTCAAGTTAGAAAGATCTGCATTAGAACTTTAGATTCTTAGAGAGAGAACTTATCTGCTCACATATTGTCATATTGTGGATAAGTAAATTCTGAAATGGGAAGAGAAAAAGACCAAAAAGAGAAGACGACACCGTCAGAGACGATGCAGCAGGCTGCAGAGATCAGACCAACAGACAATCCATGCTTATTGTGCCACAGGCAGAGTAGCTGCATAAAAACAAATGATAATATCTTTTTACTCGGCTAAAGACAGACAAGGACAGGTAATGCCTCTGTCTATGGAAATATTTTAGAATTGTAAACAAGGCCTTGGAATAATATTATCGTGTCCTCAGTTTTTGTTTTATCAGACGGAGAATATACGGCTTTTTGTTTTTTGTCCTCAATCACATTTAGGGAAAAGGCTGCTGGTCATTATTGCTCTTGTTTTCTTCCTCAGCTATTAACCCTTTTGTTCTCAAACAGTCCTCAGAACAGAACTCGGAGGCAAACCGGGTCACACTGCAATCTATAACCTGATTTGTTCTCCTATTTTAGAGTTTCAGCACAGCACATAACGTCAGAATGTTATTTCTCCGACATAATGCAATCAGACTCTCAAAAACTCAGACATGTTGACGCGGTGTGTTTACTTTACCTGAATGGTGCATTTAAGCTGGCTTTAAGGAATTTCTTATCCAGTATGGATTAAGTGGAGTGGAGAGGTGGATGCGGTGAATAGAAGTAGCCGGCACAGTGCGGCTCTGTGTTGACTGAATAAAGATTACTACACCAGATATCATTCCCTTCTTTGTGGGACCATGCTGAGAAGCAAGCAGCACCTCTAATGGCCCTTGAGGAGCTGTGCTGAGCGGCCCGGCCCTTTTGAAATCACCGAAATTAATGCAGCGGCAGCAACACTTGACTCCAGGCCCAGCCACTTGCATTGACGCACAAGCCCACAGATCCTATTCATTTTCTATAGAGAGCAGGA
Source organism: Eupleurogrammus muticus (assembly GCA_036785175.1). Lineage (NCBI taxonomy): Eukaryota > Metazoa > Chordata > Actinopteri > Scombriformes > Trichiuridae > Eupleurogrammus > Eupleurogrammus muticus. The sequence continues at coordinate 17,892,639 of JAYKQN010000006.1, read as the reverse complement.
GATCCGGCAGCGTGGTGCACGGGTAGATAAGTGATCCGAAAAACGACAAGGGTTGGCAAAGTGTCCGCCGTATCCGTGTTGGCATGAACGCGACTCTACCTTATGCAAATATTTCAGTTCTGTAAAACGCACCCAGACGAGAAAAATTTTCACTGTTTTTAACTAAGCGTCGCTCATCAAATACCAATCAAGATTCTGTTGTTTGCTGTTAAAAATGCTTTCAAAACCAACTCTCACTGAGCTGAAACGTGCAAATTTCAGTGCTGAGCACACACACACACACACACACACACACACACAGTCATGCTACATTACATTACTATAAATGCAATAAAACCTCAAACCCATGTTGCAAACAGAAATGATGTTAGCGCTCATTTGCATATAGAGCGGGGCGGGTCGGTCCGATCACAACTGGTCGCTGGTGATGCGTTCGGGGCTGCGTGTTAATTCCATGTGCGTCCAGGGGGGGGGCCAACGTGAGCTGGTCGTAGCCTGCGACCTGAGGTCACACAGCGGCGTCGGTCGGTTAGCTCGTCACCTCGTTGAAAGCTGACGCCTTCTGACGGGGAACAATGGAGCTGGGGATGGGTGTGGCAGCGGGGAGAGGGGAGGGGGCAGATAGAGTGTTGAAATGACTGAGAGGGAGGGAGGGGGGGGGCAGCAAGGTGAAACCTGGAATGTGGCAGTGATGAGATCATACCTGTGTGTGTGTGTGTGTTTGTAAAAGAAACAGAGAGATAGAGGGTGAGGGTTGGGGGGGGGCAGCAGTTATGTCATGGGAAACTACGGAGGGCCCGTCCCGGCTGTTTGTAAACTCTCTACGTTTCCATTTGGAAAGGGCCACATGAAACATGAAAGCCTCCGTTCTGAGCTGCTGGACATAAACTCATGTTAGCGAAGACGTGCAGCTCGACAAGATGTAAATCATCACTTGTTCTTTGATGCCCCCACACACACACACACACACACACGTCGCCGTCCAGCAGGAACGCGGTGTGCCCCCCCACCCTCGGAAACGCATCGACTCGGAGGGAAGCTGGGAACATGAAAGGAGGGCGCTAACTACAGGGGATAAACGCATTCCTCTGCAGCCCGCCGGCCCGCCACCGCTTCTGCCGCCGCTGGCTGGTGGCGGTGCAGGGGAGCTCGCAGCACGAAGCATTGTTGCCACAAAGCGAGGTGGGGGGGCGGGGGGGGGGCAGCCGAATATCCCTGAGCTCCCCTCAGATCTCACAGGCAGCAAGCAGCACTTGACCTTTCCAGCACTAAAGGAATATGACAGCCGTGAAGCCGACAGAAAGAATGGGGAGCGAGGCGGATGGGGGGGGTGGCTGGGGGGGGGAGGCGAAGAGACAAAAGCCACACAAAGTGCAGGCTGCCACCAAAACAGTTAGTTTGCAATCAACGTCAGTCATCCCTCCTGTCGGGACAGTTTGATTTTCACTTTTCAAATGAGGCGTTTATTTTTGGCCTGATAACAGGGCTGGCTAAATTGAAATTGGCAGCTCAACAATCCGCAGATAATAGTCGACTACGCAGGAGATCATGTGAACAGCCCCCCTCTTTCACTCCACCGGAGCCCCCGCCCTCTCTCTCCTGTCGAAGACGAGAAAGGAGGAAATGAGGGAGGGAGAGGGAGATAAAAAGGGCTAATCTTAGTCACAATCAGAGGAGGCTGAGAAGGCAAAAAAGAGAAGGGCCCGAAAATGAAGGGAGGGAGAGGAGGGGAAAAAAGGGGGCGCGCTGAGGAGAAGGAAAAAAATAGAGTAATGTCCCGGTGATCTGGAGGAGGGCTTGAGGGGTGGTTATGGTGGTGTGTGTGTGTGTGTGTGTGTGTGTGTGAGGAAGGGGGGGTGTACAGGAGAGGTGAGGATAGAAAGAGAAAAGGAGGGAAGGAGGGAATTTCTTTAATGTTTCTGGCAGCGGACCAGCTGAGGTCTCAAGGTTATCCTGGCTTTGCAAACTCCCACGGGAAAGGTGGAGTGCTGAGGGCTGAAGGGGGGGCGAGGGCTGGAGGTGGAAGAGAGGCAGGGGGGGGGGGGGGGGGGGGACATGGCTGCCCTTTTTTCCTCCAGGAGGGAGGCTAAAGCTCTGGGGAAGGGTAATCCTCGGGCCCTCATGTCTGATAAGGTTGGCCTTGGCCCAGGTAGGAGGAGGAAAAGGACTCTGAGGCCTCCCTGGGCATCCTCGCAGACAGCCCCCCCACCCCCCCTCCCCCCTCCACTCAGGTTCACACCGAAGGAAATCTTGGGAATTTGATGAATTATTACTGAAGCTGTTTCGTTAGAGTTACGTTGCCAGTAACGTGCCGATTCCTATGGCGTAACTTTTTTTTTTTGCATTTCACCCTCCAGGGAGGTCAGAGGTCGGGGCCAGCTGCTGCATAGAACAGCTGCTCTTGATCCGCCCGAGTTCAACTCCTTGCTTCTTGAGGACACAGTTTTCCGACATGAAGCGCGATAACAGGAGCCGCTAATGATATACTGCTGTGTGGACTTATTTATGAATACATATTTGTTGTGTCAGACCCCCCCTCCCTCCCTCCCCCCTGCTTTTTCTCTATATTTCATTTAAAAACACATCTTGCCAAAGCACACTTGAGTGCATTCATCTGCTTTCAACCTACCTTGAACTACTCGGCGTCCTCAGTGAGATTGTGTAGATACGGTAGACGCATCCACTCATAATTCCTCCAACGGGAATTTGAAAACAAGCGGCGGAGGAAGATGAAACGGTTTCCTCATTCTTACCATAACCCTTCACACCTACCAGTATTTAGACTCATCACCTTTATGCAAATATGAGTAGTCCCTGATTTTGACACGTTTTATCTGGGTATTATGATGGAGTGACTGCATGGGAACGATCCGCATCGATACTCTGCGTGTGTTTGTTTACACTAAACTAAGCCTATTAGAGATAATGATTCACAGCATCAGGTTGTCAGTTTAGGGAGCTGTGTGTGTGTGTGTGTGTGTGTGTGTGTGTGTGTGTGTGTGTGTGTGCGCCTGCCTCTTCAAAGGCTCCCCTCCTTATCTACAGTCAACAAACGGCCTCCTCGGGAGGAAATAGGGAGGCTTCATGCACCTGTAATTCAAATGTCCCAGTGCCGGCTGAGAGTAAACCAGCGACACTCAGAGATTCTCCCCCCGCTCGGTTTTATGCGGATCTGATGATTAATGGCTAGATATAAGAAAGGAAAAGAAAGAAAGGAGCCGATCTGTCCAGGAGTTCAATGAGAAACTTGACATTTCAGCATCAGTGTGGGTTTTTTTGCGACAAATTGAAAAATTGGCCGATCCTTGTCCTGAGCCCAGTCCAGTGAGGCCAAAAAACGAATATAAATAGTAAACACATACACTGAAAAAAACTACAATCTTAACAGGTGAAGATGTGTTTTGTGTACAACTAGTATAATATTTATTTGATCATATTTTTCCTGATTTGATTTAGAAAACAAATGTGAGATAAGCTAAATTATCTTCATGTGGAATAAGATAATTCTACTCAATATTGGACTAATTGTACCAAAAAAAAGATTTTCTCCTGATCAGTTCACTTTTTGCAGTTTATTGTACACCCATACATTCATAGCCATAGGAGCAGAACCTGTCAAAAGCTGATCAAACTCAACAGTGTAAATATAGGTTAGTGTGGGTTCAATTAGTCCAGTATTGATTCAATGATATTTTTCTGATTTAGTTTAATTTGTCTTGTTTTAAGACAACAAGGCTAATGTTCCCTTTAAAACTGTGAAAGAAACTACATTATCTTAAAGAAATTTCCACTTGATAAGATTAATTTTTTGAAGTTTACTGTGCAACCATACATTCATAGCCATAGGAGCAGGAGCCTGTCAAAAGCTGATCAAACTCAACAGTGTAAATATAGGTTAGTGTGGGTTCAAATCTGATGCTACGCTATCTTTTATCTTTCCTTTAGTTCAACAGTTTGAACTGTGTGTGTACAAATATGTCTGCTGCAGCAACATCCAGTAAATGGTGGTTACGCCGCATTTGCATGAGTGGCCCTCACCCCCCCCCCTCTTCCCAGCCTGCTCCAGCCTCAGGCAGGCTAACCAGAGACCCAGGCCAGCTCGCTGGTCCTCTCCCCAACCACTTCCTCACCACCGCTGCTGGGTTTGACTCACCGTGACCCCTGACCTCCCGCGCTACGCCGCCTCCCCCACACATGCAAATGGAGCCGGGGCCGCTCCGGGAAGCGTCGGAGAAGAAGCAGAAGAAGGAGCGGGTCAGACGGAGGGAGAGAGAACTGAAGGTTGGACGTGAATGGATGGGAGCCGAGGGGAGGTGTTGGCGAGCAAAGGGGAGCGAGAGACCCCTAAAGGAAGTGCGAGCATCTCGGTCTCTGATGTGCAGAGAAGTGGAGGGAGGCGGTGGCGGCCGCCTGGGGAGGCTCCGGTCTACAGCCCGGCACTGAGGCCTCAAAACATTTCTCTCTCTCTCTCTCTGTTTTAGCCAGCCAAAACGGACCCCAGCGCCTGTGTCTGCGAGGCTTACAGTGACCCACGCTGATCTCTCTCTGTATGTATGTGTGTATAAGAAAAAAGGAAGCGTGAGTACATTCACAGCGCTTATTGTTTTCCTTGCTCCCAGGCTGCTCCAGGCACCTCCAGTTTGTGTGTGTGCGTGTGTGCGAGGGGAGGTGAGCGATGTGTGCGGCTGTATCTGGAGAGCCTCCAAACCCCCCTCATGTCCTCTCCTCTTCTCCTCCTTCTGTTCTCTCCGCTCGGAGGATCTGTCAGTTATCCTTCCCTCTCTTTGTGCCGGCTTTGATCCTGCTCTCCAAGCCTTGGCTGGCCTCCCTAACAGCAGCTGAGCACAGGTCCTACTCCACTCCCACTAATAACACACATCCATGCCACACTTGCACACACACAGGCACGCACGCACGCACGCGGTAACGATAGGCTCCCGCTTTCGTTTATTTGCCGGCGCTTATCGCCGCTCTCTCTCTCCATCTGCTGTGACCCCGTAACACAGAGCAACCGGGGGCCCGCGGGTCACTCCGTTCCAAGCGGCTGTGGGTGGTGCTCGGGCCTGGGTGTACGTTCGTGTAATGGTTTCGTGAGGATGCGGTGTAATGTTTTTAACAGGAGAATCGGCTCATTTTGCTCATTTGAACTCCCCCTACCACAGCGTGTTGTGTTTGAGGGTTTAAAGGATTTATGATGTATGGCAAAGATTTACGGTTGAGAGATTTATTGCGAAGGCAGCGGCGTGGCCCAAAAAAAATAAGTGGTTTGCTATTGACCCTTGAGAAGTCAGTGATCGCAAACAGCCCTGGGAAAATAGTAAAGTATATGGTGTACACAGGCATATACCCCGACTACACTACTGGCTACTATGGTAGCATTAGGTAGTAGTGGCTGTTGGCTGTTGGACCTCTATGAATACTGTATTTCTTGATCTCAAGTATGTGGGAGCATATGCAGAATTCTGTAATGGCAAGATGGCTGATTAAAGCCATAACAGGACAGCATGTCCACCTAGCATCTTCACCACACGTGCTATGCTCAACGTTTCTCACCGAAGCACAATTTGCCTACATCGAGGCCCAAGTTCACACATTTCCTACCTCATAAAAGATTGACATACTGTTATTGTTTTGCTATCTAAATTATTTTTCCTTATCAGCTTGAGGGTGTTCGTCAGCTCTTTTTTTTTTTTTTTTTTTTTACTGGCTCATTTCGCACCCCCTTTTTTCTTTTGGCGGACATAACCACTAACATCTGTTACTGCCCTCTGCAGTCAGCAGAATTATGTGAATTATGTCACACCTCTGCAGGTTTTGTGCATGTGCATCTTTATGAGACACACACACACACACACACAATACACTCAAACCTCCATAGTACAGGGTACCTTTTGTGCTGTACCAATAAAATAAAAAAATGTACATATATATGAAAGAGTACAGCTGCAACTCTTTGCCAAGCACCCTGTAATCATTCAAGTAAAAGTTCAAGAGAGATGTAAATCTTGGTTATAATAAGCTTCTTATCCTCCTTTTTTGCAGTTTCCAAGCGTTTACACTGAAAAAAGTATAACCCTGCTCAAACTAAAAGAAATGATGCCCAGATATTACACCTAAAATACTTTACAGAATCTAAATTGAATAGCTTGTTTAACCTAATTTGAACTAAACTTGATAAACGTAAAAAAATAATACTGCACTATACTACTAATATTTGACCCAACCTTAATTATTTTCCTTGATCAAAATGACTTTCTTAACATTTTAGGTATTGAACCAAACCAAAAAAATCTCAATTGAACCAAACGAATGTATTCACTTTAACTGTGTTAATGATTGCCATTAATTTGCATATAACCAATATTCACATTTTATTTGACTTCATTAAATGCTCCCATCTTATAGACTTTTATAGAAAAGAAAAACACTTGGCCAACAGGTTACTTTAAATGGATGACCTTTAGGCTGGATTGTGTTACTAATATTTAAAAGCACGTCATAAATAAATTTCTTATTATTGATTGTCATAACATTAGCGGTAAATGCGAGCTAAACACCTGCTGCCAGCTACAGTCATCCCATTTAAGTTGACTTGTGAGCCAGTTTAAATTGAGCTTTTCTTTGCAATTCTGACAACACAATATACTAAAACTTTTATTTTGTCAGCAAACCCATTTACTTTTTGGATGAAATCCACACAAGGTGTAACACGATATGCAGAATGTCAAATGCAGGTCATGAAGGAAAAAAGTAATAGTTTGAGTGAAATCAAAAACTTTGTTTTGGGTCCTTTGGACCTATATTTAGTTCAGTATAAATCTAACTTGATGCCTTCAATGCAATGACTTTCACAGTCCATCAATAATTTGACCCTGTTTTAAACTTTTTTCAGTGAGAAGGCTCGTTGGCTTTGGAGCAGCAGTGACGGTGCAGGCGCCGACCGCTCACTTCCGAGAGAGAGAGAGAGAGAGAGATGAACTTCTGGTGACTTGTGGAACATGCTTATCATACTGCGAGCTGCCGGATAAGCCGGGCAGACAGTCGGCCACTGTGCGGCGGCCTCCTGGGAAACGCAGGCTGTGTCAACACAGTGCCACCCTCAGTTTGGCAGCGGCAGCCACATGACACCTCGAGGCTGGCCTCGACACACAGGCTGTCTGCCTGCCTACTTCCCACTCCTCCTGCCAGCCAGTAATGAAGCTTAAATGCCTATGCTGGCGTTTAAGCTCCCCCCCCAACACGCACACACACAGCACCTCGTCACCCTTGTGGCCCGTTGGCAGTGGCACTGGTCGCCAATGGCTTACACATTAAGGCATGAGCAGTGGGTGACAGCGGGCCAGATTGTTTTGTGAGCACAATATCTCACACTTTTGCACGCGCACACACACTTTAGCCCTACAATCTCGCCGCCTAATTGCGTTATTGCTGTGTGTGGAGGTCCATGGTCGAGAGGGCTCCATAAAGATACGAGGCCTGGGAAAGACTGGGAGCGGTGGAATGAGAAAGAGGAAGAGGGAGATAAAAAAAGGGGGGTGGGGCGGGGAGGGGTGATATATAAAGAAGAAGAAAGAAAAGGAATGAAAAAAAAGGGGGAGAGGAAAGGTGAAGAGGGATGCGTTGTTGTTGTGTGTCATGGGTTAAAAGAAAAAAAAAAAGGTGTGAGATTTTAGAAGATTGGATCAACACCCGTTTGTTTCCAGCCACTTGTCATGTTTAGCTTCTAATCATTATCTCTGAACCTCATATGATCAAAAGCTTTCTGCGACACAGAGCCACGGCCACCCGAGTCGGCCCGTTTCCCACAGACTCCTCGTGATAGAGGAGTTGACACATTAGCAACAGGTAACACTCGGGGGACCGACGGCGGCCAGGTGCGCCTGATAAGATGTTAAACTCCGGGAAAAAGGGAGGGGACCGACAGACCCAGGGCTCTGTGACTCAGTTCACCGCCAGAGACCTTCTTGCAACATGAGCGTGAGAAAGTCGTTCAGGCGGGGAGTGTTACACTCTGTCTGCTGCACATCAATACATTTGTTTTGGAACTCTTGTCAGTGCCATTGTGCGGGGGGAGGGGAGGGGGGAAATGACTCAGGTGCACAGCTCAATGACAATGAGACATGTCGGTGATGTGTTTGACAGAGGCGGCTTTGTTGCACATGGGGGGATGTTTAGGATCAGAGCCGGGTTTTAAGGCGCATGTACAGACCGGCCTTCCTCCTGTCAAAAAGCTACGTTTGCAATTACACACCAGGACACGTGTGTTGCCTCACCTATGCCTCCACATGCCAGCCAGACTCATTCTGACGTCATAGCTGCCGCAGCGTAAAGCTTCATTAGAATCCACGTGACTTTTTAAGGCTGGTGCCTGGGTGGCATGAAGTTAACAATAGTTTCAAAGTCCTGTACAAAAAATGATTTGAGTGTCAGGGAGGGGAGGGAAAAAGCACAGCTGACTGTTTCATCCTGCTGATTAAATAGCTGGTGGTGGCGGTGATGTCGCAGAGTTTGCAGACATTGTAATTTACCGCCGCGCGCTCAAACGCAAGCTCGGGGAAAGAGAGGGGAGAGGAGGGGGGGGAGCCTAAAAAGCCATCAGCGCGCCTCTCTCCGGAGCTTTGCAGCAGCTTCCCTGTCGCCTATCAAATTCACGATCTTGCGGGCAGCCGCCGGCGACGCCCCGCGGATCCAGGCGGCAAGCCGGCGAGAGGAGCGCCTTCCCCTGGTCGCCTGCGCGCCACGTGTCGCGGTCTCCGCAGCAGCTGGATGTGTGTGTGTGTGTGTGTGTAAGAGTGAGTGAGCTCAGCGCGGAGACATGCGCCGCGCGCCGTATCCGCCAAAAATATCACGGATTTGCTGCTTCGCGATAGCTGTGAACGACATTAAGACCGCCCCCCCCCCGGTGACTACTCTTTAATTAAAGCCCGCGTAATTACGCACGGCGCATCTTGATCTCGTTTTCATTAATGAATAATGAAGATAAGCTGCACATCAGTCTTTTTTCTCATGCTGGAGACAGTTTTTTTCCTAAAGTATATATAGTCTACAGAGTGGTCGAGGAAGCAATGAACTGATCGCCGCTTTTCAACTTGAAACACCCACAATACTCCTACGTTCGCCGAAATAGGCAGAAGTGAGAGCGCAGGTTCCCCGTGTGAGGAAAAGCACAGACGCGCAACGCCGTCCGTCAATAAAGCCATAAGGCGCAATAATGGGCCCTATATCTCCCTCTCTTTTTACTGCGCGTCTGCACTTGCGTCTCTCTCTCTCTCTCTCTCTCCAGCTGCAATAAAGATAAGGAAATGAAATTATGACCCGAAATCTAAAAAAGCCTTGAACGCGGTGGGGCGACCATAAGCGGAGGAGGAGGAGGAGGGGGTGGAGGAGGAGGAGAAAGAGGAGGAGGCATCGGTCTGATCGTGTGAGCTGTCCGGGCTCAGAAATATCTCTGCTCTGGCTCACATTCCGATAAGGGAGCCCGATCCAGCTCTCTCTGTAGGCGTGGTTTTCCCAGGCTTTTAAAACAGCAGCTGCTATTTACCTTCCCCTCTAATGTAAACCACCGCCGCCGCCGCCACATACCCCCCTCCCTCTCCCCCCTCCCTTCCTCCCCCCCGCCCCCCCTCCCTGGCCCGGCGGCCCCCCGGCAGCCCGGCGGCCAAACCTCCAAACCTCCAACCACCGCGCTCATAAAACATCCTGGCACGTGCTCCACATTCACAACACCGACGGATGATTAAATGCCAGAATGTACCACAGAGTTACGAAGTGCAGTGGTAAATAACATGGAAACGTCATGTGCGTGTTTCATTTTATTTCCTCCGCTGGGATCATCCGAAGTTGTTTCTATTAGCGATTTCATAGCCATTACATTAACTATCTGCCGGGAAGTTTTGTTGAAAAGAAAAGTGCGCCTCCTGTGCCCCCCCCCACATGACTGAAAGTCCCGGCTGCCAGAGGAGCTCACCACTTCCCACAGTGCTGGAAAAAGTGTTTGGAGTTTTACCTACTTTCTTTCTTTCTTTCTTTTACTTCACACACACACACACAGTAAAAAAAAAAGGTTTCCAATTAATTCCGGAAATCTTTGACTGGTGGAGACAGAGCGAAGTGTTTAAGGCTGGAAGAAAAGTTTGATTTGACATCAGATGGGGGTGGATGTCTGGTAAAATAATAATAAAAATAACATGCATTATTACTGTGATTAAGCTATTGTTCATATGTTGCAGCAGTGTTGCGTGGAATCGTCTATATATGTTGTTTCAGCTGCGTTCTGTTCTGCTATGTTGTCTAGTAAATAAGAAAAAAAGTCCCTGGGCCCGCTCCTGGTGGCGGTGCCCAGTCAGCGGCTCCACTGTTAATATGTAAACGGTACGATGATTGAAGACTGAAGGCAGTTTCCCCGGCTGTGCCCTGAACCCGGGCCGCGCGCCATTGGCCGCCAGCTCCGGCGGCCAAACAACCAATGGGAGGGCGCCGACCACGAGCCGTCCTCCCTCGGGCCGCGTGTCCCTCGCGCTGATTGGTGGAAAGTTACTGTGGGAAAGAAAGTTTGGGAAGTTTCACACGAGCCGTTCGCGTGCAGTGCGAGATATAAATACAAGCCACACGCAGAGAAGCCAACAGAGAGACTCCGCATCCGCTGCTGATAAGTGCCGCTGCGCGCCGCTCCAACGGATTCTAACTTGATACACATCTCAGGATTTCATCGCGGGAGTAGGGATTTTTTGTTGTTGTTGTTGTTGAATATATCACGAGCTGACGATATTCATCATCCCTTTAATCCTGCGCCGGTGGATCGTAATTTGCTGTGGTTTTGTGGGATAATTCCGACATATATATCCCAAAAAGATGCCTGCCGATATGATGGAAAAATCCTCCTCCTCTCCGGTCGCTGCGACCCCGGCAAGCATGAACACAACTCCCGATAAACCCAAGACAGCCTCCGAGCACAGAAAGGTTAGTATTTCTTATGTATTTCAATGCGTTTCACATTCTGTCATCCTTAATCAAATTCATGTTGACCACAGACAAACTCCTCGTCCAAAAAAAAAAGCGAGGATTTTTTTTCTCCACTTTTACGCACGGGAACCGCGGCGGATATTTAACGGCTTGTCTCGTTTTGTTTGTGTCTCTAGTCATCCAAGCCGATTATGGAAAAGAGGAGAAGAGCCAGAATCAACGAGAGCTTGGGTCAGCTGAAAACCCTCATCCTGGACGCGCTGAAAAAAGATGTAAGCGCTCGCTCCCGGCATCCCCGCTTATTAATAGAGTGATTTTAACCCGCAAATCAGCAACGCTGCTGTCAAACCGTCCGAGAGAGCTAACCGTGCGTGTGTTTTCGCTCCCCGCAGAGCTCCAGACACTCCAAGCTGGAGAAGGCGGACATCCTGGAGATGACGGTGAAGCATCTCCGGAACCTCCAGAGGGCTCAAATGACCGGTAAGTCGCGTTTTCCGGACTAATCTGTCGCGTCACCGTGCGGTCGCGCTCCATAAGCACCTCCAGGGGCGATCGTTGGATCATTCAATGAACAGCTTGACTCATTTCTCTTTTTGTGTGTGTGTGTCCCGCAGCTGCGTTAAACACCGATCCCACCGTCTTGGGGAAATACCGCGCGGGTTTCAGCGAGTGCATGAATGAAGTCACCCGGTTCCTCTCCACCTGCGAAGGCGTCAACACCGAGGTCAGGACGCGGCTGCTCGGCCACCTGGCCAACTGCATGACCCAGATCAACGCCATGAACTACCCCAGCCAGCACCAGCACCAGCACCAGCACCAGCTGCCCTCCGCGGCGGGGCCCAACCACCCGTCGTTCGGCCAGTCCATGGTGCAGATGCCCGGCTCGCCGCCGCAGGTGCTGCCCATGAACGCGGTGCCGTGCAAAGGCGGCTCGTCGCCGGCCAGTTTGCCGTCGGACGCCACCAAAGTGTACGGCGGTTTCCAGATCGTGCCCGCCACGGACGGACAGTTCGCTTTCCTCATACCCAACGCGGCGTTCGCGCCGAACGGGCCCGTCATCCCCGTGTACGCCAACGGCGTCAGCACGCCGGTGCCGGTGCCCGCCGCCGTGTCCCCCGGGGCCCCGTCGGGCAACGCGGATTCAGTGTGGCGACCCTGGTGAAAAAGAGAGAGAGGATGGGGGGGGGGGCAGGACCACGAAGACTCTGAAAATGACACTTACTAGTTCTCTTTTTGTTCAATGTTAGACAAGTTGTTTTCGAATCTTGTTTTTTTTTTCTTGTAAAAAAAAATGGAAAGAGTATGCACTATATTTGTACAGCTAACAAGGGAGTAAAGTTCATATTGAAATGAGATTTGTATTGTGGAAGTCCGTTCACTGCATCTTTTTTATATATATATATATATTTGTCTTTTTTTTTTACTGTGTGATGCCAAAGATATGTTCAATGCGCTTATGCTTGTTCTTCGTTTTGGAAGACAAATAAATTTGTAAAGATATGAACACAATGTGCGCTTGTTTCTGCCTTTTCTTAAAGACACATATTAACGAGTACATTCCAGCAATTGACACATAAACTATAAAATGTAGACTGTGTGCATGGGCTGCAGAAGTTATCGATCCACTTACTGCACTGTGTGAACATGACTTTCTGTTAAAGTCATCTACACATGGAAGCAACAAGTGGTTTAACAACTCGTTTCCATGCAATAAGATACAAAAAAATAAGTTTTAAAAGTTTCAAAGTCAGATTTTGTTGTAAATGTACAAAAAGCTGTTTCAGTGTGATGGTTTAGGAGTCATGCATCCTGCTCCAACTTTTTTTCCTCGCACACCACACATGTTTACTCCATGGAAGTCACGCTGCGCACTGTCGGTGAACTGTATCCGCTAATTGTAATTAAACTATCTAAATGAGTGGGTCAGGCAGGAGACGGTGGATCGGCCATTAATGCGCTGGTGCCGTGCGTCAGGCTGACAGCTCGCTGCTTCCACCTTTTCATGGTGCAGGTCTGCAGCTTTAGAGAAGCCACTTACGCCATCTAGCAACGCAGAGGAGCATTGCAGTCTGATTGTTTTTTTATTTTTTTTATCTGGGCAGGTCAATGAGTGGAGCATGAATGCATGGTTTCCTCTTATAGAAAGAGAGCCCCCTTCTTATGTAGGAGTAGACTGAGTTACTGTTTTATGTGTTGAGCGGAGACGCGGGAGCGTTTTGTTGGAAAAGTTAGATGGTTTTTATCGACTGCGATTCACTGATTGTCATCTTTTGCATCGAGACGAGGGTCACCTAGTGTGAAATCTGTCTTTTGTTTGCTTGTTGTTTTTTTACACAAAGGAGAAAACTTTTTTTTAAACAAAACAGCCGACAAACAACTTGAAGTGATCGAGCCTGTAAAAAAAAAAAAAAAAAAAAAAAAAAAAAGAGGGGGGAATCATCATTAGGAGGATTTCTGCTGCTCACTCAGCTTTCACATGGCCGCCGGCGTTAATCTCCTGACAGTGTGGTGCACAGGGAGGCTTCAGGCTGCGTCTTTAATCAGAGCAGAGGGAGCTCCTTGATGCCAGGGGGGGTTGACAGCAGAAGGACACGTTAAACACCTCGCCACTGAGCCATGTGGTAGCGCTCTGCTCTGCCCAGGTGTGCGTGCCCCCTCCAGCTATCTGAGTGTGGCCCTTCTTTGAAGGGGGGGGTGCGTGCGTGTGTGTGGGGGGAGGAGGGGGTGCAGGTGTTTGCAATTATCAGTGCGCTAAGAGGCACAAAGTGTGGATAAGTGCCATCATTTTGAATTTCCATCACACCTTTTTACAGGGGGCCATGCATCCCTGTTTGATTGAAGCCATGTGTGAGCTCGTGCCTGTGTGTGTGTGTGTGTGTGTTTGTGGAGGGTGCTGGGTGAGGACATGCCTGGCCAAAGGGCACAGTGGTTGAGGTAGTGGGGAGGGTGGTGGTGGCGGAGGGGGTTCACGGGAAGGCCTACCACACGGGATAACAGTCGGCCTCCTGTGAGCCAGAGCTCCTCCACACAGACACACACACACACACACACACACACACGCGTGCACACACTCGCACGCACACACAAAACGTTCCCACAGCATTCCAGCTGTGCTCGGACCAGTGTTGAGCTTCCTGCCCCGAGCCCCGGGGCCACAGCTGGACACAGGACGTCTGGGAGGCACGTGGTGTGACCCGGACAACACCCAGCTGCCGGGGCCCTCCCGCCTCGCCCCGCCCCGCCCGCCTCGCCGACATCTTCGGCGGTTTCTTCCCCCTCCGGAGAACAGCTTTACGAGCCTCTCCAATTACCCGGCGCAGTGGCCGAGCTGCCGGAGTGACCGCACACATGTCACAACACGACCGGGGGGTTAGCTGCCATGCGTGTCCATTAACTTTTCCCACACTCCGCGTGCATGCAGGGAGCGAAAGGAGGGGGGGGAAAAAGCCCCTCTGCTTCCTCCTTGGCTCCCTAAGTGCTACCATATGGTCCACCCCCCCCCTCTCTCTCTCATGGTTCTTCTCCCTCTCTCTCTCTCTCGGCCCGTCACTGGGGCTGTCTTTGATTGCAGCCCAGACAAGCGAGAGCTTTATGATTTAAGCCCAGGGCTTGCTGTACCAAGCCCTGGACTCATTTTGAAGCCAAACTCCTCTCCCCTCCCATCCCCTTACACCCCCCCCTCCTCTTGCAGTTGCAGGGGAAGGCTGTTTTCTGGCAGGAAATGAATAGCTCCCAGATGAGCGCAGGAACCTGAGAGGTCGTGAGAAAGAGGCGAACCCCCCTCCGCAGGCCCGGCCTGCTGCCAGCCGCCGGGGGAATGTGGGAGAGCGCCTCTCTGACACACGCATCAACCCCTCTGCCCTCCACCACACCGCCTGACTGACTGCCTGCCTGCCTGCCTGCCTCGGCGCTGGGCCCTGAGCCTGGAAATAGACTGATAGACAGGGCAACCGCCACCGAGCCAGGCAGCACGGCTCGTCAGCCAGCCGGCGGAGCGGCCAGGCGGGGAGGGAAAACTGTCGGAGAGAGGAGAGAGAGAGAGAGAGAGAGAGAGAGAGAGAGAGAGAGAGAGGGGGAAAGAACGAAGTGTCGGATCTGTGTGGGCGGAAGTGGATCAGTGTGTGTATACTGTATGAATCCTGACCCAGGCGCACGACGCAATGGAAAGTTAGATCTGTGATTTCAGTTTACTTTAGACTCATGTGAGACCCCCCCTGGATGGATTCCGCGCACGGACCTACACATGCATACGCTCACTCACATGCTTTTTCCCCCCTCCCTCGCTCTCCCCTCCAGAGGCTTACGCTCATTCCAGAGTACACACTCACTCAGACAGGTGTTCCTTGTCAGAAGCAAAAGGGGTTTTTCCCTTTGCTTTCCCTGTGCGCTGAACTAACATTTATTCCTCATGATGTTGACACTGTTATGGTTGGACCTGGCGAGAAGTTTAGCCACAGCTGTCCGGCCGTATTTTAGGATCTTTTTTAATCATCGCCGTGCACCAGCGTGGCAAGTTGAGATCAACTAATCACGGAACGAAGGTCTGCCGTTTTATTGGCCAAGTGTAACATGCGCGGGATTTCATCTCGGCGATATTGGCTTAGCAGCTTAGGTGGAGTCACGGTTTCCAACATTTTCGGCTTGTGGATCCCATAAAATGACTCTTCATCGGTGGTTATCGCCTGAGATACTGTAGATAATTACAGCCCTGACCGAAAGTACAGATTTGAGGTACTTCACTTGACTTACCTCTGATGCTACTTTATACTTCCACAGATAGAGTAAGTTAGACGAAATGACTAAAAAGAATTAGTTGAATTTGTTTCACATAGCAGATGAGTGTCGTTCCTTATGCTTTATCACAGACTTGATAAGGTCACTCTAGAAGAGATGCACGGCTTGGCTCATATCTGTCATGTATTCAGAAAAGCTGCTGCAGTCGCGGACAGAGTCAGGGTGCTTGGATCGATGTGTGGTTGCTCACTAAAGGGCATCCGGATCTCACAGACCCGATCTCCAGCCCCCTATTATTAGTGTATTACTCATCAAAGTTGCTCAGAGCCCTTAGCAGCGCACCCGGTGACTCAGTACCCGTCCACATGGCGTACCCCCCCCCCCTTTTACGCTTCCATCTCCCAGTCTCCCTATCTCTCTCTCTCTCTCTCTCTCTCTCTCACACACATCGTTCTTTGTCCCATGCACACACAGTTTGTGCGAGGCTCCTATGGTAACCTGTAGGCCCAATAAACAGGACAAGCTGTCTACACACAAATCCCAGCAGTGTGCATGCCCACTTTCCTTGGCTCGCCCCGCATGGCAACAAAAACCCCACCAGAGGCTCCCACCACCAGCCCATTCAAATGTCAGCCACCTCGTTTGAAGTCGCAGACTGCTATGTAAATCCATGATGTTTCTCACCAGCCCAGCCTCACACACACACACACACACATACACACTCGAAAACAAGAACCCAAGCAAAGGTGGTCCTGTGATGCTGGATGATTGTTTCTTTTATAGTCCCCAGCCTTTAGAAGTAGTCTTTTTTTTCAACCCGTATGGCCTGTCCTCACAGTTTTTGGTTCGTAAACATGTTGTGGGGGATTTTTGGTGGATGGTTGTAGGGCATGGTGACTTGAGGAGAGAAGGACATGGCAACCATACGAAGCCGTCAGTTACAGAGTTGGCACATCCCCCAACTCTGGGCGGCGACAGTGATGACCCCATCACACTGCGCCTTTGTATGACCTGTCCTCCAGCTATACTCTGGAACCCAAGGCCAATTGAGTGGGAGGGGTTGTCCCCCTCAGAGACCATCACAACAAACAAATAGACCAGGCAAACAAGTTCCCACCACGCTAGCGTCCAAACAACTGCCAACGGTGACAGTTTGGTCGGTTCTGATATCGCACAAAGACGTCGTTCATCAGGCACTTCTGAGCCTCTCGCTTTCATCCTTCAAAGCCAAGTTTGCCAACCTCGGGGTCAAGGCCCCGAAGAATTGTCCCCCGGAGGAAAAAAAAACAGGAAATCCTGATAAGAATGAAAAGACTGTAGTGAATATTAACACCAATGATCCCAAACTTCAGAAATAGCACATATAATAGTATCGTAGCTGTATTTCACTTTTACCCATCTACAACAGGTTTAACACTGGTATAGATGGGTCATTTCAGCTAAATCAGCAAAGCTTGCTATGCCACCATATTCTTTTAACATGTTAACTTCATGTTTTTGATTGTTTTCTGGTTATATATAATCACACAGGCTTTTGTTCTCATACTATGTACGTTCTGATGCATTCAAAATAAGATCCGACACATATTTCTTATACATTGCAAGTGTTGCAGCATGTGTGTGTGTGTTTGTGTATGTGTGTGTTTTTTACAGTTATTTGAGCTTTATTTATTCAGGAAGTCTCATTGAGATCAAGATCTCTTGCTTGGGAGAGACTTGAGACCACCAACAGGAAAAAACAGTCCCACAAATCATCAAACACACATGAACAGAAACACTGAAAAAAAACACTTACATTATTCACAATATTATGACTATATAGTAGGATTTAAATAAAAAATAAAAAAATATCTGCAGGTTATCATCCCTTTAAAGAATTCAAATGCCACCTGTGATCTTTCCATGTGCGCATATAAATCTTTGAGCTCTGAGTCTGGTTGAGGAGGATGATGAGACGACTTACTTCTGCTATACCCCCCGCTGTGGGTGTGCAGGCGTGCATGAATGTGCGAGACATGCTGGAGTTCACATATGTATTTTGACAGGTATGTGTGAGCATGCTCGTATTGCAGCTTAACAACTACTGCTTTTTAACTTTTTTTGTGTGTGTATGTGTGTGTGTGTTTTTTTCGTTGCATATGCGCGTGAGGCTGAGATCAATTAACTTGGCCCAGGGAGACTAGTGAAGTGCAGCAGGGGAACAAAACACACCCCTCACACACTCAACTTACACGCTGTTTGGCGGTATGATCTACGAGCTCTGCCCTCGCGTGGCTGGTTTTATTTTCCTGCCTTTAACAGCCCCTCCGTGGAGTTCGGGCCCCTCTGAGATGAAGGGAAAGAGAAACCAGATTTTTTGACCCTTGAATACATCAAACGGGTCCGGATGTCCAGCTCTTTTTCACTGTGATGGAGCCGGGGATGGAGTCAGCCAGTTTGATGTCAGTAAATCAACACTCTGGCTGTTGTTGGAAAGTCACGATGATGGTGTTAATGATGTAATGTTAACTTCAAGGCCGCACATGCACACACACACACACACACAAAGGAACGTGGGCAGCTTGGGATACTGAGGAAAGTGCCGGCACAGACACTGATAGGTCATATCTAGGCTGTGCAAACAGTTTGTGTTTGTGTTCTTTGGTTTAATGTCTCACACTCCAGCATGGGAAATTATATTAATGTGCATTGGAAGGAGAATCCGCTCCATAAATGTAGAATGAGGTGGAGAAGTTGTGATTTGTTTGACTGTTGGGTGTGTGTTTGTAGTACAGTCTACTAGGTGTCTGTATTTTTTGCATTTAAAAAAATGTTACATATATTGTACACACAATAGACAGCAAATCACAATAAAAGACAATAAATACACCTAAAATACACTGCAATGCTCTTTCTCATTACAGATGTACCTTACAGATGTATTTGACTTTTGGTGTTTTCACTATTAGATTGTAGGTGGCGCTGTGACAAAGTCCACCACAGGAAGTAGATTTTTTAGGCAGGTTTTTCTAAAGCGCGGCTATTGCTACCTGCTACCATGACGTCATGGCTGGAGGTCATTATGAAATAGCATTTCCAGAAAGGTGGCCATCAAAAGGCTTGTACCACTAATAGAGCCAGACACCATCATCACCTATCATCTAATCAATAAACAGGACAACGACAGCTTTCAGATGTTGAAGTGAGTAAAAACAAATGTCAACATTATTCTTGACAAAATACACATTTCTCAGCTTGTTGTCTGAAAAGGGTACTTTTTGATGAAAAAAAATCAGTGCATCTAGAACACATGTTTTTTGTGTTTAATACTAGAAACTCTCTTATTTCTGTTCATATCTCTCCTGTTTACATATAATGTTTACATATATTCTGGGGACACATTTAACAAAGGAAGTATCCTTTTTTTATTTTATTTTTTTGAGATTTGTGATCCGCCATGACAAGCGAACGGATGTTTTTCTGGACTGCTTTGGGAATCGACGGTTCAAAGGAGAACTTGATATCATGAACATGAGCCACAGCCATTCATGTGGGCCCTGCTGCCATCTTTATTGTGTTATGTTACCCGCTCATTGCACCTGAGGACCATTCCATCTGGTCATTCTTTGACATATATTTGTGCTGCGGGGGCTCCTTTTATTGCATGCTCCGATTCAAGCTCATCTTAGGAATTCATTGTCATTCTCAGATTGTGGTTTTACATTATATTCATATTCCTGAAACCTCCTCCTCTTACACTTTACTATTATATATGGCTCGCTGTCTGCCAAAGTAGCTGCAAGGCCCTCTGGGCAGTGAATCGTTTACTCATATTTCTGGTGGGTTGTCGTTAAAATGACCTGTACAAGATGTAGAGTGATCTATCTGTTTCACCCCCCCATGTGCAGGTGTGAGGGGTCCAATCCTCCACAGGTACAGTACAGAGCAGGGGAACAGCAACAGATGGCTTTTTAGATTGTAAAAGTGTGTGTGTGTGTGTGTGTGTGTGTCTGAAAAATATAGATGTACCTGAGTTCAATTTCCCACATGAATTCTGATCTGCCCCCATTCATTTCTAGTGATCGGTCATTTTTGATCAGAACACCAAGAGGGTACAAAGCTAAATAAAACACACAAAATCTTATGTAAATTTATACAATTTATATTTTTCTTGTGCTGCAATCCTCTTCGTGGACATAGTCATAGAATCTTAGGTGAATCTGACCAAATTAGGCACATTTTTCACAGACAAAAACCTTGCAACGGTTGATTTGGCCACAGGCACAACATGAGGGTGACGTCATGACCTTGGTATTGTTTTCCCCTTAAGTTTTGTTTCATTTAAAGTTCTCCCCGTAGGCTACATTTCACTTCCAACTTAAACATTTTTTAACACAAATGCTGAAAAACCAACGCGGTCTCGCATGACAGAGCTGCTCATACTGTGTATTTGGCCTGTTGAAAGCAAAAATGAAAAACCGTCAAAAACCGTCACATCGAAAAGCCGACTGCTTTTTTTTTCAGGTTGATGCATTTGAATAAATCAGGGGATGCAATGTGAGAGGCTGCATCAAAGTTATCATTTCTTTCATCAAAAAAAAATGCAGAGGATGTGTGTATATATATATATATATATATATATATATATATATATATATATATATATATATATATATATATATATATATACAAATATTTTAAGGTCATGTTCAGTCACACTATGAATTATCCATCAATAATAGGTTATGATTTAGATGTTTGGACAGATAAGTAGAAAACAGCAAATAATGTGATTAAACATGGCATTAACATATCAGGTGATATGTAGTAGACAGTGAGCCAATTTACACCATACAAAGGTCAAACAGATGTTATATTTAATATTTATCACACAGCTTTGATTCCCATGGAATTGTTGAAGGACAGACATATGGAGCGCATAACAACCTGTGAAAAACTAGTAGTATTTCCTTTTTAATTTTTTTTTTACTGAGCAGTAAACGTTCTGTTTTTACCCCCCACCCCCCCTGATGTGCAGGTGTGAGGGGTCCAGTCGTCCACAGGTAAAGTACAGAACATGAGAAAACAGCAGCAGACGGCTTCTCAGGGCTTGGATTGTTAAACTGTAACATTTTGCAGGTGCGTCTGTGTGTGTGTGTGTGTGTGTGTGTGTGTGAGGGAGAGAGGGTGTGTTTGCGCATGTTTCTGTGTCTCTGGGTGTTTCCGTGTGTGCGTGGGTTAAATCGATCTACTGCTGGTGCTTCTATTCTTTAACTCGAGTACGGGGCCGTAACCGCCACTTGAGGACACCGAGGTCATGACCTGGAAAAACCCAATCCATAAAGCCCACCTAATTGTCATGACATCAACGCGCTCTCATGTGATCGAGGTGTGCAAATACTTGACTCGTTAAACGCGAAAGCGGACACCACATCGCGACGTTACTATTTTTAGAATGACGCATTTAAAATGAGGCAGAGGGCTCAAATAAGAGGCTGCATGAATAAAAGTTAGCAGAGGATGACCAGGCGAAGAGGAGGAAAATTGTAATATTCCAAGAGAATAAGGAAAAATAGTGAAGCAGTCATGCTTCACTATCTATCTGTTGCAGGCAGAGATGCATGCTAACCTCTAACCTACTGCAAATGTAGCCTAGGCTAAAAGGTGAAAGGACTTTCTGTTTGGTATACGTTGGTCATTAGGAAAATGAATCATGTCTTCAGCTTAAAACTGAATTTTATTCCAGTCTGCGTTTAAAAGGAGGTGAGTTTCTGGCTGCAGGAAAGGAGACATTGATGGTTTTATGTATTGTTTTATTTATTTGAAAAACAAATCTGTATCTGTAACAAAGAAGCATCGGCAATATCAGCAATAGACTTAGGTCCCTTTGACTTTCCTTTTTTTTTTTTTTTTTTTTTTTTAAAGTAGACTGGCATTGTTGTTTGAACCTGAATGCACAGAATCCATGTGAAAAGGTTTGTTTAAAGGTTTAAATCCAAGCTTTTCCAAAAGTAGTGTTAGGGAGGTGTATCCTGAGTAAACGCTCCCATAAACGCCGAACACACTGACAATACACACGAAGAAGCTCATCAAACGCACAAAAGGAACAATTCATCACGTCTGAATGTGACAAATTGTGAATAAACGTGGAAGAAAAGTCAGCGGAATGAAAAGGCCGTAGTCGGCAAAACTTGGCAGAAGTTTTAGCGTTATTGCATTTTGGCATATGTAATAAATAAGAGCCTCGTCTTACTCTTGTTTTCTGCAAGTAACTATCGAGTTCAACTAGAAACATTATTAGACCTTTGGCCACACAAACTTGTTAATATTTTTTTATGAAAGATTGCTCTTTTTATTAATCAGTGTTGTATTTCGAGTACAAGTCAAAAGCGAAAGTGTGTTCAAACTTCGGACTGGTGCTCACACATATTCATCCAGAGTTGCTGTAGCTGTGGTGATTTTCAATGCAACTAATAGTGTTAAGACACATCACACCTCAAACCAACATTTCACAACTTCTCCATTTGTTCCCACCAACGAGCTCTCCGTTGCCATCTTTTGTTTCACGAGCTTAGACTTGGTCGTGTTTGTTCTTCCTGTACTTAAAGTGTTTTAACCGCTGAGAATCATTGCATCATGTCGGCACTCGGAGACATGAAATGGCATTATCCCACCTCTCTCTGCTCCGTCCACGCACAAGCAGCCTAAACCGTAATGTGGACTGGCGTTTAATCCTCTTTCCCCTCCACCGGAGCCGGTGGCGTGAGCTGCAGAGGGAGCTGGCCGCAGAGATACGACCGCGAGACGCTGCAGACACAAAGCGGGCTGTGTGTACGGGTGTGTAATTGTTTGAGGGTGTGCACAATAAAGAGTTTGTCCATGTCATTTTAGAGTGTGAGTGTGTGATGGTGTGTGTGTGTGTGTGTGTTGATGAAGCCAAAGTGTGGATTTATACTCCACTGCGCGCGTGTGTGTGAATGTATTTTTTTTGACTATGCCTCCCACTTCATCTGTCTGTGTAACTTCACCTCTTGCGGAGTGTATTCTCAAACACTCCCACCAAACCCTGTTATCTCAGCTCTGGTTTGCATCATGAATAAAACAAATGTACGTGTGTGTTAGGTTGGGCTGGACGCGTAAACCCGGTTTCTCTGGGAAACAGGGCCAATGGGATTAAAGCAGTAGCTGTGATGTAGCCACCAAGAGTGGGCAGAGGAACTGCAGAAAAAAAAACAAAAAATCAGGTGGCATGTTTCTGATGGCACTGTGGTCAAACACACAGGAGCATTAGACTCTTTGTTTTCCTGAGGTACAGCAGCTGAAGGGGAAGCTGCAGCGTGTCATCCCAGGGAATTAAGATACATCACCGAATGTAAAGAAAAAAAAAAAACTAGCGGAGATTGACAGCGTGGCAACTGAACATTGTAGTGGAGCTCATCTGTCAGGATTCCTGATCTTTGTTTGCATCAAATAAGAAGAATGAGGCAAAACACCAATTTGTTCTCTACCAAACAATCTCAGTATCCTAGCAAATATTGGGGGAATCTGCAGTGCATGATTTACACCCAGTGCCAGTGCAGAAAGGAGTTTGTGGAGGTTTGAGATGAATGATGGGTCATCACATTCAACGGCCGTACAGTAAAAAGTCTGAGGTTTGTTTTTTTTGTTGCTTTTTGAAATGTGCAGAGAGCTGACCAAAAAATGAAGGTAAAAAGAATGGGGTTGGAATGCAAAAAAAAAGGTTCCTCACTGAACTCAAACCACTGATCTTGCAAAGCCATGGTCTGTGTTTTTGCAATGCTCGCCACTCGTAATTGAAACCTTATAATAGATGCAATATGTAGATGTTGTAGAAGGAAGTCATTTTTCAAAAAACTTTGCAAGTCTTGGGCTGTGGAGGATGGGGTGACTGGCTTTGTTTAATCCGGCTCAAATAAATTCTAAAGTTACAGTGGAAGTACAGTAGATTTTGTGCAAATTTATGAAGCAAAAATATTACGTTTGGTAAAGGTCTTTTTCATGGTAGAAATACGTGAACGCTCGAGTGATCTGCTGACATTCGAGCTGTATTCTCGGTGTGTTCTAGATACACATATTTTCCACATTTGACACATATTTTGTCACCGGCTGCAATTAGCGAAGATCATGAAGGAGTACATTGTGCTGCTGGAGTGGTTTCAGTTTTTATTGATGTTGTAGTGCATCATTGCACTAACTTGACTTGACTTCTGATTGCTGTAAAGCTATGCATTTATTAATAAAATTTACAATATGCGTATAGTAAAAAATGAAAATGGATGCATTGGCATAATTTAGTCTCTACTCTTCCTCCAAAATTAAATGAACTAAGCTAAAAAGTAATTGCAATATTCTATTCTATAATAGTAAGACAAAAATCAAGCTGTCACGACACACTTGTGGGTATGAACAGGCCGTGCATGTTGTGGGCAGATGCATTAGACACTTTTTACAACTTCTCCAGTGCTATATTGAGGCCGTGTGGTCAGCTGACAGGGTTCGGCTGCTTTCAAGCCTCAGAGCTGCCTCATTACCACCAGGAAGACGTGTCGAACTGCACATCACATATTTTTATTTCCAGTTTCATTTGTCCCATGCTTAATTGGTCCCTTATGGTCAGCTTCTTTCTCTCTTAGAATAGACATATTGTTCATAGTTGAGTCCTTCAAGAACATCATAATCACGGCCTCTGTGAACACAGAGATTTTGCGGAATCTAGACAATTTACATGATCCACTAATCTGAAGCTGGCACGTTCTCTTCCTCTTCAACTCAAGCCAACGGGCATTAGTGTGATTAGCGTGTGGCGTCCCGAGCTGACGGAGTATGACGCTTCGCCTCCGACCGTCCGTAGCGTCAACGCAGCATAAAATCGCTCCTTCGCACACACACACACACACACACACCTACTCTGATTTTCCCACATGCTCGGCAGAAGCCGCCACCAGTCGCTGAGCGCTCGCTCTCTTTTCTCCCCGAAGCGCCGGTTGCGTGCGACCCTCCACAGACGATATCAGGGTAATTGACAGTGACTGGAAATATGCGGCATCATTGAGCCCCGACCCGTGTGACTAACAGGGTTAGGGCCTCCCCCCTTTGAGACCGGCCCCTCCCTCGAAGCCATCAGTGATATTCAATTTGTGTTAAAGCTCCCTTTGAGGGGCCCCCAGGGGCCCGATTTGATTA
The DNA here is from genome assembly GCA_036785175.1 of Eupleurogrammus muticus. Taxonomy (NCBI): domain Eukaryota; kingdom Metazoa; phylum Chordata; class Actinopteri; order Scombriformes; family Trichiuridae; genus Eupleurogrammus; species Eupleurogrammus muticus. Next base: position 17,867,760 of record JAYKQN010000006.1, on the reverse strand, counting down.
ACATATTTTATGGTGAGCCCTTGGATGTCGCTGGGAGTGCTTCGGGCCCCGTATTAATAATAGTCAGAGCCCATTATGGCTGACTACGTGACGACAGTGACAGTGAGGCCTGACGCCGGTTTATGAACGCCTCCGTGGCGGGACCCAAACGGGCAGAGGAGTGACTGACGCTCAATAGAACGGAGATTCCTGATTTTGGGCGAAGCCTCCGTGTGAATGTGCGGCGTCATTGACGGCCCCGGCCATGCCGGCTTGAGGCTAATCAGAAGTGATTCATGTATGCGAGTCACAATGCTGCGGTGGATTGAATTTGTTTCATCTACGGTTCTCTCCATCACTTATCGGCGGAATGATCCGCGCCGCAAATAAACGGCCCCGGGGTTAGACAATGGACGCCGTTTGTAAGGGCACTTTTCCCACAGTCCTGACGTGTCATGAAAACGGACACACGCTGACGCGGGGGACAAAGCGGCAGACAGACGCACACTCGAGAACCCCCCGACTTCCGAGAGTGTCTACAGTAAGGACATTCCTGCGCTCCACACGCCTCGGTCATTGTCTGCTGCAGCCGCACCTCAGACAAAAGAGGCGTCCTCTCGGCCTCAACGCCACGGAGCAGTAAAACGTAACCACGTTACTCCACAAATAGGACTCCTCTGCCCTCGTTTTTTTATGGAATCTATATGTACGAGGAGCCTTTTTTTTCCCCCCTGTCTCCAGTTAAAAACCCAAAAGTCTTTCAATAAATTCTTCCATAACGCAGTTTAGTTCAACGGGATGGCACAAAGGAGAGCCCCCCGTAAATCAGCGCTTTTGTCCAGAAAAAAGTTCTCCCCGATATCATTCAGTGGCGGCGAGTCTCGTGATACCCGCGCTGAACTGTAAGACCTATAGAAACCCACCAGATAATGATTTTTCGCTTTGTTTTAATTTTCCCCCCTCACGCGAGGGCAGACACATGAGCAGCCTTTGAAAAGGAGACCGTATAGGGTCTCATATATGGGAGGGGGGGAGGTTCAGCGAACGAGAAATGGCTAAAGCTAAAGTTTCGCCCCGTAAGGATGTAAAAAGCCCGTGACAAAAGCGGCTCGGACCACGAACAGGGAACAGGTGGTCATCGCTGTGCGGGAGGAGGGGGGGGGTCAGGTTTCATTGATAAAGACCCTGAGGTTTGTTTGCTCTTTATGTCTGTAAAGATGTGTGAAAAGATGCCAGACCTCTAACCCCCCCTTTCAACATGGCTCCCACCGGCCTTGAGCCGGCAATGAGGGTTAAGGACTCAAAAACACAGGAAATGATCCGTCAGCGCTTGTTTGGGACGGACAGATTGGATATGTATGTATGTACCTCAGCGTGCATGCATCTGTATCCGTGGTGACACAGATAAGGCACCAATGCTGCTGCTTTACTAAGCATTTTCTGTAGGATTAGAACATGGAGCAGTACCTGTATCTACACCCGAAACCACCTTAAGCTCGGCAACTTTGACAAAACCAGACACAGATCAAAATAAAATCAACATTTAGTGAATGAACAATGATGAAGCGACTAAAGGAACTGAATGGAGAAGTGATTACGGCCTAATACCTGTGCATACAGGCTGAGACGGGCTGATCTGCAGCCCGGGGGCCTCGCCGTGTTTAACTGTGCGTGTGTGTGTGTGTGTGTGTGTGTGTGTGACTTCTTCTTATCTCTTTCCATCTGTGTGTTTGTGTGGGTGTGTGTGTATGTGTGTGTGTGTGTGTGGGGGGGGTAGACTTGTAACCATAGGAGCATGATGACAGATGAGCGAGAGGAGGGCAGGTTGGGTAATCGGGCAGCAGGCAAACCTTCAGGTGTGTGATAAAGTAGAGGGGTGGAGAGGATGTAGAGGGGCATGAGTGAATTGTGTGTGTGTGCGTGCATGTGTGTGTGTGTGTGTGTGTGTGTAGCAGAGTTCTGCTTGGGTGAGCTTGAAGAATGCCCATGTGGATCCTGGCGGGGAGAAAAGGAGCTCCTTTCATCACGCGTAGCCCACTCCACCCCAATCCCCCCCCCCCACACACACACAGGATCCACATTTTACTCCTCCTGCTCACTTCCTTCATTATTAACAGGAAACCTTTCTTAAAAAGAAAGTGAACGCATGCTTTCCAGCTCATTCACAATCCACCTCATTTTGCTTTTTCCCCCTCTTTCCTTCTCTCTCTCTCTCTCTCTGCCTGTCTTCTCTAAGCCTGCCCCCCCCCTCCCTGTAGCGTGGGAGCTGTCAGTGGCATTTGCTCTGACACACACTCGGAGCCCCGGCAGCAGGCGAGTCCCTGTGCTTTAAAGGGCAGCGGCTAATTAGCCATAATGGCTTCCATTTTGTCCCGGCCTTGCGTCATGCCTTTGATTCTGTGATTGGGGAGCGCCCGGGGGGGAATACCAGACAATTTTCCATGTCTGATTTATTTGAAGGGGAGCTGGGTGTGATAACAATGATGTCAGGGCAAACGAGAAACCATTTTAGTGTTTTCCCACTCAATGATATAGACTTTGACCTTGTATTTTTGATGTTGGTGATTTTTTTTTTCTCATACAGTAAAGGAGGGTTTTTTTCCCTTTCTGTTGGTGAAACTGAGATGTGATGGTACAAGATGTGTGCATGATGTCGACTTTTGAAACTTTTTTTACGGGAAGATTGCAGCCATAATGTTAGAAAACATGACAAAATGGATTACTATTAATCATTACTACTCAACTTTTTTTTTTTAAGGATTTATTACCTTGTTGGACTTTTTTAACAAAGGAAAACCAGTATTTCTGAAGTTTGAAAAAGTGTTTTATGTCTTTCTTATGCAGCGTCTGCTGCTTTAGAATTCAAGGAATCTTTGATCACTTCTTTTTTTTTTTCATCTAAAACTAATCTTCAATTTTCCTTACTGGAAAGCATCACAGAGGCATCCATGAATAGTAGGAATAACCTATCTGGCACCTTCCTGTAGGATGAATGGTGACCTCTGTATTAACCCTGTTTAAACTCTGTATCTGTCCCTTGCCTTTACCCTCCTCCTTCACCTCTTCCTACGTCCCCCATAGTGAACTATAGAGGCAGAACCCGTTGAATTTTCTCAACTCGCACACACACGTATACACACATGCAAGAGAAAAACATACATAAACACAAAAACACACACACACACCACTCAAGCACTAATGGAGCCTGAAGCCTGCCACAACACCGCACAGCACAGGTCTCCCTGGGAGAAAAAAACAAGAGTAGGATGAAGGGCACAAGGAAAGGAGAAAAGTGGGGGGGGTAGGGGGGGCGCGTCAGACCCCCCCCCCCCCCCGGCATCTCTAAAATAGGTTTATCTCTGCCAGGGAGGTGTCTCTTTGTGTTGCCACATCAGGGGCTGAAGAGGAGAGGATGCAGGCGGCCAGGGTAAAGAGACAAGAACAGGCAGAGAGCGAGAGGAAAAAAAAAAAGATAGATAGCTGGTGGATGGGGGGTGGAGGGGGGGGGAGGGGGCAGCCCTCACTGGGATGGGACCACCTGCGTCGCCCCCTTTGCCGGGAGATTATGCGGGCACACAAAGCGGCGCTGGGAGGAGGGCAGGGGCACCGGGGGGAGCCCAGCGTCGGGAGAGTGAGCAGCGTGGAAAGTGGAGCTGGCGTGTGTGTGCCAGGGGTCTGCCACATACCGTATCACACACACACACACACACACACACACACACACACACACACACACACACACACACACACACACACATCTCCGCCTCCCCCTCCCCACCACATGTCCTCACAACTGCCTCCCATAGGCTCCCATCTCTCGACATACCTCTGCTCCCCCCCCCCTCTTCTTCTTCTTCTTCTCCCCCCTCGGCCTCTCACAGGGTGTTAAAACCGTCCAGGATGCAGTGTGCTCATATCAACTCATATAATAAGCCTGACCAAAAAAAAACAACTTTTCAGTCAAATCTTTCTAAAAGTTCTCAAAAAAAAAAATCTAACTCAAGAGACCTAATGAATAAATAACCATTTGTTCCTGTCTATATATATATATATGTATATGTATATGTATATGTGGTTTGTATGTGAATGTGCTTCAGTCCATGCATAGCTGTATTTAAACGCGTTATCTCTGCTGGCTTCATATTTCTCATGACTTGCTGTGGGCCATTTGCATGGGTATCAGAGTGCAGCAAATTCCGACATGTATGTTTTCGTAATTATGTAAGAGTGTAGAAATTGAGCACACAAGGGTGTGGGGTTGCTGCATGTACATTTTTTGGAGGTTTCGTGCGTCACAAGTTGATTATGGTGCTCTTTTTCCTCATAGTTTCGATTTTGTTTCTCAATATTCTTGACCTCAGATGCTCACTGCTATGAGAACCCAAACTTATTTTTCTACTTGCTGTCAACTTTAACACAATCTGACTATTGTGTTTTTTTTTTTTATCTAATTCTATCCTGTGATTAGTGGAAGGAAACTGCATTGTCAGCAACAAAGTATTTTTTCCCCACCAGCTTTTGTGACTTGGTTTGTCTTTCAGTCACTTCTCTTATTGATCTGCAATTCATCCATCACCGTACTCTGTGAAGTTGATGCATTGTGGTTGAACTAGCACAGCCCCTCCTTCCTGGCGTTGGGGACGGTCCCACAGCTGTGAACCGTGGTCCCCAGTGTGGATGTTACCGTCAATGATTGGTCATTTCCTATTGTTTCAGGCACTGTCATTGGTCAAGATTAATAGCCGTTTCTGGTTAATTATTCCAGGCCTGGGTATTGGTCTGCAGCTGAACCTCAGCTAACCCCCAACTTCTCCATCAATGTACAAAGACTTCATTTGGACTTCCCCATTCATCGCAGCCAGCCCTTAAATCTAATAATTGCCAAGTTTCTTTTGTGTTTTTGCTGATGCGGGCTATTAGCGGAGCAGCGAGAGCATCTTGGGCCAGGTCTGGGCCGTGCCATTTTTGATGGAGCTATTCTGTTATAGTTTCGCTGAACCCCCCCCCCTCTTGTTGTCGTCCCCTTTTTTTTTTTTTTTTTTTTTTTTTTTTTTTAAACCGGTCTGCAAGGAAGCTGCAGACCTCAGCAAATTCTCAGCATGAGATGAAGATGGGAATAGAATGAGAAGGAGAACAGAGGAGGGGGGGGGGGGGCGATCAAAAAGGCAACCTGTGCTTCACAAGGTCTTTTTTTTTTTTTGTTGGTATTCAATGTGGCCCACTTTTCACCAGCTCCCCATTCTTCAAAGTGTTGGCGGAGCCCTGGCTTGGCGTGGGTCTAAGCTCGCATCGTTCCCCCAGCGAGAGCCCTGACGTTGTCATCATAACCCAGTAGTGGCACCTTTGTGCGGCGCGTTGGGACAACCAAGGCCTGGCTTCCTGCCACTCACAATCCCTTTGTCCCGCTGGAAGGTGCCGCGGTCAGGATTATAGTTGGTCACAATGGAGGTCACCGCAGAATCTATCCCTCGCTCCCTCTGGTGCTGTGTCTGTAGGGTGATAACAGCCCCTTTTTTTTTTTAAAGGCTTAGAATGTATTTATAAGCTAAAAATTTACCTGATATTATTACAAAGTGGGGGATATCTTAGCCAGTGTCTGAGACTGTTTAGCGGATAGTTATGAACGAACACACTTGAGGCCGCAGTGGTTAAATTGTCTCTCGTTTCCAAAAATAACTCAAAATATGATGGATTGAAACTGAAACTGAAAACCAGGTTGCAAGACACAATTTAGGATGTGTGTGTGTGTGTGTGTGTGTGTGTGAGCAATGCACTTATATGTGAATGGAGGACCATCTTTTGATTAACTATATCCCAGACATATTCTAATTAATTATTTTTAAGTGATATCATCTAAAATGTTCCAAGTAACTAAAGAAAAGCCTTTTTTCAGCAATACAGCCATAACAATCTTGGTTTTCTGAACAGAAATTCGCAGATTAAAGTAACACTAATCCGAGGTGACTGCAGTGTTCTGCTTCTGTGCAGAAGCCTCATGAAAGCCAAGTGACTGGACAACATCTAGAGAATGCTGCTGTTCTCCACCCACATGTATCTCACTCTTCCCTGCTGACTCTGTACACTGTCTGTATAATTTTGTGGACATTTTTGCAGCCGTAGTATGTTTCGGGTTTTGTCGCTACTTCACGTACGTATTGGAAAATAATTTCCCAATAAAATGTGGTTTTATCAAAGCCTCTTTGAGACAGATCTGCAAAAAAGAAGAATGAATGTTTTATTTTTAGTAAGATATTATGATTTAATGATAAGACATCATATTGGACAGAATTATTTTCCACTTTCTGGGCTGGACACCTGCATTTGCCGTCAGTTTCAACAACAGTGACACTGCCTTCAGACTCGAAAGAGAGAAAATGCGTTGCAAAATACTCACGGTACACAAGTCACTGTGTTGACGATGTCAATTTGTTCAGGAATTAAAAATAACAGCTTTTTTGATTTGGTTGACTGCCATGCATGTTTAATGATTCGATTAGCCTTTTAAAAGGTCTCATATATCAGGCATTTTCCCACAGAGAGCCATGTAATCCTTCAGTCGGAGTTAAGCATGGAAATAACTAAAATTGTTAGTGTTCACTCAAGTGTGGTGAAACCAAATCTCCACCCCTAATGAGACGTAAGTCAGTTATCTTTATAGTTTGTCCCAGTTTTCCTGCAGCTCCTAGTAAACGCGTGTGCAGTGGCTGTTCCCCCGTGACACTGACGGAGTGTGTGATCGTAATGATGGACCCTGCGGGACGAGCCCACATTCCGCTCCCCAGCACGCTCCCTCCCTCCCATCTCCGCCCCGCCGGACCCCCAGCCGTCATGTAATAAATGTTTAGTGCCATAATCAATTTGCAGTGCTTGGGGAGCATCTCTCTTGATTTAGGCTTTTTTTTTTTTTTTTTTAAAAAGGGAGAGAAAAGGATGAGGCAAAGACAAGAAGGATCCCTGTGAATGTGTGAGAGTGCGCGGAGGGGAGGAGGGGGGGGGGCTATTAGAGAAAAGACTTCCCGTGGTGTAAATAGTATTCATGGATGACAGAGTGGTCATGGAGGATAGACGAGGGTCCTCTTCTCAGCGGCGCTCGAGCTGACTCATTCTCCGCCTGGCTTTTCTTCTACTGACGTGGCTCGCCAAGGGGCGCCTTTGTGCCCTAGCAGCAGGTAGCGGTGGAGTGGCAGGTCAAACTCTCAGGCCAGCGCAACCACCCGATTCTCCCACTGACCCCCGCTGAGTGTTTCTCTGTGCGAAAAAGGGAAAGCGTAAGGCCGTGCATGTGTGTATGTGTGTTTCTCCGTACGGCAGGGGAGGGGGGGGAATTCAATGCAAATCCCAAATGTAAGTTCTCTCAAAAATAAACAACTTTCTTTTACATGTATTCTCATTTAAAGTCGATGTCAGAACCTTTTAATTGTATCTTATTGGATCTGATTCAGCCATTATTGTGAGAGAGTTGCCTGTCAGCAAAAAAGAAAATTTAAAAGTTTTTTAAAAGTTTTATTTAATTTTTTAGAAAACAAACTGGAAACAGACAAATTGTTGGATGCATTGCATTTATTATCACAGACAGAGCAGCTATTATTTTCATATTGTACTTTTTTTTTTTTTTTTGTCCCAGACGTTTTTCTCTTTCCCTCCCCATGGTAACTCTAACAGTTTTCACGGTGGGTGGCTCGCCAGGCCATGGGGCTGCCGAATGGAGTTGCCCACATAGCACGGAGCCTAATCGAATAACCGGCCCAGCGTGGTGCCCAGCGTGAGCGGCGTCCCCAGAGGGGAGCTTGACCGGAGGCTGCAGGTACCTTTCATTGCCGCCTGGCAGGCCGGCTCCTTTTTCCCCACAGCGTCCCGCTGCTAGAAATTTGTTGTCCCCCTCTGGGTGTCTTTTTGAGCATGTCAGCTGTGGGGCCCCTGATGGGAGATTTGTTGATTTGATAACTCGATTAGACTACAGGATATATGACATGGTGGCAGCGGGCTAGTCAGCGGCACACAGGGTGGTGCTGACTCCTCTCCTTAACCTCTCTTCAAGAGTCCAGCACCTGCCCTTGTCCAATCAGCCCCGCCGCCCCAAGATGGTGGCCAGAGAAAAGGTTGAGGTCAGGGCGTGTTTAGATGTGAAGGATGGTACAGCCTGTAGTGCTTTAGCCTCTGGCATTTCACTCCTTTTAGTGGCTAGAATGTCTCTAGCGCACAGGAAAGGCATCCGAAACAGCTCAAGTGTCTCTCAAAGAGCCCTCCATTGAGGAATCCTGAGCAAAAAAAGCAGACAGTCGCTCAATTAACTTTCTGTTTAGGCCTATTATGCAAGTTGTCACTGTTGTAATTCTCTATCATGTGAGGTAGGCCTCAAATTTCATTACCGCCGGCAAGTAAAAGGCTGCACAGTTGTGGAAGGTATTTACAGTAATTAGGTGTGAAAATTATTCTAACATTCATAATTCCAGATCGCTGCCCGGGGAGTCTTGTGATCTCGCTCTGCGTGTCATCTCCCGACAATGCTGTTATCAACGGCAGCTCAGCCACTTTTCACAGTTGAAATCGGATGGTATAAAATCCTCCAGGGTTCCATTAGCCGGGGCCCTCAAACTTTCCTCGCAGGTTTTCAGCGCCGTTTCAGGACGTCCAGCAACACCTTCAGCCGCCACAATGGCGCCTCTGTATCTCCTCTAGGTTATTCCCTTACTTGGTGCACAGGGGCCACTCAAGTCAATTAAGTTCACATCTCCACTTTGGCCAAACAAGGGATTGCGGCGATATGAGGAGCGCTAAAGACCAACAGGAGCCTCCCCTTCCCAGCCCAGGCATTGAGGAGCAGCAAAAAGGACACCAAACAAAGGGCGGCCCCTCTGTGTCTCAATGACTCCTCTCTTTGTTGCCTTCTTGGGCCCCATAAAGGAAGAGGGACGCTCTTGTTTGCCCAGGAGGTGGTTTAATGGCCCCGGGTAGAACAATGGTACCACATTCAAGCCATCCAGAGGGGCTCATTATATGGGGCAGTCCCAAAGCGCGGGGTCCCTGGACGTTCCCACTGGAGCCCTGGGTGAATGGTGGTGATGGGCGGGCCGGGGAGGGCAAGCATGGGGGGGAGGCGAGGAAGAGGACCATTGAGGTGACAAGCAGGTTCCATCTGCCCCCAGTGCCTCCTCACCTTGCATCACGGCGGCTAGGGGCCTCTCCCTGCACAAAGGGCAAATTTAGTGTGTCGGGGTGGCTTAAAGCGTTCACTTTAGAAGAGACCATTGAGGGAAATATCAACACTGTAGACCACGCAATGGTGCATTCAGCCTCGCCTGCCCCCTTCCCATTGGCCAAGTTCCTTTTTCCTTTCAGCCCTTTTCTCCTTTTGGCTCCATTCATGTCCCACTTCTCTCATCTCCCCAACGCTTCAGTCCAGGCCATTTTTCCCATACCTTGCAAAGGGGCGGATGACAAGAATTAAGTTAGTTCTGGCCCAGCCCAAAGGTTTTGTCCTCTCTGAGCTGTGGCAGGTAGCTGTGGCCAGGATGAGAAGGATCATCAATCATTAGCCAATCCTCTATTGAGGTCTGACACAGGAACAGAGGACCTCAGATGTTAAGAGACAGAACAGAGAGGATGGATGGTACACTTGATTAATCTACAGTATCTTGTGGTAAACGGTATATCTGGTGATATAGTGATCTTTGGCAAGATAAGTGTGATTACCCACTGAAGAAAAAAAAACAACATAATACTCTTTTACTTCCACTATTTCATTGCTGTTTGGATAGTCATAATCCTGCAATATAGTGTCTAATTTCATCATAGAAATGCAAAGAATGCTAACATCAAGTGGCTCTACACAATGATATAGGCTGTAATACAGTAGTTTGCAGGTTTGATACTATGTTATACAGTTTAATAGTCATGTTTTTGTTCTTTTCTAAATAAGCTTCATAAATAAACATCCTCATGTTCAGATTACACAAAATTTACCATCACAACAGACTAAAAGAGAACTAAGCAGGTACTTTCTGCATCTGCGTTTAACTTCTTTGCACTCGATTATATACAATCACATGTGAAAAGCTCTCCAGTAAAACAACCGGCTTTCTATTTCTAATAATTTAGCAGCCAAAAAGCATCAACAGTGGATAAAGATTCCAAGGGACTTAATTAGTTCGACAATGAGGGATCCAGTTATTGTCCTTGGCTTCTGCTGCTCAGTTTGTTTCTGGACGTGGATACTGATGTTGTCTGGAAAACCAGTAGAAACTACGATAGCAATTACTTTTGTTATATTCTCATTACTATTGGTATTTATTATTATTTTATAAAGTTTAAAATAAATTGTAAATTGATTGTCTTGTTTCTTATTTTGCCATAATAACCTCGTACGCCAGAGATATATTGTCAGGAAGTGATACTTCTGACCATTTTCAACTTATTATTAGATGTTTTCAGTGTCTGTAGTGATTATGATGTTGTCAGAAGACCAAAATGTCAAACAGTTCAATCGTGTGGAGCTTTTCAACTCATAGTTCTTCATAGTTAGAGGCTTTTCTCTCATATTTGAACTGAAGTGCATTATCCAAAGAGAACGCATTTGTCCATCACTCGATCTCGTCACATAAGGAGACTATCCTGTGTCAGTTTTTTTTTCATGGCGTTTTAACGATCAAAACGATGATTAAGCGGTCCGCGATAATTTCTCAGGACCCTTTTAGGTTGAGGCCATGGGAACGGCGGATGCAAATGAATCGACACAATCGTCACAATGTCTAAGAGCACAGGCATGGGCCTGAGAAAGGCTCTCACTTTGCGGCCTGTCTGAGGTAAAGGGCCTCCGTGGTCGCCACACCACTCTAGCCATAGTTTCACGGGGCCGCATCTACCCGGTACCCCGCTGAGCGGTTAGCAGCTAGCGCCGGGGCTCCCACTGGGCAGGCTCAGCAGGGGCCTCAGGCGGCAGGCAGGCTCCCCTGGGGCCAGATTGTACCCATTTTGCACCAGACCTTTGTGCATGTGTCTCCATATGTGTGTGTGTGTGCGTGCTAGAATATATACATATTTAAAAGAGTATCTATGTTGTGGAATCTCGAATGTTTTTGTTTTTTTCCATTTAACCAGATAAGTCTATGTGGAAGGGAAAATGTTCTCCAACAGATGCTTTTGCTCCCAGAACCCTTAGCGGGGTGCCGGGGAAATCCCGCTGGGCCGCCACAGTAGGAACATACATCTCGCCACAGAAGAAGGCCAATCGGCCCTAATGATGGGACACATCAGTCTTCCCCTCCAGCCTGGCCTGACATGCCCGAGTATCTTGTTCATGTGGTGGCATATCCATGGTGAAAGAATGCATATGGTAGGGGTTCTTTATCAAGCCCTGTGGGAACCTGTGTTCGCTCTCAGCGGTGGGACTGTTCAGCGCAGTGGATGCAGTTTACTCGCTTGGCGGGAGGTTGTGATCTCATTTCCGCCCCCCCGAGTGCAGCGGCATAATTAAATATCTGCTGTTTTTTTTTGGCAATCACTGCACTTAAACAAAATGGATTTTGAATGTTATTAATGGGATTTGTGGGTTTCTTCCAAACGGATCAATTGTCATACCACTGGGGTTTGAGCAGAACTGAGTTTGAGCGTTTTGTAACTTAACCAGAAATACAGCCTGAAGTATTAGTGTGGAATTTTGGTTTCAGATATCCTTGGGAGTTGGGGGGGGGGCGATAAGCAAAACAGGGTGGCAGGTGTTCTTTGAAATCGCCTACGAAGGTGTCGCAGTCTTCAAGCACAGAGCGCGGCTGTTTGGGGGTATTTTAGTGATGATACCAGTGAGATTCTGCTTCCCTTCCAAAAAAAGGAAGAGTAGAACATCAGAGGTCACTCTGTTCTGCCTCGCTAGCACACATCTCCCCCACTTTGCTTTCAACCTATCCGTTTCTGGGAGCTATCCGCTGCTGCGGATTATATAATGACAAACATTTTTCTTTTTTTTCCTCTGGAGCTAAAGCACATCAGAACATGAAGCGAACAGAGCAGAGCGGAGGGAGTAGAAAAGACGGAGCCCGTACGCAGCCATGAAGGTTGTTTTTGCATGAAAGGCTGCTTCTCACTTCTCTTTCTTTCTTTGCCTCCGTCTCCCTCTCTCATTCTTTCGTGCTTGCCGTGTGCGGAGAGCGAGTGGTGCTCCGCTCGCCTGCAGCCAGGAGGTAACACTGAACCGCGGAGCCAAGCTGCCAAATGATGAAAGACTCTGGCATCCAGGGATGCTACGAGCCCGGACCAAGAGCTCAGAGCGAGAGAAAACGCTCGCTTTTCAACTTAACACTTTTTTTCCTACATTTCTTCTCTCTCTCTCTTTTTTTGGTGTCGGTTTTTCCATCACCAGGGCAAGCTTTTTTTTTCTTTATTTTTTTTTATGATCGCTTGCACCACAGCCTTGGAGCGAGAGCTCCTCGTGGGAGACGGGTGGATGGAAGTAGTGAGGAGGAGGAGGGCAAAAGGATGGGCAGAGAGTCGAATGTGTGTGTGTGTGTGTGTGTGTGTGTGTGCGCGTGTGTGTGTGTTTACAGGGATGCAGCCTGAACGTGGGTGTGCAGTTTTTTTTTTCTTTTTTTTATTATTGCTGTCAGTGCTACCATGCCCCCCACCCCAATTACATGTTTAAACATAGTGATTTAAATCTCTTTTAAGAAATTAAATTACAAAGTCTTCAGTTTTTCCCAAATCTTTTTACCGCCACATGAGCTCATTTATAATCATTTTCCAGAAATACACAGGAGACACCACAGATAAATAGCAATAGTCCTTTCCAGGACATTTATTTACAGGATGCGGTTATTCAAAATTACAATAACTACTACGAAGATGGGTAATATTTATTTGAAAAGCAGGCTTTAGAGTCCAGATATAATAAATACAGTATATGGGTCATATCCCTGCTGTAATATTACTGTGTTTCATAGATTATTCATCTTGATCTATTATTATTTTCATCTCTACCCATATGCCTGTTTGGGCACATGGTCTATTAAGCTAATGTTGCTTAGAAAACTCACAATTTACATTGCACATTACAAATGACTTCATGGCAATGAGCTTTCAACATAATTTGAGTCACATTTATAGCACGTTTCAGGGCTTCCTTCGACATTTAAGTCCTGTATATTTCTAACTAATGGTGTAAACTATTGTTAATGGCATCTATCCAAGGAACTACTGGACTATATAGTGACATATGCCTACTCCTTACCAGCATGGTGTGTGGCTTATTAAAACAAACAATCACACATCAAAAATGCAATAAACCTCACTGGTAGGAGTCAAACTGGGCACATAATGTTTTTGAGTGTGTGCATATGCATCGTAACCGATAGACCTCCGATAGGCAACACACCTCATCCTGTGTTAAGAGGAACAAGACTGAACTTGAAGGAGTCATTTTTGTCAACAACGGTGTTCTCACAAGTTCGACAACGATGTCAATGTCACGGTCTCTTGTGGTTTGTAATTTGACGCTTTGCAGCCTTCTATCGGTGCACACCCGGAATATATATAGGAACGTTTTTTTCTACCAATGAGCCAAATTACCCCGTAATTGCCCTCCCTGACCGGCGAAAGCTGTAGAAAGGTATCTGTTACTCACACAATACAGAGTTTTGCCTCTTTTTATCTGTGGAGATGAAACGCATGCACACACACACACACACAGCCACCCTGCTCAACCAGGACATGATCCCTCGCTGGCTTCCCACTCACCCACGCTGCCAAATTTGTTCGTTGGAACGTGCCAACCAAGTTGGGATTACAACCACTGAGAGTTGGGTTTTAAAATTGTCTTAAAAAACAATCTGTACTTTCTTTCTCTGTGCTTGTTGGAGTAATTCTTCAATAAATACAACCACCAGCAGATATATGATGATGGTCAGTGAGCCATAGAGAACTTCTATTTTTAACTAGACTTTTTGCTTCAAGTAGATACTAGAAGCAATTAGCCTCGCCTCTCAGTGGAACTGGGAACTAATGACAGTTCAGTTCCTACAGTTTGGAAGTCCTGTTGCCACTCATGCAACATCACAATGGATGAGACAGAAGATGAATGAATTGAGTTCATGGTTTTAATTATTTGATCCATGTCAGGAAATCGACCTTTTACTATGTAGCATATACTAGACTCCAGCATTAACATAATGCATGACATCCCCTCCATGATGTATCTGGAATAGTTGTTTGGACCCTAGTTTGCCTTTTCACCAGAGGGGTCGCACCATAGTTTGTCATTTGTTGGTGCTTTCACACCAACAAAAATGAACCAAATGAAGTGTGTTTAGTGCGTTTGGTGTGTAGGAACTGCTGTTGGTGTGAAAGCATCCTAAAAAAAATCTTTGGAAGAAGTATTCGTTGTTTCTGGCGGCATCTCGTTCAAGTTTTGCAGATTTCCACCACCGTAGAATCCCAAGCCTGTAGGAGAACCTATAGTACAGAGGCCATACAGTTGTTTTCTATACCACATTTGGTTTGCCCCTGTTGGGCTTCTGTAGAAACAGGGCAGCTCCGTGTAAGGAGACATGTTCCCCGTGTAGATTAGAAACTTGTCAATATAACGTCATAAAGATAAAAAAAAGTCTTATTTTATAAGAATTTTCTACTAATTGAACCAGAATTGTAATTATTATATTCTATATCTGTCATGTCTGTTCCATTAAATCCTGCTAAAATTCACATATACGCAACAGCTGATAACCAACAAAACATTTTCCAAATTTTACACAGTTCGGAGCCTCCTCTGTGGCCCGGCAGCTCGTATACGAGCATGCGTTTGCCTGAGAGCCCGTGTCTGAATTCAACCATGAGGAATCCCCCTGATTCTCAGGTCAGGCTGCGAGCGCCCTGCCAAGTCTAGTTCCCTACCATAATCCTGTCTCAAACAGAGGGGAAATGTGATGCAAGGTGTCAGCAACACCATCAAGATTGTATTTCTCTGTCTTTACAGTAAAGCTACTCCCTTCAAAATTCCATCCAGGGGTGTAATCCTCCATCTTACACCATTCCCTCTATTCATCACGCTTCGTTTTTCATCACTGTGTGAAGGAGGTGAGGTGAGGAAACTGGAGGAAAGACTTTACTGTGTTTGTATGTGCAACAAAGAGAATGTCGCCAGCAAAACAATCAGAGAGGGAGCTCGGGGAGGGAGTTGGAGTAGAAAACGCAGTGTGCATGTGTGTGTGAATGTGTCTTTTTTTTTGTGTGTGTGTGCACACTGGTGCGTGCTTGGTGCATGCGTAAAAAGGAAAAAGCTCCAAGCAGTGGCCAGGGTCCAGATCCAAAACAAAATCAGTCTCATATGTGGAAGCTGGATGAGGTGATGGTGGTGATAGAGGGTCTGCATGTGTGTGCGCGCATGTGTGTGTGTGAGGGAGAAGGTGGGTGGGAGGGGGGGAGCTGTAACCCAGGCCTGTTTATGTACCACACTATGTCGGTGGGGAGGCCTTAAATTGGAGCCATGCTGCAGGGGATTAGGCGTGCACTGCAAAAAAATATCCATCTTTACAAGACTTTTGGTCTCGTCGCCAGTCTGGAGATCAAATTTTATTTTAAACAAGTTGTAAATTATCACATAAGAAGTGAGAGAAATATCAGTAGTTTATCATAATACCTTGAAGTAAAATTGAAAAGTACAAAAAGACGAAATAATAACGAATTACAGTTGTCTTTTTCATAGTTTTTTTTTTTTTTTTTATCTATGTGGACATCGTGTACATAGTCCAAAATAATCAATGCTGTTTAGATAATAGTGTGCAAGTATTCTTTCATCTTATCTGCCATTTTTTGTTGCTCAGCACCAGCAGTGATTTTATATATGTGCATGTTTCTCTTAGATTTTCTTTTTTTAGATGTTGACTCATATATTTTCCCACACTTAGATTTAAATGTGGGGAAATAGATCTCAGGAACTTAATGTCTTACATCCGTTTGGACTCATTGAGCAATAGATTTTCGCAATCGATTTCTAACTGATTTAAACAAACTGTGGAGTGATAGTCATCCTGCTGGCTTTCTGGGAAGGTATGAATGTAAATACCTTTTCACAGGATCAGTAGAAGTTAATTTAAGGATACTGGGGTATGCTGCTGGTTTGACAGTATATATGTCATGTAGCGTCTGCCCCAGTTGTCTCCACAGCCTTCGAGTTTTCTCGATCTGTCTCTTTATACCATGTCTGAAAAATTGCTTAATGTGAGTTTCAGTAGGTAAGCCCCTTGGAGTTGGACGGGGTGCAGGGAAGCAAGCAGAGGTGGACGGGTCAAATGATGTGTTCATGGGATTGGGAAACGGCCAGCCAGTCGCCCCAGCCAGCCAGCACGGGCCAAGACGGATCAGTGCAGCCCTCCATGTGTGGCGGATGTTTTCCACAAGCCGAGCAGCCAGCTTGGCCGCAGCTGTCCAAACCGCAGGCCCTGGGAGAAGATGAGGAGGGAGGGAGGGAGGGAGGGAGGGCTGGAGAAGGAGGAAGGAGGCTCAGGGGGGCAGTGGGGAGGGTGGCGGGCTTGGCAAAGGTCAGACAGGCTGAGGCGGCCGGGAGTGTGGGAACTGTCCGGGAAGGCATGTGCGAAATGCTCCAAGACGAGGTATCATCTTACAGCCAGACCGCCTGAGGGAGAGCAGCGCTGTATGCCTGCCTGCGTGTGTGTGCGTGTGTGTGTGTGTGTGTGTGTGTGTGCTCTCTGCATGCCTCTGTGCTTGTGAATGCGAGTGTACATTTGGGAGGCTACTGTGACTCTTGGGAAAAGTGGGTGAGCGTTTTGATATTAAAAGATGAGGGGGGGGTGAACGGACCGAAGCGTGGAAAGAGGAGGAAATATCCCCCACCACCACCCTGCCCCCAATCTTGCACACAATCTCTCTCTCTCACACACACACACACACACACACACACACACACACACACAGCTGTGAACATTCCTTCTGTTGAATAGGGTTGTCTATGAGTGCAAGTCATGTCAGCAATAAATGCTGTGTGCAGCGGTATGTAGCACATGTGTGTAACATGATTTCATGTGAGGGGAGCACTGACAATCTTAACTGCCCCGTCACTGAGAAATTAGCCTGCCGCTCCATTAATATTGTTGTGGTTTTCCAGTAATGTATGGCGTGTGCAGCTAAGTCCTGTGTATGTTATAAATTGCCGCGGAGAGTCTCGGTGAGCTCCTCAAAGCTGCAGCAGTCGGATTCCCTCACGTTTTGGGGGGTGGAGACCAGCATCATAATGATCCATGTTTGTCTGCCGCCGAGATACACTGATGGTTTTTAATGAAACGCAGACATCCTCGGCTGAACTTTTGTTGCACCCGGAGCTGGAATAAAAAGTTTCCACACGCGAACGCACATGTACACACGCCCTGGCAGTGGCGGTCTGGCATGTCTGGCTCGGCTTAAGAGCAGCAGAGTCGCACACCGGGCAGGTGAGGTGAAGTCTGATCCTGCTTTGTAGGTGTCTCAGCATGCTATACCCCCCCACCCCAGCCCTCCCTTTCGAATCCCACACCCAACCATCGTCTTCCTTATACGCCTGATCAGCCTCCTAAGAAAAAAAAAAAAAAAAAGAACTCTGAACCAGCCAAACAAACCCACACCTCAGCTGGATGGAGTTTCATACACCATCTCAACTTTCTGTGTGTGCGTCTTGCTGTCATAACAGCAAGTGTGTGTGTGTGTGTGTGTGTGTGTGTACGCTGCTAAGTCCCACCTTTGTCTGCTCCTCCTGCTCCCATCTTTCACAGGGCCAGGCCTTTGAAGAAGCCTAATCCGGGTTATTTGCTTTCCCATGCTTGTGTCAGGTCCTGCTCTGAATTGACTGTGGAAAATACACTTTAGTCTGACGGCCGCTCCCTCTGTCCGTGATTTATCCGAATAGGATGTGGCCGATGGGCGTATATAAAGTGGGCTGAATGGTGGGTAAATATGATCTCACCGCCACTCTTTTTATCCACAAGGCAACACTCTCACTGTTGCTCAAAAACCTTTATGCAGCTTGACATCCATTCAGGGCTTGTTTCATTCAGCCCGACTCAATGAGAGGTCCCCAAAGAACACCGTGCTCACAATGGGGGCTAGTTCATTACAGTAAATAACAGTGGCAGCCGCCGCATTGTTTCCACAATGCGAGTTGATTTAGCACACTTAAATGGGTAATTGTTTTTAGGTCCCTGTGAAGCTTCCTCTAACCAAACATGACCCCCCCCTCTTTCTCCTGTCGAGGGGAGGCATGGAACGAGGGGGGACATGGTGGTTTAAAGTTGTTTTACAGAGAGAAATGGACTTCTGGGAGAGAGAGTGAGTTAGAGAAGGTTGTGTTGGTTAACAAGCATGTATGTGGCCTGTTTAAGATGAGACAGAAAGTGTGTGTGTGTGTGTGTGTGTGTGTGTGTGTGTGGGAAGTGATATATCCAAATATATCCTGTATGCATGTACAGCGTGTGGCGCCTACGTTATTTGTGTCTGCATGTTTGAGTGACATACATGCGCATTAATGTGTTCGCAAATGTCCCATATCACGGCACAAGACATCCCTGTTTTTTCTTTCTTTTTTTCTCACACATGCGTGTGTGCGCTCGTGCGAGTGTGTTTCTCAGACGGCCTCTGAATCTCTTCCAGTGTAGTTTCCCCGGTGTTACGCACCAGTCATCCCTCTCCCACAGTCACGCGATGGACGGCTGTGGGCGCCTGCCAAGGCCTCTGTGGCCTCCGCAAAGCCGCGCGGCGTTTTCCGTTCCCAGGGGCCCTCGCAGCTCCAGCCTGTCTTGCTGCAGCCTGGCCTCGCTGCACCGTGTTTATGTCCTGTGTAATTGCAGACCTCAAGTCTGAGCAGGAGGCCAGTGTCTGTCAAAATAGCCGTGTGTTCCCTCCGAGCGGAGGCCTAAATCACATCAACTCCCACAGACCGACCATGTTTCCCACAACCCCCTGCCTGACTAGACGGGGGCCCCCAGGCCTGCTGATTGGATGGAGAGGAAATGACATGGAATTTCCACTACAAGCCATACAACCACCTTTCATCCACGCCAAAACTATAGCTGCGGCAATCTAATAAGTCAGAACACACACACACACACACACACACATATGTGCACACACACATGCTCGCATAACATGCACAAAAATCCACAACACATTATTCCTCTTTCACAACCCCTAACCAGTTGTGGGGCCCATGCCTAGTCCCACACCTTGAGCAGGCAGCCGTGAAATGGGGCCCTGTCTGGGAGCTGTTGGCAGGCCCGATGGAAACAGCGAAAGCGTGGTCCTCGTTAGATCTCATGACGCTAGCTAGTGTGCCGTCTCCGGGGAGCGTGCTTAGCTGTTGCCACTGCTACTGCCAAAAGGCTGAGGAAGGTGAAACATAACCGGGTCTGGGGCCAAGGGCTGGGAGCAGAGGCAATGTACTTACCCTACTAAGCCAATTATAGCTTCGTAAACCCATTATTTAAAGGTCCAGTGTGCAAAGATCTACCTTTCAGATTGTGCAGTTTTACTTAAACCTGGAGCGGATCTCCCTCCGAGGATCACTAGTGCAGAACAAACCAAATGCTGGATTTTTAAGTAGTAGCAAGTAGTTGCAACTGCAATTTCACCAGCAGATGCCACCAAAAACTAGACACTGTACATTTTAATAACTAGTAAATGAGATGGATTGACCCTGGGGTCATTTATCAGAAGGTCATTGTTTTAATCCATGGCTCCTCCACTCTGCATGTCAAAGTGTCCTGAACCCTGAAAATGCAGGTTACCCCCTTCCCATCTGTGTGTGTGAATGAATGGGTGAATGCTTTGATTAGTCGTTGGACGAGAAAAGGAATATATATATGAACCCGTTACCCCAGACAGCACCTCATTCTCTTGTTACAGTATCAGCAGCTATGACAACATCGCCCGACCCGCGGGTCACCCAACCCACTGACCTGCCCCGACCAGGGAGGCCTGACCACATACTTCTCCTGACCTCCAGCGCGTCGCTCCCCTCCCACACTCTTTCACTTCCCCTGTTGGGAAGCGGAGGCAGATCAAGGAGTGGGTGGGGTGAGGGGGGGGGATGCTGAAAGGAGAGCATGAGGAGAGGGGAACATTTCTGTGTGCTTAAATCCCCTTCACATCCACCCAGAAATCAGGGGAATCCAACTCGCATTCTGCCCACACAAACCCAGCCCCTGTGACACTCCTGGAATGCTGAAGCCTTTTTTTCTTCTTCTTCATCTTCTTCTTCTTCTTCTTCTTCTTCACCAATTTAGGTAATTACCGCAGCGGTCACGCTGCTCAGAACAGAGACCGTGACCCCGGGCGGTGCACAATGACAGCTCATGGAGCTGAGGCAGCGCTCCGCTTTGTGCCGCTGAAACCAGACCTGCCGACAAATTCATCACCGACTTCCCCGCAGCAGTTGCTGCGTTTGGTGTTCATTATGCCCGCCGACTGGTGTATTGTCCGCTTTAGATTACGGCCCCGCAACGTACGGCGTAATCGCCCGAGAAGTCCGTCGAGATTTCTCAACGTGTCGGCTTCATGCATCATCACAGCAGGGGGCGGTGGAGTGTTTTCTACACGGAAAATGGAAAAGACGAAGGAGCATATCAGTTCAATGCTAACTCATTTACACATGAATGTATAATGATGATAACACACTGGGTAATAATCTGTATGTCTTCATTGGCACAGAACTGTCTGGTTTGTGGTTTACGTCAGACGTCGCGTTGGAGTGTTGCACGCCCGGCGGAAGCAGCGAAGCGTTACTCTGCAGTGTTTACAAGCTACTGTAACACTAATGACGGCTCCAATAGAATTTACAACACTCTAACATTACAGCCGGTGTAACGCAATATACTGCATGTGGATTAGAGGAGATGAGACATGTGCAGGAGACTTTATTCACAATTTATACTAAAATAATCTGCTACTGCGCTGGATCAACTGTCAACACGTCTGGTATTAACTTGTCATTACTTTGCTGACAATTGGCAACATATCAAACATCATCTGCTGCATTTTGGCTTTGTTGATGAAATAAAATACAAGGGACTTAATGCCTTATTGCTAATGTTGCTGCATGCGTTTCCCATTAGATACTCGGAAATTAACCACAAATTTTCCATTGTCATTGTTGTGCCACATATTTGTAATGGCTTGTTGGCGAGGTGGAGTCGAGGTTTTAGATACTTTATCTGAATTTCTTGCCGGGCCTTACGTAGCCCATCAAATCCAGAATGCCAGCGATGATGGCTCTGTGGCTGTGTGGCCAAAAGTTTGATTCTCATGGCTTTTCACCAAGCGGGAGACATCATAGTTGTCAGATCTCCAGATATCTCAGACTATAAATCATACTTGTCTCTGAGCGTTTCGCAAATGCCTTCCCAGACAGTTCCCACACTGACAATAATATTTTTTTTCCCTCTATGTCAACACACAGCCAAGGTGCACCAGTTTTTTTTCTCCTCAACCCTGTCATCTTCATCATAAGTGTTAAAAAAGATTAAAAGAAGAATAACATGAAGACACAATGCAAGAAAAACAAAGAAAAATTGAATGCAAATATTTGTTCTTCAAAGGGATTTATTTTACTTTTGAAATAAGAAAGCTGTTAAATAAAGGTTTTAGGTTAATGATGTAAGATCTTATTTTTATTATGATTGAAAGCGGATTTAAGATTAAACCCTGCATAGACTGCATTTATTACAACTTAATAGGGTAGGACATATCTAACTTAAATCTGTAACTACAAAGAACAAACTATTTATTTTAATTTGACTTGCCTCAAAACATGGTTTCCTGTCAGAAGAGAATATTGCCATCACATGTGTTGTGATGCATACCTTAAATATGCTGTATTTGTATTTATACCATGCTCTGGGTGAAACATCTTTTCTAAATAGTTGGCAACAAATGTAAGTAATTTGCCTTACAGTAAGTTGAATCACCTGTCCTAAATTCAACCACAGCTGTCAAACTCACTTGTTATCAATAAGCACAGTTGAATAATCAACTTGATAAACTAACGAGCAAACCAGAGAAAAATACACCAATGGCTTAGTAATGGAGAAAAAAGAAAAGAAACCAAACAGAAATTGAAACCATAAATACACACCTGTTTGGTAGCTATATATCATATTTAACCTAATTATTTAAGTGTGAAGTAGCAGTAAAGTCAAGCTTATTTTTTATGTTTTAGTTATTAGTTCTGGTCATCGAGCCTTAATTGACCCTGAGTTACAGACTAGATATCTCCCATGGCTGACTTGTATAAAACGTTCCTCACAACTTGTATCCTAAGCAAAAGAACAAAAACACCCATGTTGTTAACCTTTTAAGCCCTCACGCGTTACCAAGGAAACAGCTCATAAAATACATTGCATTTGATTGGTTTTTCTGACGAATGACTGTGGCATTAGTGGATTAATCAACTTCCTCTATGCATCAAAATTACCAAACACACAGCTACTAGGTGAATAACACTTATTTACTGAGATGAGGAGAGGCCTTGCACAAAGCTGGAGAAAAGTAAGCCCGCACTTTGAGCAGCTGAAATGTCGGTCAAACGCATTTGACAAGGAACAGACTCCCAACGTTTTAAACACTTCAAAATTGTCAACAAGCATTTACGTTGAAAGCAGAGTGACATCTCGGGGTTGGGTTGGATTCTGTCTGCTGATAGCATCCAGTAATGGGGTGTGATGGAACTGTCTATAGAGGTGACTGTCTTGAGTATATAAAGGGACAATGCAGTTTGCCTGTTTGCTGGTAATTCTGAAATATAATCAGATTTATTAATTTCACTTTGATTGCTTTGTGAAAACTCTGCAAAACATGCAAACCTTATTAATGAGGATATAGTGGTAAACTCCGTGGTTGAACATATACCGTTGTTGTTCTTGCCTGCAGGTATGAACCGTCGTAGCAGTTGGAGCTATCTCTCACATCTGTGCTTCGTCATCAAGTGCTAAATAAGCAAGTCTGCTTTTTGTTTGTACATTCACAGACAGCTTGCGACTTGTTTTTCCTACCCGGTGAGACCAGGTCATATTTTTTAGTTTTTTTTCCTCAAATGAAATAATCAAATTTGGAAATTTGTAGTTTCGCAACTGGAATATTAGAGGGAACAGAGCCTTTATTGTATAACCGGGGCATGGGCATTAATACTGAAAGACTAAATGGATCAGAATTTTTCTGTTTAATGACAGCAATGGATAAACCTGTATGTTCCCCCCCCCCCATCATTGTGTATGTATAGGTCACCACATCAATTTTTATCAGGCTCCTATGGCGCAGACTACATTCTTGTGGTGCTGCTGAGAGAAGCAGGTTAGACTCCAGCCCAGATACAGGCTGTGGTGCACGGCTGGGTGTACGGTGTCAGGGGTTTCAGCCGAGCTGATATCACCATTACATCCAGCGGCACTGACGTAAACCTTATATTAGCCCTAACAACAGCCACCTATAATAACCTTCAAAGGCACCGCAGGTGGTATGTCTGGAGCCCGACACACACACACACACACACACACGCATGCACGCATGCTGCCGACCTCGCGGCGGGACCCACAACCCTGCGTCTGTGTGGGGTTCGGGTTGCACCGTGTCCAGTAAAGATCCCGTTTCACTGCAGGTGTTCCGACAGAACGCGGGCTGGACTCCGACTGGCTGGGTGCAGGGAGCCGGCCGGGGATCAGGCTACACACGCGTGCCATGGCAGGAGGTGTCATCCAGAGTATTCACTCAGACTTCTCCAGGGTCCTCCTCCTCCTCCTCTCCTCCTCCTCTTCCTTTTTTTTTTCCCCAGTGCATGTAATTGAAAATGTATTTACTGCAGGGCCAGAGGCTGGACTGGGGAGAGGGAGGCGCTGCAGCTTATGAAGATGCGGCTGAGGCTTGGCTCCTCTTCAGCACCACCAACTCACTCATACAGGCACTTAAAAAAAAATATTCCTCTCTTTTGGGCTGCTCTCTTTGTTTTCCGCTCGCTTTCACTTCTCAACCCAATTCCCTCTATCCCTCACTTCCCTCTCATTATCATCTTTGATTGTAAGGGAGTGGCTACATGGAACTAGAGGTTACTATTCATTTCACCTCTTGTTATGACACCACAATCACAGAAATTTCTAAATGGATTGTGTTCATTAACACAACAGATTGAGTGGGTGGTTATATTTAACTGTTTGTGCTGTAATATTTACACACAAGCACTGATTTTTTTTTTTCAATTAATTTTTATAAATATTTCCCTCGACAGAATGATAATTTCTGATTCCATGTACAATTAGAGGAGATCTCCCTGGGAAAAAAAGTGCAGACTGCTACCTGGTAATATTTTGACTCTAAATAGTGAATACTTTGCCCTGGTTTCCTCTGTGCAGCTACACAATGATCTCTAGTAGCCCGAGCCCTCTGGTCTCCTGCTCCCCATTAGAATGGAGCAGAGCGCCGTGAAAACGGCCTTTCCCTCGGCAGACCTCTCGAGGGGCCCTCATAAAGCGTGATTATCTTTTACGAGCTCCCCCCTTTTATACCCGGGTCTGGCTCGTTGGGAAAGAGCAGCGCAGCCACCGGGCCTCCCTACTTTATCAGACCTGTGAACGGGGGGGAGGGGGGGTCCAGAGGTGAGGAGAGGTGAGGAGAGGTGAATGAGGTGCTAGGAACTTTCTCCCCGAAATCCTCTCTGTGTTTTCGCAGGCGCTGAGTAGAACGACGTAATCTCTAACATGTGTCATAAGGTTTTTGGTTCAGTGTGTGGATTATGCCAGCGGTTAGGATATATGTTTTCATATTCATATATGTTTGTGTTTTATGATAATAATATCGATTGGGGAGAGTAAAAATAGTCTTCCTTCCATGGGAGTTTAAAAATATATCCTGGATTTGTACATGTGCGTGCTTGTGTTGAATCTTTAATATGCCTCTATAACCTCTCCTCGCCTGCACATGTTTCTGCTTTGAACCGATATATTGCTGAAAACCATCAGCATCTTTGCCCTGAAATGTGTCTCCTCTTCCACAAAAGTGTAGGAACATGCAAGAGGGAAGGTTGCAGGAAAATGTGTCCCTATTGTGGAGAGGCTCTATAGGAGGGCGGATGGCGCGGGATGGCGTGAGCGCGCCTTGAAATCGCCAACAAAGGGACTCGAGCGCACAGCGGTAGCCCCCTTTTGGCTGGGGACGGTTATCACTCGCATCCACTGCCACTGGCTCCAAGACACGCTGGCTGAAACACCAGCACTCCTGGAATCTGTCAAACTGTCAGCTACAAACAGGAAAATAAATGGGAGGGTGAGGAGATGGACTAAAAGTAGGGAAACCTTGAAAGCACAATGGCTCCCTGCAAATGTCTGATTGGTGGCTGGCCGAGGGTACGCGTTTTGGCAGGCAGCAGCATGACAATGGCGTTTCTGAAATAAGATGGAAAGCCTCGGCCGCGATGAAATGGTGGCTGCTAGCATTGTCTTCATAGCGATTCTTTGACTTCCCTATGACGAATCCCAGTGTAGTGGCTAAAGTTCCTTTCTTCTAATCAATAAGTGTTTCTTAACATATTCATGTACTTAACCACTCCGGACGGAAAGAACGAGTCTCTACGCGTGTTTAAGGGTTAACGACGGTAGAAAACAGTGTGTTCGCTCCGTCCTTTACTGAACTCTCACACAAAATGATACAAACACAGTGTTTACTTTCTATAACGCGCGAGCAGAATACGTCATAGCTCAGCGCCTGCTCCTATCTAATATGCATCTCTGGCACATTCTAATCAGAGCAATGTACATTAAAATGTACTAAACTTAAATGCAAACTATTAAAACAGTATTGCAAGCTAATAATGCAGTCATAATATGACCATAATAATGCCATAATAAGCAATCACCAATATGAATCAAAAATAATCATGTCTAAATCTGAACCTAAACTATAACATAGAAAATGGCACCAATATTTCCGGCCCCTAATTGCTCATCATAGGGATGACAATTACATAACTTAACTAAAGAGTCATTTTCTATATTCAAATTTCCAGTAGTCTTACTATGTCTAAACCAACATAAACAAATCTAATAGAGGCCTACAAGATAAACAGCTGTAGAAAATAATAAATTCCCTAAATAATCATTGTCCATGAGGTTCTTCCATCTCGAGCAGAAGACAGAGCTTGTCTATGGGCCTCTCAAGGGTGTTGGTCTTCGTCTTGACGAGGACCCGACGGACGAACCCTAAGGCATCGGGGATTGTCTTCTCCACTTTTCCCATCAACCAGGACCCTCGTGGAGCCCTCTCATCCACAATGAGCACGACATCTCCCTCTTTCACATTTCTCTTCTTTTCCAGCCATTTCTGCCTTTCTTGTAGGAGGGGCAAGTACTCTCTGGACCAGCGTTTCCAGAAGATGTCAGAGATATACTGCACCTGCCTCCATCTTCGCTTTGAGTACAAATCCTCTTTCTGAAACATGCCGGGAGGGAGTGCTGGTTTTCCCTTAAGAAGGAGAAGATGATTCGGCGTCAGTGGCTCGAGGTCATCCACATCCTCAGATGACTTGGTAAGAGGTCTACTGTTGATCACTGCTTCAACTTCGCACATCACTGTGTGCAGACATTCATCGTCAAGAGTTTGAAGCTTTAGAACACCAGCGAGTGTCTTCCGTACTGTTCTTATTTGGCGCTCCCAGATCCCACCGTGGTGCGAACCGGCAGGCGGGTTGAAGATCCAGGTAACTCCTCTTTGCAGTAGAGCCTCAGAGATCTGGGACTGGTTCCATTCTCTCATCGCCTGGCGGATCTCGTGGTCTGCAGCTACCAGGTTGGTTCCGTTATCGGATCTCATAACTTCCATTTGTCCTCTTCTGGCTATGAAACGTCTCAGTGCGTTTATACATGAGTCAGTGTCGAGGGAGTGTGCAATTTCAATGTGGATGGCTCTGACTGTAATGCAAGTAAACAAGACGCCGTAACGCTTGACTAATGCGCGCCCGCGCTTTGCTTCGAAGGGGCCAAAATAGTCTACACCGACGTTAGTGAACGGTGGATGGTCAGGCAGAAGGCGATCAGGTGGTAGATTCGCCATCTTCTGTTCACTCACGGCAGCTTGACTCTTCCGGCATTTCACACACTTTGAAAGCACACTTCTCACCGCTGCATTTCCTTTGCATATCCAGACTCTTTGTCTTAGCCGAGCAAGGGTGTGGTTCCTCCCTCCATGTCCGATTTCCTCATGAGCATTCCTGATGATCAGGGTTGTGACGTGATGGCCTTTGGCCAGGATAGCCGGATGCCTTGTGTGTTCTGGCAAGGCTGCCTGGTGCAATCTGCCACCAACCCGGAGAACCCCATCTTGAAGGAAGGGATCCAACTTCACGACAGAACTGCTTCTCTTGATCTTTTCACCTTTCTGCAGTGCACAAAGCTCCTCATGGCAGGTTTCACTTTGGCTGAACTGAATGATAACAGTTTCGGCTCTTCTGACGTCCTTGACAGTCAGATGGGATCCTTTCAGAGTAGATCTCCATTTCTGCATGTGGTTCTCAACTGTCTTGAATTTTACATCTTGACTGTCTGAAAACTGGGCTTGAGACTCAAACAACTTTCTTTTTTCATGCAAACTTCTAAGCAGCTCCCTCAGCCTCAACATCCAGGCGACAGCCTTCCTCAGGCTGTGCCAGTTGGAATAGTGATGAATCAGCTTGAAGAGAGGGTCGGTGCTTGAGTCGACGGCCTTGATGATGTTCATGCTGGTCACACGCTTCACCTCAGCATCATCTTCACTCAATTCTCTTGAGAACTCTGATAGGACCGGCCAGTGAGACTCATTCTTGACTAAGAAGTCAGGACCTTCAATCCAACTTTGACACCTTATGAAGTGCTCTGCCTTCATTCCTCGTGATGCGTGGTCAGCTGGATTAGAAGCTGTGTTAACGTATCTCCACTGTGTTGGCCTCGTGTTCTCTCTGATGGTCGACACTCTGTTCGCTACAAACGTTTTAAAGCGAGCGCCGTCGTTGTCGATATATCGGAGGACAGTGGTGCTATCTGTCCATAGCACGGACTCTTTGAGGTCCATCCGAAGCTCTCGCTTCATGAGCTTGTCCATTTTCACCGCAACGGTGGCCGCTGTAAGCTCGAGGCGTGGCACAGTGACTGGTTTAAGCGGTGTCACTCTGGATTTTCCAAGAAGAAACGAGCAATGGACTTGACCTTGGCTGTTCTCGATGCGGAGGTAAGTAACAACGCCGTAGCCCTTTTCGCTAGCGTCAGAGAAATGGTGCAGCTGTGCTGACATTACTGGATCAAATCCCTCAGGCTTGATGCACCTCCTGACAGAAAAACTGGCGAACCGGCTCAGGTCTGACAGCCAGGCGAACCATCTCTTTGCCATATCTTCTGGAATTTCCTCATCCCAGGTAAGTTTCATTCGACAGAGATTCTGGACGATGGTCTTGGCAAGAAGAATGAATGGCGACAGGAACCCAAGGGGGTCGTAAATTGAGCTTACGACTGAGAGGATACCCCGTCTGGTGATAGGCATGTTCTTCACGAGGATACGGAACTTGAAGGAATCCGACTCTATGCACCAGTCCACTCCAAGGGCCCTTTCCATGGGTAGTTCGTCCCTGTCCAGATCTAAATTCTTGATCTCCTTCGCTCTTTCGTGTTCAGGAAGTGATGACAGCACTTCACGGCTGTTGCTACACCACTTAGTCAAGTTGAATCCTCCACTCTTGCAGAGTGCAATGAGGTCCTTGGTCAAGGAGATAGCTTTCTTCTCATCAGACGTCGAGACTAGGCAGTCATCGACATAGAAATGCTCTAGGACTGTGGTCACTGCCTCAGGTGATGACCTGTCTTTTCCATCCTCTGCAGTCCGTCTTAAGGCGTAGTTGGCACAGCTCGGGCTCGACTTGGCCCCGAACAAGTGGACCACCATCTTATATTCACGCAGAGGCTGGCTCAGGTCCCCCTGTGGCCACCAGAGGAATCGTAGAAGATCGGAGTCTTCATCTGGGATTCTCACTTGATGGTACATCGCTTCAATATCGGAGATGAGTGCGATGCGCTCGTGGCGAAACCTCGTCAGGACTCCAACCAGGCCATTAGTGAGGTCCGGCCCCTGTAACAATTCCTCGTTCAGTGACTTCCCTTGAAACGAAGCAGCGCAATCGAAAACAACCCTCAGCTTTCCCTTTTGTGGATGGGTCACGCCATGATGGGGAATGTACCATACTCGGCCATCATTGCGGTCGCGCTCGTCTTCAGGGACTTCCACAGCGTAACCTTTGTTCAGCAGGTCTGAAATGAAGGTCTTGTAGTCATCGTGGAAGCTGGAGTTCTTGGCGAGTTTCCTTTTCAGGTTTGATGCACGTTGCTTGGCGACACACTTGTTGTTTGGCATCATCACATTTTTGTTTCTAAGAGGCATGCCGATGCAGTAGTGCCCATTGACTTTCTTGACTGATTCAGTCACAGAATTCATGAACTGAATGTCTTCTCGTGACATTTCTGACTTCTCTTCGCAGGCTTGCTCTGGAAAGTCGTGATTGTATTGCTGCAACAGCATGCTGTCCACACCACTGACGGAGATTCTGTTAACTGAAGCACGTTGATTGCAGTGGCTTGACTGGACTCGTCTTGACTTGTGGTGGTCATCACCTTTCATGAGAGGGCCATTAACTACCCAACCAAGGGTCGTCTTTATCGCGTAAGGCCCGTCGTCTTGGCTATGGATTACTTTCCACGGCTCCATCGCAGTGTGAGCATTCATTCCGATTAACATCTCAACATCTGCGTCAATCTGTGGTAGCCGTACTTCTTTCCGCAGATACGGCCATCTTTCCAAGTCTTTCTCCACAGGAACGTTGTCCTTCGTTACAGGAATGTCTGTGTGAGTGTAGACGTCTGGCAGGCTTATGTACTTGTTCTCTGTCAGACCGCACACTTCTAAATCAGAGAGCACGAAGCAGGACACAGGCTTTTCCTGGCCCATAGTACGGAGTAGTACTTGAGTCTTCTTGCCATGGACACCAAGCCGTCTCATCAACCTTTCTGAGCAAAACGTAGCGGAACTTCCTGAGTCCATGAACGCATACGTTTCTATTGTTGTATTGCTCTTCTTAGATTTGATGCGCACAGGCACAATAGAAAGGATACAGTCATTGCCTCCGGCCCCGGTGACTGCTGAGACTTCACTCTTTGCTGACACATCTTCTTGTGGAGTTGAGGCGCTGGTAGGGCCTTGACTGTTCTCAGGCTTGACATTCACTTGGTCTGTACTCTCATCTTTCTTGCTGTGAAGCAGAGCTGGATGCTTCTTGCCACAGATTTCACACGTGGCTTTCTTTTTACAATCTTTGCCCAGGTGCCCTTGGGTCAGACACCCGAAACAAAGTCCTTTGCCTTTGAGGAACTCAATTCGCTGCTGGTTTGTCAGACTTCTTATTTTGTTACACACACTCAGGGTGTGTCTGTTGTTGCAGTACAGACATGGCTCTTGAAACGCGATGGTTGTCTGTTTGTTCTTTGTGGATTCTGAGGCATCTCCATCGTCTGGCTTAACACTTGTAGCACAGCCGGTGGTTCTTTTCAGTCCACCTCCTTTGGCAAATCTAGTATTTGAATTGCTCTTTACTTTCACCTCTGAGGAGTCCTTGACATCACCGAACAGTGGGTCTGAAGCAATCTTAGCTTGTCTGTTGATGTACATCACAAGATCGGAAAACTTTGCTCTTCTTCCTTCCCTTTCTTGTATGTCAAAGGCTATGACTCTCCATCTTTCACGAAGTCTGAAGGGCAACTTGTAGACGACGATCCGAAGGTTGCTTGGGCTGTTCATCTCCTCAAGGTAATCCATGTCCTTCATGACATTGTTACATCCAGTGAGAAATATAGAGAAACTGTGAAGTGACTTAGCATCTTCTGCTTTGATTGGAGGCCACTTGACAGCCTTGTCCACATAGGCCGCAGCTATTTTCTGCTCATTGCCATAGTGATATGTCAAGAGCCTTCTTGCTTCACTGTAGCCTTGTTGTGAGCTCATGTGTTGGCAACTCCTCACCAGTTCTCTTGGTTCACCATTGGTGAATTGCTCTAGATAATACAAGCGGTCTTCATCATTGTCCGTACGACTGTGGATGATGTGCTCAAAAGCCCTCAGGAATGGCAGGAACTCGAGAGGATCACCACTGAATTCAGGGACTTTTCGTTGAGGTAGGTTGGCTAGTCTCTGTTGAGTGACTAACATCTCTGTGATGTCCTTCTGTTTCAATATCACTTCGCCGAGTTCAACTTGCCTTCCATTGGAACCTGTGCTTGCATTATCGTCGTTTTCTTTCTTTATCTGCACATAAGAGGTGTGTCTAGTTGGACCATGAGGGGCACTGTTGTCGTGGATAACTCGAAGACAGCTGGTCAATTTTGGTTTGACATCTGGAGCATGATGTTGAATGGGTGCTGAGGTCAGCATGTTCTTGTTGAGGTAGGAATTCATACCGTCATCCATGTTTTCCGTGTTATCGTATTCCTCCAGAACTTGGATCTTTGCTGTGGACTCAGCGATAGCAGTTTCAACATCTAGCACCTCCATTTGAGCCTTCAAATGAACCTTCTTGGCCTTCAGCTGCGCTTCCATTTGAGCCTCTTCCAACTGCAGTGCCTGTTTCTTCTTAAGTGCGGCTGCACGTGCGAGTAAGGCTGCACGGTGAGCTGCCTCCTTTCTGAGCAGCGACGAAGCATGAGATGACGCGTTGGAGTGCCTACTGCATACACTACGTGCTGAACCATATTTTTCTTGTACAACGGATGCACTTTCTCCTGGATCCACATTTTCAGCGCCAGACTCACCTGGCTGTACCATTGCAGCATCCATCGGAGTCGCATGTTCAGTAGCAGCCTGTTCAGTAGCAGTCTTAGCTTGTCGTTTTGCTTTTATTATCCACTGCTCCAACTTAGTCAAAAAGTGCTCATACTTCGTAAGATTTGGCTCACTCCAATACTGCTGGTCAGCTTTCCTTTCATCTTCTGATAACAGTTCACTAATTACATTGTTCACTTCAATAAACTCATTCAGTAATTTTGAATAGTCACAAAGATGATCCTTTTCCACTATAAGTGCGTTGGAATCATTTTTCATGAGCCTTTCTATTTCCTCTGCTTTGGAGGCAAGGCGTGCTAATGCACGTTTCCTGAGATTCATCTGTTTATCAAGCTTCTCTTCTAAGGCCTTTGGGGTCAACTTGATTCTTCTTTTCATGTCTGGCTCAACATTGCCCTCCATATTGCTTTCATCCGCAGACATTTCGACTGGCTATTAATGTTAGATAAGTCTCTTATTTTAGCAAGCTCTTGCAAACTTCTGAAATCCAGATAAGCAATCCTTCAGCTTTTAATCTCAAAGCATGTAGCCTTCTAGAGGTGAGATTTAGGGCTGTCTATATTTCCAGAGTCAAACTCGAGCTTCTTCTGTGCTGATATGACTGACTAACGATAGCACTTTTCTCAAAACGTCCTGTTTGGCTACTAGCTAGCAGCCTAGCAACTCTTGAAATTACTAATAATTTGACTTAGCCACGTTACTTGGCTGCGCTGATTACAATGACAAAGTCGTCCTCATTTCGCCATTACTTGCAAGGTCTGAGGCTATAACTTGTTCGTTCATTGAAATATATTCTTTGTTTACTCATCCATCATCGTTGAAGTCGTCTGGAAATCCGTTGGTGTGCACACCGCGCTCAGTCTTCCATAAGCTGGCTAGCTTTTTCCATCCACTTGTGCCCAGCGCAGCGCAACGTCCCTCGGTTTCCGATGATCTTCTCTCGCCCTCGGCGACTGTTTTCTACTTAATGTAGTGGCTAAAGTTCCTTTCTTCTAATCAATAAGTGTTTCTTAACATATTCATGTACTTAACCACTCCGGACGGAAAGAACGAGTCTCTACGCGTGTTTAAGGGTTAACGACGGTAGAAAACAGTGTGTTCGCTCCGTCCTTTACTGAACTCTCACACAAAATGATACAAACACAGTGTTTACTTTCTATAACGCGCGAGCAGAATACGTCATAGCTCAGCGCCTGCTCCTATCTAATATGCATCTCTGGCACATTCTAATCAGAGCAATGTACATTAAAATGTACTAAACTTAAATGCAAACTATTAAAACAGTATTGCAAGCTAATAATGCAGTCATAATATGACCATAATAATGCCATAATAAGCAATCACCAATATGAATCAAAAATAATCATGTCTAAATCTGAACCTAAACTATAACATAGAAAATGGCACCAATACCCAGTAACACAGACACTTGGCAGACCGGAGTGGGCTGCTTTTGCGCTATAGAGGGCCCCTGCACATGAGAAGCCAAATAGAACCTTTAAAAAAAAAAAAAAACGAAGCAAGATGTAATGCAGCTTTTTTATGCTCATTCTGGGCCTGTGATAGCTGCAGTGGCATGGATTTGTATCCCGGCTACACTGAAAGGGCCACTGAATTGGATGGAGCTTTAAAGTGAAGCAAGAAAGCTCTGGAAAATCGGCCCTCAAAGGCACATTTCAACTGGAAAGCGTTTCTTTTAAGCTGTCACTCCTTGGTAGTTGACAATCCTATTATGGCACCAACTTATTGTAATTAAGAGGGAGCAGAGATATATGGGCAAACACGCATTCACCGGACCATCTAAGACACAAAGAGCGTTGTTGTTTTTTCAGTGTGTTGGGGGCAAACGCAGTGCTGAGCAGCCAGATCACCTTATTTCCATTGACATGTGAGTGATATAAACAGTATACAGAAGCCAACTTTCTTTTTTTTTTTTTTTCCTGTCCCTCCACATCACTTCACTCGCAGGCACCACTTTAAAGAAACGTAATTGAAAATAGGTTTTATGGCTTTTCCTCTTTTCCCAATTCTAGAGGTCAAAGAAATTGAGCTTTTTTTCGAGAAGAAAAACCTGACGAGGTAATGATCCTTCACCTCATCAACCGGGCTGGTGGAGTCTAAATACATTTTTTTGTACTGAAATTGTGCCCAAAGCCCAGTATAAAAGCAGCTCGGAAAGGGGCTGTGAGCTGCAAGTCCATATGCTGCTATTTATATGGCTGATAATAAGAGGATTGTGTCTCTTTCTTCTTCACGCTCTCCACAATGGGCGGCTTTTTTTGAAGCAGGAACAGATGACAGCGGGAGTCCTCAAAGAGTGTCGGTGGCTGCCGCTGTAGTAATCAAACGGTGTCCTGAAAAGTTTAGTGACGATGGCAGTGATACCAAACCACCTTAGTCTGCAGGTGAAGAGTCCATCTCTATAGAGCAATGAA
Source organism: Eupleurogrammus muticus (assembly GCA_036785175.1). Lineage (NCBI taxonomy): Eukaryota > Metazoa > Chordata > Actinopteri > Scombriformes > Trichiuridae > Eupleurogrammus > Eupleurogrammus muticus. Next base: position 17,833,492 of record JAYKQN010000006.1, on the reverse strand, counting down.
GTTTGACCTTCGAACTTTCTTTTCCTGACATGGAAACAGAAATGATCTGAGTGACCTTATTGTGTCGCTCTTTCATATACAGTATATATATACATACATATATCACTTGATACTCCCAGTTCTATCTTTGATCTCCGTTCTATGCTCCCTCCACACGGGTCTGTCTCGTGTTATAAATGAAGGTGCTGAGAAGGTCAGTATATCGAGGGCCAGGCTGCCGACATGCAAATACATAGAGATCCTCCTCCTGTGCTTCTCCACACCTCTTTTTCTGTAGTTTTAGGGCTGTCGTCTGTGCAGATTCTCATTCATCGAGGTCATTGTAGTGTCAAAGGAGTTACTTGTAAGCAACTGGACTTCTTCTTGTAGCTTGAAGACGTTTCACCGCCTATCCAGGCAGCTTCTTCAGTTCTGGCCTGATGCTGGAAACCAGAAGCTGTCGTTCATCCCTCAGGAGTCTGTCTTCGGAGACTCTGCAGCTTTGTCACAAATCCCCTCGCAGTCATGATTGTTCAGTAAAAATGGTGCATATTGTCTTTGGAATTCTCTTATAATTAAATTGTTTGGGTTTTTTTTTTGTTTCATCTTTGCATTCTGCTGCTAATCTCCCTTTAAATTATGTATATAGTCACAAAATATTGACAATTACATTGTGTGAATGAGCGTGTTAATTGCTTCTATGGAGCAGATATTGCCTTTTGCATTTTTCATAGAGCAGTAGTGAACTCAAGGAGCAGGTTCTAATTCCTAGAAAATAATTAAATGAGCGAGGCAAAGTGGGTGGAGTTCAGACCAGAAGTTCTTGTTTTGAAACGAAATGTATGTTAAGCAAAAATCGTTCAAAAGTCTTACACACACACACACACACACACACACACACACACACACACACACACACACACACACACACACACACACACACACACACACACACACGTGCTTACAACCCTGTTTCTTGGAAATTATGTTCATGTTCAACTAAATTATTTAATCAATTGTGTTCTTTCACAAACCTAATCACTGCCTGCATTGTGTTCACAGGTAATGTTTTTGCATGAATGAAACACTATCATATATCATTTCATATATTCATATATCACCCTGAAGTCGGAGGAAGGAGGTCAGGGTAGATAGAGAACCCCAATAACACGTTTTGGTTTAGTTTAGTGAGAGTTTGTGCTGTGGCCTAAATGTTCTGCTTCAAGTCACTGGGGATTCTTTCTGTATTAAATCAATACCAATCTTTCCCTAATCTTAACCATGTGGTGCCAGTGCCTAGACATAACCAGAACAATTTTAATATTGATGTAATTTCTACTCGTGGATATTGTATTTCAAGAACATACTTTGGCGGGAAAAAAAACCCCAATGTTCTTGCTGAACATTTTATTTATACATTCGGTATCAACATTTTTGCAACATGGAAACCACAGTAATTAAAGTGTAACTGAAGGGTTGTGAATCAGTTTGTCCCTTATGAATAAGGTGGATTAGGAGTGCATCCGTTTTGATATTGTTATATAAATTGGTCCAATAACTCTTTCAAAAACAGTGTAAATGCCATATCAAGTTGCCAGTGTTTGCTGCCTCTGAGCTTGTTTTTCTCATAAGAGACATTCTGATCCACTAGCTTTTACAGAGACTAAGAATATAGAGCATTAAGGACTACACACAATTTTTTTTTTAAATGGATCCAGTAATGGCTTCAAGAACAGCCAGAGAAAGACTAGTATTATGTTAAAGTACCAATACCTCGCAAAATATGTACTCAAGTAAAAGTGGAAGTAGTATGCCAAGAATCATATTTATTTATACCTCTGCCAATATCACTGCACGTGAAAACAATGCTGAAATGCACGCAGGACCATTTCTATATTGCAAGATTTTGGTGAAAAAATATGAACATAATGTGATGTATAACATCAAGTAAAAGTATGCGTTATTATTTTTAATTTTGTAAAGCAAAAAAAAAAATACTTAAGTGCAGTACAATGAAATAAAAATACTTACATTCCACTACTGAAAATAGCGTAAATGCGATGTATTATTTCAAACGGAGCGGAGGAATTTGCAGAGAAGACGCCTGGCAGATAAACAGTGGGCTGGTGTCTAGTAATTCTCCGCTTTATTGGAGAAAGAGCCTAAAATAGAGTTTTAACATCCAGAAACATTCACTAACACTTTAACAACATTTTCTCTTTGTGCCGGCAGAAAATGCAATTCCGCCGGCATTACGTTTTGACATATTTGCCGTCACAACACTTTCTTATGAATGTAATTTTCCTGGAGACAGGATTGTTCGCAGACAACAAAAAGCCTCGCGTCACCTCGGCTTTCTTCTTTCAGCACATCAATGTTATCTGTAGTTTGGCCTTAACTGGCCTTCTGCTCTGCTGTCACCTCAGGGTTCCATTCATATTTCTGTTAAGGAGCGTGGACTTTGGGGCAGCACCCCTCCTTGTACGTGCACTCGCATTTAAAAATCACAAATGCACAGGTAGTATTTCACACCGCGAGCCTTGCTGGTTTGACTCCCCCTCCACGCCTGTAATTTTGGCCTCTGTGATTTACATTGTGTGTGAAAGAGGGCGGCTGGCTGTGTCTTAATGCACCGCGAGGGAGGGCGTAGTGGCCCATAATGAATTGGTGTTAATGAGCTGTTAACTTTGCTCCAGTCCAAAGCGCCATAGTAACCCCCCCCCCCCCCCCCCTTACTGCTTGGCTTCCAAGACAACACAAATATATACAATCTCACACACACACACACACATACACAGTGGAATGCAGACGTTTGCTGAGGAAGAGTTGTGGTTTTTTTTAGTGCAAAATGCTAGTCAAAGTGCACATGCAGACGTCACGTCACCATCACACACACACACAGTTCACTATGACGGGGGTGCACACGGACCAGCGCCCGTGCACATGCACAGGATCTTCATCCCAACACATACTCAGTCAATCGGCCTCTAACTCCCAGGCTAAACAGGCCCCTGGCTCAGAGGCAGTAAATCTTCCGCTCGCTGACATGTGCTTGTGGATGGCGTACACCCAGCCGAGCTGCTGAGCAGATCAGGCTCAAATAACATTTGCAAATAATTCTCAGTGTTTGTTTTTCCCTAATGGAGAGACGGGTGGACGGGATTTATCACAATTCAAATATGTTCAAGTGTCAGGCACCAACAGAAAAGTACGTTGGCTTTTTTTTTAGGTGATTTCCTATACCTAAAGCATTTATTCTTGGTTGTAGCTATATGTACAGTAATTTGCTTTATTGCAGCGTAATCACTCCCTTAAACTTCTTTTTGTGCAGAGCACAATTGTTTCCATAATGACCAACACTGAATTCTAAACTATTGTTGGGCATAAAATTCCCTTCAGATTTGGCGAGTATGAGCCTGAAGACGCTTCAGCATCAGAACAGTAACTACTATTACTTTTTTTTTTTGCTTTTTGCTAGTTGTAAAATCTCAGCTGTTGCCTCGTTGCTCTGCCTTAAAAAATATATATATAATGATGCTCTCTGGGTAGTTTCTGTGGCAGAAAAAAAAGGCAGAAATGTTCACAAAAAATACCTCATGAAGACGCATAATCTCGTAAAACCCGATGCACCATGGTGGCAGAAGTGTTGCACAAGTGAAGCGTGAACAACTCTGAATGTCTGGCATGTTTTTTTGTTTTTTAGTAGTGGTGCATTTGTGTAACTGACTAATAAACAAAGGAATTGCAGTAACATCTTTATTTGTTTCTGGACAAATGCAATCAGCATTACTTGGACAATAAATAGCCGTCGAGGCAGGATCCCGGCCTGCCCTGTGCCAGAAGCACAAAGGTGCTCTCTCTGTACCCGCACAACGCTGAGTAGGAGCAAATCATCCTAGTGTTGATGCTGAGCCTGATAAGCACACACACACACACACACACACACGCACACACACACGCACACACACACACACACTTTCAGGCTTGCCGCCCGCTGCCTGTTTCTGAGAAAACCAAATACCGAGAAAACTAAAAAAAGGCGATCTGTGTTTGCAGTGTTTGACTCACCTGAGGGTGTGTGTGTTTGCGGTTTAATGTGTGTGTGAGAGAGCATTCTGCTGTTCTGAATGTGCACGTCTATAGACAGATGTGTGCCCCCACTTTAAGCCTGTCGGAGGTAAGAGGCCAATTAATGGAGGATGCTGTTAAGTGATTTTAGAGGCTTCGCTGGAGATTTAGGGGAAGGAAGAAAGATGGCCGCCCGCAAGGTGCTTTAATAGTCCCTGACAGCGTTCGTGCTTTATAGCTAGCAGCTGGTCCAGGTGTTAGCCTCTGCCTGAGCACACACGCACACACACACACACACACTGCCTGCCTCATTACGGTCGGCCCTAACAGGAGAGCTCTTGCGGTTTAGAGCCGAGTCTGGGAGTGTATTTGCAGCCTGTGTGAACGCACGTAAAAACCGCTTGCCTGGAAGGGGAGGAAAAAACGGGAGTGGAGGGAGAGCTCGGGCTGGTTGTCATGCTCAGGCATTCAAATTGCCATTTGTTGTGGCGTATAAAATACCCCCAGAAACAACTGCCACGTTTATAGTTTCTCCCCGCGATGCCAGGCAGTGTTTTACAGTCTGATTTTTACAATCCTCACGACCACCAAATTTGTGTTGTTGTGTAAGTGACCTTTTACAGGGTTGTCTTTTTTTCTTTTTTCCCCCGCCTTTCTTCCCAAACCCTGGGTGTATTACATTAGCGCAAGCGTTGGCCATGTTTTATTTTGTCTTTTTACTACATGGTGTTCAACAAATGCTGCGAGTACATGGACGTCCACACCCTGAATTCCCCGGATTATTAAAGTGGGAGGGAGCTGTTGCTGCATCATGCAAGAACAAAAAAAAAAAAAGATTAATTTATTTTTTTCTTTTTGTAATCTCTTAATTCTCTGAACTCAGACAACAACAAATTCCAATGAGTCACTTGGACAAAAAGCAGTCGGTGCAGTTCTTTGAAAACACTGATTAGATGTGTCTCATCAGCCGGATGTTTCACGACAGGACGGTATCATCAAAAAAGGAGTGTCGGTAAATGTGTGTGTGTGTGTGTGTGTGTGCGCACTAGCACTGGGGACACCTCCACATGCAATAATTGTAATTTGGCAATAAGCAGCTTAACCAATGAAGGGAATTAAAAGGGGGCAGAGTGCTGGAAGTAAGGAGCACCATGGGGGGAAGAAGCACAAGTAGCCCGCTCTGAGGCCAACATTCACCTCAGGTCAGCCATATCTAATGCCGCTTGGGTTTCTCCCGGTACGGCGTCGGGAAACAAAGGTGCAGCACCCATTCAGGCCCGTCGCTCTCTCCCCAGGTCTTCTAATGAACATTACCGACCGGTTCACTGAGAAGCTAAAGACGCTGGCCCCGCTGGTGTCTCTCCACCCCAACCCGCCCCCCCGCCCCCCGCGGCTTCCCAGGAGGGCAACGATCCTTAGAGTGTTTTCTTTTACAAGGCTTTCACTTTTTGGAGTGTCCGTCCTCTTATCACTGATGTGACAGGAAATGGGATGTCCTACCTTAACTGTGTTACTGGGCCATTGTGCGCGTGCATAGTTGCGTGTAAGCAAGAATGTCGAGGCTACAGGGCTACAACAAACACACGGTCGGGGTTTTGTTTTTCACCGAAATCTCTTTATTCAGATTTTCCAAAAAAAAAACGCAAAAAGCATACAATGGTATCAAACTAGTGCAGAAAAAATGAATATACACAGCTGAACAACTGTATGTTAACAGTGAATCTGGGTCCACCCACAAACCCAACTACTTCATGTCCAAACCAAACTGGGACCTGTGTTGTACACACATATAGCAACATACACACATACATGTACATGTGTATATATATATATACATGCACTTTACTATAAGTTATATACTATAGTAAGTCTGTTATTTGTAACCTGTTAAAGGGTTTTTTTAGGGATTTTAACCTTGTAAGATGTGAGTGTCTAAGGACAGGGGATGTTGTGTTGCATGTGTTGAATCGAATTGAATTGAATTGTATAATATACAGAGGCATGTAACTTCATTTGAATATAAGTAAACCATTATCTATCTATATCCATTATGTATATATATGTATATATATATATATATAAAATGCAAAAAGCATAATGTAATATAAGATATTTGGGGATATTGACTGTACTGGAAATGTGTAGTGATGATGAGCATTTTTTCTTGTTTACAGAAACAAAAGGCCAGCTGAGCCAAGCTCTATTTTGAGTGGCATCATCTTGCGACAAATTTCTTTCTCTGCCTTGGCAGGATAATCTTAGTCTGCATATCAATCTTGTTTTGTTGCCCTGTGTGATTACAGTAATAACTGAGAGACAAACAAATGTGACACATTGTTTTTTTTTTTGTTTTTTTTTCTACAAAAAATGTAGGCTATTTAAAGACATCCTGCCTGACAGTAAAGATGCTGACTGCACAAACTTAACTCTCTCCGTCTGCACACACACACACACACACACACACATGCCCACTTTGTGCTTTGATCTCAACATGAATCCGTCTATTTGTGTCCCTTCAAAAACTGTCTGACAGGAAGTCCAACCAGGGGGGGGTTAGCCTATACATTTGTTGAGGCAGTGAATTTTCGGGATGTGGTTTTTCTGGGGGATTTGGATTTCAGATGATACAGTCAGCCACAGACCGTCTTTGTTTGTCATTAGCCACTATTCTTTGATGGTTTTTCGAACGCGACGTGTTTCTGCGTTTAGACACGAAACTGGATACTCATCCCTAGCCAAGTTGAAAGCATTTAATGATATCACAATATTATGATAATATAACCAGAAGCATCTGTCATGGGGGAAATGGCAGAAGCACGAGGCCGGCGGTGACACTTCAACTTCAATACTCCAGATATTTCAGCTTAGGCGCTACTGTACGCTTTGGCAGGACAAAAGACGGTCTGCAGACACTTCACCACAGGCATGTCTCCCTATATGTTACTGCATGTGTGGGCGTGCGGCTGGATGCGTATGGAGGGGAAGCACGGTTTGGTGAAGCTCCTGCAGACATGCAGGGACATGACACATAGTTCCTCCTGCGTATCCTCACAAAACCACAATGAAGCTGCATTAATGATAAGCACCTGGATTCCCACAAGCTCCCAGTTATGCCCAATTGGTGGTAACTGATAAATTGGGATGAGTGCGAGTTAGAGTGCAGGGCCCAGTGAATGAACCCTTTTCACATCAAGAGATGCGAAAGAGAGCCGAAGGAGAGGGAGATGAAGAGATCCTTTATGCTGGCGGTGTGTTCACGTGAGAGGAGACCACACGCTTGGGAGAGAATGAGATAGAAAAAGGGAGCGAGAGAGAGAGGGACAGTGTCTTTCCCAGACAGCCCATGAGAATCCAATACACTCCCACGCGTCTGGGATTGTGTGTGGCCGCCGCCACCGCCGCGCACACACACACACACACACACACACACACGCATGCGACGCGCCACATGTGTCCGTGTTCATCCCCTCCTCGCGACATCAACCCTTCGCTCCCTCAATCCGGGCCACACTCCCCGCCGACTTTGATGCATTTTATTCCCCGATGTTGTACAACAATAATCTTTTTCACCCCTTCCGAAAAGAGCGGGCCATGGGAAGAATGGCCCGGCTCTCGAGGCTTTGCTTCATCTTTTGCCCCGGCTCTCCAGAGAGACAAAATCGCTTTTGCCGGCACCACAGTGCGGTTCAACTGCAGCTGAAAGAAGACGGGGACCAAATCCCTCTCGCGCACAATAAAACAACACTGTAGCCTTTTCAGTGTGACTTCCCACGAGGAAAAGGACCCTTTTCTGTCTGCGGCGGACCCGGTCTCTATCTATCCATCCACTCCCCACAGATGTTGACACTGTTTGTTGCGGGTTAAGATGCCCTCTAAAGACCATTGTTCCCCTTGTATCTCCTCTGTTATTGAGTTTTTCCTCTCTTTCGAGGCGAGGGCCGGAGGTAGAGAGGGACGAAAGCGGTGAAAGACCTCCGGATGGCAGTCAGCGCTCCGGGGGGCCCTTTCTGCCCGGAGAAACCCCGGCAAAGGGCTTTATTGTGGGTAGCAGCAGGCAGCCACCGAGAGCTGTGTGCTGGCAGTATTGTGTTGCGGGGCTCGACCCGAGTCTCTCTCCAGCACGGGGTCAGAGGTCGGCCCCCCTGTGGACTGCTCCATACCTGCCCTGCCCTGTCCCCCCCCCCTTTCCCTGTCCACTCTCACAGTCCCAGGGAGACACAGCCACATACAAAGGAAACCAGTCAACGCGCTACTAAGGAGACTCTTCAGATTGAGAGGTAGCAGAGCGGAGAGATTAATTCAGTGCACTCTCCACTTTTTCCATGAATAGGTAATTCAATTAATGGGCCTGTGAGGGGGAATAACGAGCGGCGAAGGTCAGAGGCTCCTCTCTCTCCGGGTTTACAAGGCCACCTCTCAGCACTTCAGCGGGATAAAAATCTTATTGCATCATCTGCAAACAAAAGCCTTTGATGACATCTCGGCTATCGCCGTTGTTGTTGATGCGGGTGTGAGTGATAAGGTGGCGTGCGTACGTGCGCGGCCGTGCATGCGCAGATACGTACGTAACTCCGCGCCGGGACGGGGAGAGGGCATGTCAAACATTCGGATCAGTGCTGAGCCAGATCCAGCCCCTATCGCCTTATCTCGACACCTCTGTGCATGCAGGGAATGCTTGCTGCGAAGCCTCCATGCGCCGTCAGCTCCTCAAACACCAACACGCGGCTCCAACAGGACCAACAGTGGAGTGCGATATTGGACGACCTGGAGAATCTTGTGTTGTTCTTAATTTGTGGGGGGGGGGTTTCGGAGGGGGGGGGGGTTGTCATTGATTTCTTTAACTGATTGTAAAGAGCACTGTTTTGGAAAGGTTAATCGGAGTGGAATGAGAAAACATAAGGGTGGAAATGCAAACAATATTGTTTTTGTTGGTGTCATAGTTTTCTGTGTTTACGATTTGTTTATTTTTATTATATCTTTTAATCCCTCACCGTGATAATGCTATTCATGAAAACTAAACTGAACTCTTTATTGCATTTGTGAGGGGACCTTTGCAACAGGTTATATCACTGCCACATAACGTTAATGGTCTATTGTTGAGCTTTAAAAGGGGTTATATTTTTAAGTTGGTTTCATCAGCTGTTAACACACTAGAGTGATCCAGCTGGGCAGAATGCAAAGAGGAGATCTTTTCTGGACCCGGGGAGTCATTTAGCTATAGAAGGACAATGTGCAGTGTTTATGACAGAGGATTGGTGCCGGTAGTCATCACTGATTGGTGCTGTCACTGGTGATGTATGACTATGCGGCGGCATCCCTGACCTCAGATTAACAGTACATTAACCCTTTTTCTGGGCTAGGCCGGCATGCCTCTTAAACCCTGACCCCCCGTCCCCTCACGCCACCGCAGGGGGGCCCGCAGGCCGCCGCTCTCCCCTCCGGACTCTGCGAGACGCCACATTGTCCCCCGAAGGACCATTGTGCGCCGCAGCTTAATAATGTGCATTCTACATCCCCCCCGGTTCTCAGGCTAACGTCCAGGGCCTGGAGGGCTCCTGTTGAGACGTGTAGTGTCCAGTTTGAGTGTTTTTACTGACCAGGATCTGCAGGTAGCCTTGACAGCTGCCCGGCAGGTCGGCTCCTCCGCCCAGCGTCCTGCTGCTAAAAATTTGTTGTCCCCCTCTGAGTGTCTTTTTTGGGAGTGTCAGCCGCGGGGGCCCCTGATGGGAGATTTGTTAATATGATAACTTGATTAGGCCCTAGGATGGATGACATTCTGGCAGAGCGCCAGTCAGCAGCACACGGGGGAGCCACCGATACGTCTCCTTAACCTCTTTTCGGGAGGCAGCAATTAGTGGTAGTAATTGGTGAATTAGCGGCGTCGCTACACGGCTTCTCTGCTCTCATTCTCCTTTTGGATGTGGGTAGAAAAAAAAAAAACGGCTGAGGGCTTGTCCAATAAAGATTGTTTACTCAGTCAATACTTCTTCCTCAGTGCATTATTCACCTTTTTGCATTTCATTGCATCATTTCTCGCACTGGAAACGCGAAGTGACTGTTGCTGAAGTGAAGACGTGTGCAGGATGCGAGGGAGCAGGCGTTGGAGCGCTGGCCGTGATGAAAGGACAACCATGAAGGAAGGTGGTGACAAACTCGGAGGCCACATTGCAAGAATGGCATATGAAGAAAGTTTTGACATGACAGACATGAAGGGAAGGCCGTCTTTTCTTATTTTCAAACCGATGCTGTTCTTTATGCAGCTCCACGTCTGCAGTTCAATAGATAATTCAATTAATGCAGCCAAGGCCCGCATTTCAAATCCTGGCCCTTTTTCTCTGAGGGATTTGCATCATAAAACTCTTCCACACAGCTGAAGGTCCTCAAAACTGAAGGGATGTTTTATGCTTTTAAAATGTTAAGATGGCAAAATTAAATATATGGTACATTCACCCCAGACCAAGGTTGTGACCCTGACAACCGCACGTCTCCATTGTTGCATCTAAATGTTACAAAACACAAAGTCTAAGTGTTTTTCGCAGTGAACAAAAATACATTGAGATTAAAAGTTATGTGCGATACGTGTTACCTCTGTGTTTTGTCACCTGACATCATAGAAGATGATGGAAAAATACAAATATCAGGTTAGATGGACACATGCAAATATTGTCATGAGTGAGAGTCTCAGCCAAAGAAGTGTCACCTAAAACAAATTGTGACACAGTCATAATCTCTTTGGTCCTGGTTGTGGATCTGAAATAAACCACAGAAACAATGTGTTGTATAAACATGTGATTTATTTTATTCTGTTTTGTGCCACTTCATTTAAGTTGAAAGTCTTATCTTGATGATTAGTCATGAAACGTTTAAGCTGTAAAAAAAAAAAAGTTTTCTTCATGACATGAAGTCTGCCCGATGCGGCATTTTAAGAGCTTTTTCCTTCTTCTTTGCTAAGTAAGATGATACAGTTGAGTAATAAAGACCCATACATGCCAGAGTGCAGATATAGTTTGATTAAACATTACAGCAATATTTTAAATCTTAATATGTGCAATTATCTACAAACATTTGTGATTTGTTTTTTCCGTCTACTCTGGCAAATCCGCTTCCAGTTTCTCGTATGTTGCAGATAAAGTGATTCGGACTACATGATAGTCCAGGAGAGCAACGAGTCTGTGGTCAAGCGACAGAATCCAGAACCATCTCACAGACCTGTTTTACAGTTTAATTAGCTCGCCTCATCTTCTGCTCGGCTCTATGCAGCTTGTCCACTCTGTTGACCTTTGGCCCGGAGTGCACTGTGGGTTTAGCCTGACGTATCCAAGGTGTTACCATCTGTGCCCCCCCCACCCCCACCGCCCCTTTCATCTCTCTCTGGACAAGTCCTCTGTGTCCAGACCCACTGAGCTGGAAAAGTTGCTTACAGTGGACTGTTTGTTTGGCTTGGTGATTGTCTGGGCCCTGCAGAAAGGATGGATAGAGGAGGTGCGGGGCTCCTGGAGGACACGCTCCAGAGGGCCCTGGTTCTCCGCACCTACGAGTTAACTTGTAACCTGATGACCTCTGACTCCCAAAGTCTAATCTAAACAGAACAATAAACAATAGCCGTTTCCAAACTTTACTTACGTGTGTGTGTGTGTGTGTGTGTTTGTGAACTGTTTAAGCAACAGAGCCAGAGGTGGTTAAAATCTCCAATTAATTCTGGGGCTGAAACCATTAGATAATCAATAAATCGTAAGCCTCATAGCATAATTGCCTAAGTCATTTTTTGGCCAAATTAAATTACCTGCTGTATTCTCCTGTATTTTTGCCAATGACTTATTAGAATCCAAAAACACCACCTAAGTCAGTTGTTTCACTTAAGTTTTGATACAAGCAAAAATTTGAAATGTGTTATCGGTCAATCAAAGGGAGCATGACTTGTCCTTTTTGCTTCAAGGTATTATAAGCCAAATTGCATAAATCAAGGAACAATTTTGCCTAAGTCATTTTTTGTTAGACAATCGATGATGGTTCTATTTCTCTTTGTGTATTTTTGAAAATGTTGTTTTTCTCTTGTTTTCCAAAAACACTGAAAAATGACTTAGGCAATTATGGTATGAATAGTCCCTATTAATTAACGATTATTAATCCACAACTATAAGAGTTTAATCAAATCAGTCATTTTTGTGGTAAAAAAAAGCATGCTGGTATGCTTTTATTTGTTATATGATAAAATATCATTGGGTTCATGCAAATGTTTGTTTGTTTTTTTCTTCAGAATGTATTGAACTAATAAATTAACTAAGAAAATACCTGCAGAATAAGTTATAGTTGTCATATGTAATGTTTTCACTACACCAAATAAATATACATAACAAATACTCAAATGTAAAAGAACTTGCAGTATTTGCATGCTTTAGTCCCATTATAGAACACATCAATGAGAATCAGTTGTATAAATGAATTGACCATGTATGTGCTGTAATAATCTTAGGATTTGAAACAGTTGACTTTATTAAAGTTCAGGGCACAATAACAGGAGCATTAGATCTCTTTTAGCCAGAAAATAAAACAAAGAAGACAAGACTAACTGCTAAAGCACATGAAAGCATAAATGAACAGAAGGGAGAATGCAGATGAGAAAGAACAACTGGTCTTGATGAAAACATCAAGACAAACAAATGAAACAAATGAATAATGATGCCCAGAATGCACGGAACTCTTAAAAGTTTTCCTTAAAGTCTTAAAACTATGTACCAAGGAAAAACAACTGTTTTCAACTTGGCAGCATGTTTTGAGGTAAACTTCTGGTTTAGAAAACATTTCATTAAGCCAGGGGTCATAGAATTATCTCAACCCGCAGAATAGACTTCAATCCTCCGACTGACATTTAAATTTCTCCTAAAGTATGAAAACGGGCGACACGGTGGCGCGGTGGGTAGCACTGTTGCCTCACAGCAAGAAGGTCGCAGGTTCAAGACCGCCTTGGGGCCTGGGTCTGGGGCCTTTCTGTGTGGAGTTTGCATGTTCTCCCCGTGTCTGCGTGGGTTTTCCCCGGGTACTCCGGTTTCCTCCCACAATACAAAAAACATGCTCAGGTTAATTGGTAAACTCTAAATTGCCCATAGGTGTGAGTGTGAGAGTGAATGGTGTGTGAATGGTGTGTGTGCCCCACGATTGGCTGGCGACCATCTGGGGTGTATCCCTGCCTCTCGCCTTAACGCGCTGGGATAGGCTCCAGCAGACCCCTGCGACCCCGAAAGGGAATAAGCGGGATAGACAATGGATGGATGGATGGATAAAGTATGAAAACTACCCAACATTTTATGGCAAGAGGCTGTAACATTAGGGACTTTTTTTTCTTTCGTTGGCAATGATTAGTTCCAGTCCATCTGTGGAATAAATGCCTGTTTAAACACCCGGAAATATATTGTAATGGGACTGAAGTGGACTAAACAGCTGTAGTCAGTGAGGGATCGCAGCTTTACACGGATTCATTAGGTCTATTTCAGGAAGACAATTGCTGTTCTCGGTCATTTGCCAACGTGTGTGTGTGTGTGTGTGTATCAATCTCTAATCACTAAGTAATTCTCCAGTCAGCACTGCTCTCGTTTATGGTCTTTTACAGGTATTTGCATGCCTGGACTTTCCCCAAACAGCCACAGCAATCCCTGTCACCCGGCTGACGTGTGACTGGCACTCAGGGTGAACCGTTAAAATTGAGAAACATCATTTCAAGGGAACTTAAATGACGTCCGTGTGCCTTTTGAATCACTCCTTTCTTTCGGTGTGCAAATCAACGGCTAGACCGGCTAAACCGGCTGAACCATGTCCCCAAAGTCTTTGCAGATGTGTCTGTGGCGTCCTCGCCGGGCGGTGTGTCATCCTGCAATAACGACGCCACACAGACGAGATGAGTAGGCACATCCGATTTACTCATACTCCTCATTCCTGCTTTCCTAGAGGAATTTGCTTTGATTTGACGTGCTGATAGTGGATTGAGTGCTCGGGTTCCTGTGTGGCCTTTCTTTGGGTTTCGTGCAGAATGCTGCGGCGCTGGTGGTGACTTTAACAAGGCCGCAGTGTATGATGCTGCTGGGCTGGCAGAAGCAGGGGCAGACCAGGCTTTGCTTTTATATTTCAAGGAGACGAGTCATAGGCGTCCCTCTTGGTTAGAAGCCGATGCCACCTAGTGGGAAAAAGCCTGCACAAGCCTTTACTGCTGTAAAACACTGAAATGGTCCACAATTATTATACAACCCTGCCATCTAAAGGCCGTTCTTGAACTGCTCGTGATAAAAACGAAGCAGCAACTACAGTATTTCACTAGGATATATTTAATTCAAACATCTACAGTGGTAGAACTTTATTGTCACTATAGCATAAAGTGTGTTTTATCAATGTTAAATGCACTTTGCAAAGTTTCAGCAACATCGGTTTAACTGCTTAAGTCACAGGCCTATTTTTTCAAGTTTTCCTTTGCTATAAATGATAATAAATATGGAATATCTCTCCAACCACGAAAGTTATGCAATTAAACCTGGTATGGTAAGAAATCTACAATATTAGAGGTGAATACAGAAGTGTCATAAGCTGGAATATTGCAAAAAATGCGGTTTACTACAGAAAATAATCCTTGATTTTAAATTTAAAACAAGCCTAAACTGAACCGAATGAGGAAAAAAATGAAGTAAACTATCTTCTAAATAAGCATGTATCTGCAATGTAATATTCAATGATTAAAAAGATAAGAATTCAAAGATCAATTATTTATATATAAATATATATTGTTGATATATATTGATAGTGTAACAGTAACCTTGTGTTTTACTACGGATAAAAATACTTTATTTAGTGTTGTAGCTGAGGTTTCCTCATGTGATATATACATTAAACTCAATGCTGCCCCTGTTAAAAACGTAGAAAATAAACCCTTTTTTTCAAACCTAAGTTTACTTATGTTTGTAAGGCAGCAATTTAACCAATATTTTAAATTCACAGACAATAATAGTTTTACATATTTTAAATTGTTAAGTGATTACATAATTGATTTTAAAAAATACTAATGTAACAATAAGCTTATTACTAAATTTAGAAAAGTTATAGAACAAAATTCAAGACAATGCAACTTTTTGGTATATTTATATTTGGTTCAAATGAATTTGTGAAACTGTTGAAATGACAAGTCAAGGCAAGTTTTAGTTTAAGTTACGTTATTAAGAAAAGTGAGAGAAGGATAGGGGATAAATTGTTTTATCTACTATCTTCTTTATTTTGGACATTGTTATTCTTGTTTTGTTCGTTTTTTTTTTCATTTTATTTTTATGCTCATAAATATATTCATTCTGTAGAGGTTCCCAGAACAGCCCACCTGCTTCCATCATCACACAGTGTGCAGTGTGAAAAGATCATGAATATTAAGAAGGGAATATAAACCACCTGTGCTTTCTAGTGTTGAAAAACAATCTAAACTTCATTGAATTGAATTTTAGGACTTTAAATTACAAAAATATCAAGTGAAGGGTGTCAAAACTGAAAACCTGAGTACAACTTAAACCTTTTTAAAACTCATGTTACTGCAGTGATGCATGATATCTACATAATTTAACTCTTTGATTTATGTTTTCTTCCACAGTAAAAATACTCAAATATAATTATCTACTTTTACTGGAGTGCCCTCCTGTGGAAGAATTCAAACTCCACACTTGGTGCAATCCACTCTTCATATATGCACTATAAGCATCCACTAAAGTCTGGTTAGGAGGGCAGGAATCAGGTTATTTTTGGCTGTTATCTCTTTTACTACAGCTGCTAGAGGCTGTGTCACTTGAACCTTACCAGATGTTGTTTCTGGACATATGATCGCTGATGCTGCTGCTTCTCTTCACCTCTTGGCTGCTGGCGGTGAATGTGTTGACAGCAAAGAAAGTTTTGAAAGCGAAGAAGCACAAGATATGTACTGTTTCCATGAGAGCAACTAACTTCGTCTTTATGTTAGACTTTACAGAGATTCTCTGCAGTGATTTATATGCTACCTCACTGTCAAACACTCACACACACAAAGTTGTGTTGAGTGTTAATATTATCATAGCGTCACCCTATTGAAATAATGGCCTACATCATTTTTTTTAAGTTTTTTGGAAAACATCAAAAAACTTTATCAACTGCAGAGAATATGTGATATGAAAGGTAACTGATACATTTTTATAACAAATGGCTGCCTTTTTAAAAATGTCCTACTCTTTTCAGTCTCTGCCTTTTTATTGATGTCCTGTTGTATTTCATTATTTTTTATTTGATTGTATTCATTAATACTCAATAGCTTAAATATTTGCTATATACTAGATTGCTTTGTTATTTATGCATTTATTTAATTGTAATTTTTTAGAATTGGGTCTTTTTCCACGTTCTGCCCATTTTTTTATTTTCGTGGATACAGTAATATTGATGGCTCCTGAGACCCTAGTGAGGAATAAATGGGTATAGATAATGACTGACTGAGTGATAGTATCTCATACTTCCAAATGTTGGATGGATGTAAAACATTGCATGTGATTGAAGTGAGTGTAATTTGTTATTTCCCTGTCTGATGATAGAGGTAGGAATATTAAGAATTTGCCATGATGTTTTTGACTGTCACTGTATCTTGTCCTGTTTTTATCAGTTTCTCAGGGCTACTCTCAAGGGTACTTCAATTTTCATTCATTCTCCAGTAATACAACTACAATTTCATCCCCCCCCCCCCCATAGTATCCCACTATTGCCCCATGTCGGGGCTTTTGTGACACCCAAACCTGTGTGAAATGCAATAGGGTACCCATTATTCCAGGGCGGCTCTATTGTGCATTGTATGAAAAGTGGGACATGGTGACGTTACGTCCCGGAGAGTTTTAAGTCAGCTTCTGCAGCGCTGCGTCTGCTTTTCAGCTCACCATGACAATGAGGAGATCTTATTTTGGAGCCCTTTGTAGCTGCAGCATTGTTCCGCTTGGTTGTTTGCTTTTCTTACTGCTTCTTGAACCTGAATTTGTTGGTAAGCAATTTATACTTTTTAAGGGGCTATGTGTAATTTTCCAAAAAAAAAAGAATACAGTTAAGCTACTTTAAGGCATAATGCTGTTCGTCACACTTTTGTGATGTATCAATAATGCAATTATTGCTCTTGTAGTGTAAAATTTGATTTGCATTGTTGTTCTCTATGCTTACCTAAACAGTTATGACCACTGTTATTTTTAAAGAAAGAAGCTTTCAGAAAATGCTAAACAGACTCTGCAATATACCTTAAATGTATTGGTCAAAACAAGAAAAAAATGTGTTTTGAGGAAGGGAGAAAACACTGGAAATTGTCAACATCCCAATCATCATCAACCACTCATTCTGAACTAAACCCAGCCATAACTGAGAAATGAACAAACTAACATCTTCCCAGCAAATGGATATCATTCAATGGGGATTATTATGTCTTGTACTAATATAATGGAGACATTTTTATACATTACACAGAACAATGGGAATAAACTGGTGATTTTGTTGGTTTACTGTTGGCTGATGTTCTCAGGTTGTCAAGAGGAACCTGGTAAATGGAGAGAAAGTGCCTCCAGGCCTTCAGAACAGCAGCCAGTCCCGCAGCATTCCTTCACTACAGGTTTATCAGGGGAAACCTGTCCACTTCACGTTATTCAAACAGCACATTCTACGTTTTACTTTGTGAATGATGTCAATATCTAATATTCTTTACATTGCGACCTGTCCGCAGCGCTGCCGGTGCCATACGACACCAACATGACAGAAACGAACGTGGGCGCTGAGGGAATCTCTGCCTCCGCTTTGCCACCAAAGATATTGACCAAATCTCATCTGTCTGCGCTCAGGGATCTGGTGTCAGAGAAGAAAAGCACGGGTTTGCAGAGTTTCACCCACACAAACTCACTCATCTCATTACAGCATGATGAAATCTAAAAAAAAAAAACTACTGCCTGTGCTGGAAGGGAAGAGAAGTTGACCTGGACCAAGTACTATTTGCAGATCTTGTTTTTTTGCATTCAGTGGCTACAGTGCAAAATCATCAATATTCATTTATTTAAAAAACAGCTTTGGGTTAGTATTTCTCTCACAATATCAGGTTATGTTTGCAAATGCAAATGGAGTCGTCTCACAAAAACTAAAATTACATTTAGTGAGTAAAACAGTAATACATAAAGAAACTGTTTTTTTAAATAATTTTCCAAATGTAGGATGTTTTTGAGGGTCTCATAGATTCTGGTGTAGATATGTGTGCTCATGCTGCTTTGCATAATTTCACACTGGCACCTATTTTAATCCAAGTGCAATAATACACTGAGTTAAAAAGCACTTACTTACTCAGATTGTACATTCTCTTCCATACATTGAAACACTGCATTAATGTTGCATCCCATTCAGAACAGGTTTCTCCTTGATAAAATCTTCAGCCACAAGATGGCAGCAAAACATTTTTTTTTTTTACTTTTAGTGTTGTGTGTTGGTTTGAAATCCCACTTTCTCTTTTATTCATTAGTAAAATAAACACTAGGAGATATTGTTTAGTTAAAATATGGTTAGTCACAAAAACTCTTTTAAGACAATTGTTAGTGTCAATTTATTTGTAACAATGATTTAACTGAGCAAAAGTTGCTGATAATAACAGTTTATTTTTATGTGGATCGTGGCACAATTCTTATGAGAACTTTTCTTTGAAGTGCGTTTAGGTCTCCGTGTGGCTCTCAGTGGTCCGAGCGAGCTCCTGGACCCTCAGCTCCTGCTTTCCCTGAACAAGGAGGTCAGTAGGTTAACTCACTCATGGCTGCACTACTTACGTTGGACTGAGGCAGGGCTAATGTGCATTTGAAATGGGTGAAAATGGGAAAATATGATAGATATGCACTAGTTTCTCTCAGCCTTATCATTATTTCACAAACTGAATTTGGTATTATTTTATGACTTAAACTATTGAAATTTGAAGTTGAATTGAATTATTTGCAGTAGACCATTCAATAAATGCAAAACTTACAACTGTCTGCTAATTACCTATACCATTTATTAATGATTATCATTGACATATTGTTACACAGTATTTATGTATCATCACTAGTTTATTATTTTGTCCTGCTAATTTTTTAATCTCTCCACTCTGTGGACATTGACTCTTGCCTTGATTTGATTAAGTTTTGTTATATAAGGTTGCGACTGTTAATTTTGTTGTTTTTCTTTTTTTTAAAATTACAAAAAATTATAATATTGAAAAAAACAGGACAAAATAATTGATATAACTTATAAAAATGTACTTGGAGCTTCTCACAGTTTTTGTATATATATAAAAAAAAGTACAAATTAGACATTATACAACATTTAAAATTGTGTTATCGAGTTATAAGCACAAAAAAATAAAACACACAAAGTGGCTGTGGTAAAATATGATATCTGGATTAGGCCTTTGTGGTGTTTTCTCCTCCTGACCAGAGGGACAAGGAATGTTTACTATTACACTGCTTGATGCTGACACATCACAGGAGACACATGTGTAAATGCAGACTGAGGTCAAAATTGCATGTAATATAAATGCATATAATGTCAAAAGACGTCTTTAAGTTAGTTAAAACATATTTACGATTTCTTAAAGCGATAGACAATAGTGTTGCATCCCACCACAACCCTGCACAACAGCTGCAACTGACTGCTACGTGTATAAATGCAGAAGTCAGTTCAATGTGCATAATCACTTCTAACTGTATTATGAATGAATTGAATATGTTATAATGTATTCTGTAATATTAATTAATATTCGTGTGACCTATCATTATCATTTAATTCACACTGAATTGTCTATGTCAGAAATACCAATATGTGGTTGTTTTTTTTGTAGTGAAGCATCATGTAACATACCACACACACAATGACTGGTCAAAAAGGATTGTTGCGTGGTCTGTTTTAGTCTGGCTGCTTCGCTCGGGTTACGGCAACCAAACCATGACAGCACGTTATGTGTCACCTCGACACAACCTCTGGCACCCATTAGTCAACAAAATTAAATGTGATTGCTTCAGTTCCACAAAAAATGTGTTTAACAAAGTTATCATTTGTAATAATTAGTATATTACTATGTTAAACTAAGAATGTTTTAATTAAATCATTCAAAAGGTCAGTACAACGTGACAGGAAAAACAGCCTATGAAAAAAATGACTTTCTTATCTCTAAGAGCGTCATCACTACAGTATGTTTCTGGTTGGAGGGATAATAGATTACTTGGCCCGTCTGTCCTCACTCACTCTACCTGAAGTAATTAATCGACAAAAACACGATTGTGTTCGTTTTGCCTCTAAGAGATGTTTGATGTAAATAGCCAAAGGTGCAGTACCTGCTTCGGTTGAACTGCTATGACATGATGAAGCAAGTGCTTGGAGCCAAATAACAAACAGGCCCAAACAACCAATCAATGCTCAACCGGTCTAAAGGTCAAATGCCAAAACTCCTGCTTTGCTTTTGGTCATACATTCCAGTTCATGATTTATTCATCGGTAAACAATGGGGCAATCCCACACAAGTTATTCCATATGTAGGCCTCTCGGTCCATGAACTCGGTGGCATTTCAGATTCATAGCACATTTTAATGAAGGCACAGGGCAGATTAACGGATTAGCGTCGCAGGAACCCAGCAGACGGGTGATGTAGTGGGAGGGGTTTGTGGATGAAAGGCATTTTTTTTTCGGCTCACAAAGAAGTCAAGTGTTGCTTCTTAATTATGTAACAGTAGTTGAATTCAGGCGAAGCTCTTGTGTTGAAGCTGACGCTCACGGCTGTCGTCTCTTTGTTTCCTTTTTTTGCCTTTGAGCAGGCAGGGATACACAACATCGGAGGGAAGGCCGGACTCTTTACCATGCGAATACTGGAAATCAAGAAAGTGACCTCTGAACCCTGAGATTGTATCATCCCAGAGCCTCTTTGGCCGTTACAATGAAATTCATGTATATACACCTATATTCTGTCATTTTTAAACACATAGTATTGTTGTGTAGAACTCAGTTTGAATCGTTTTTTCCTTTTCAAATCATGACTTTTTGCTGAGCTGTTCATTAAAGATTAACTTCATTATCTTGTAACAAGCCTGTGTTGCGTGATTTCATGCTTCAATCTCCAAGCCGTCTGGCCCCGCCCACCAAACGCAGCAGCCAATCGAAATAAGGGCCGAGGCCTTAACGTCCGCCCTCCCTATTGGCGCTCGCGCTGACCGTGAGGGAGGTTTGTCTCCTTCCTCGGCGAGCAGGAAGGTGCCAGTGAAACATGACAGCTCGACGTAATTAAGAGGATCCGCGCGCGCCGACGATGATGGCAGACTGCGGGCCGGCGCAGGACGCGCTGCGCGACGAGGAGCGGGAGTTCCAGAAGACGCTCGCGCTGATCGGCGGCAGAGAGAGGATCTACCTGGTCAGCGACGCCTGTCAGAGCAAAGACGCGGTCGGGGACGACGCCGGAGTACTACAGGAGTTCATCGGTGACATGTTCCACATCGACAGCCTCCCCAACGGCGACGGGCGGCGCCGTTCGCCGGCTCCGAGCGGTCACGACCGCGGACCCCGCGCGGCGTGCTCCCAAGGTGATGAAATCCCACTGTCGGTGAGGCCCGAAGATGTGGATTTGAGAGGCGGGCCGGCGGGACAGGCTGCGGCGGAGGAGACGGAGAAGCGGCCGGCGCGTCATGGCAACGCGCAGAAAACGGCGACGCGGAGGGCAAACATCCACAGCCCGAAGCGAGCGATAGACTCCCCGGTCATCGTGTTCATCTTCAGACAGTCGTTCACCTGCAAGAAGTCCAACGAGGTGTGCTTGGCCGAGATTTTGAAGGACGTGAAGGCGCGCACGAAGCGTGCCAGAATCGCGCGGCCAGCCCTGATTGGATTAATACGCACCACGCTGGAGAGCGCCGAAACGCATCAGTGCGCGCTGCTCCTGGAGCGTCTGATCCGATCGGTGTTCCACAAACACGCACCTGAGACAATATGGGTTGGCTGTTTCGTGCCGAAGACAGACGCCAAAATGCTCGCCATCAAGAAGAACGCCTGCAGAGTTATATATTCCTCTCAAACAGCAGGTGTAATAACATACATACTTAGTGGTTGTACACCTTAGTGTAGTGCAGAGGGTTGTGAAACATGTGGATTTTTGTACTCAAGGTTATGTCAGGACAGACGTCTGTCAATATGAAATCTGACACCCTGGTCAGCATCATGTGGCTCTGAGGTGCAGAACATGGCCCACAGCCACAATGAAAAAAGACAGAATCTGTCAACAACAAAAAACCAGTGGTTGAAATCGACTAATTAAATGTACTCATGAACTATACCTAAGTGCAGTATTAGTATTTCCATTTGATGCTACTTTATAATTCCACTTTGCTGCATTACAGAGAGAGATATTATACTCCACTGCATTCATCTGAATGTAGTTACCAACATTTTAGATGAAGAGTTTACAAATTGGATAATATATGATACTATAAATTTTAAACTGATGATATCTTATATTATATTTATCAGTCAGAGGGACCAAACCACTTCTTTTTCTATACTAACTACACCTTGCTACAAATTTTTCATGTGTGACTTGAGATTGAGTCAATTTACAAAGTTGTATCTGTACTTTTACTTAAGTTAACTAAGGATAAGTACTTTTTGGACTACTGTATAAAAGTATAGACTTACTGTGCAGACATCACACAAAGCTACAAGTCATCTAAAAATGGTTGGGATAAAGGTTCATTGACAAATCTTGGTTAGCAAGATGAAAGTCAAAAACTTTTTAAAATACAGGTGCAAGAAGCATTCACCAGGTTTCTTAAAATGCATATTTTAATGTTATGCTGGTGTCGTGTCATTTGAAAGTCCATTTGTCTTTTTTTTTTTTTAACAAAAATCACTATTTTGCGCATTTGTTTGACATAAAAGCTCAAATGGTATAACTGAGAAAGAATGATAAACTATATATATATTTAATTCACTTAGAATATAAAACTAGTTTATACCATGTTTCATTTTTTTTAAACTTTTTTTTGTTTTAAAAGTTAAACTATCTGGCACAACATTATAGGGTTACACCGCATGGAGGTTTTGGCATTGTGCCATGAATTAAAATTCACATGATGAGGCCACTGTAAGCATATAATCAGTAAAAGTATCTAATATATTCTGTAATTTTATGGATATCATTGGAGGTAAATGGCCTTTTTGGTTACTGTAAACTAACTAAGTAGTAACAAGGCAGAAATGCTACACAAACTACAGCGTTTTGTGTTGGTGCACCTCATTAATGTAGGTCAATCCATGACCTTTAAATGACCACACATTTTTGCAGATATTTTATTCCCAGGCATGGCTGCAATGGTGGCCATGGAACAAAAGGAGCATTCATGAAACAACAAGAAGGTTCTTAGATAAGCTGCCAAATAAACGCTTGTTATTGCCTTTCAGATAATACCAGGAATAGAGGGGAGCCGCTTTTCTGGCCATTCCAATGTTTGTCCTGGCCTCAGAGAAGAGGAGCTCGAGGGCAGGCCAACAGCTCTCCAACCAGCAGGCAGAGAGGTAGCAGGACTACCCAAAAGGCTTTTGCCATTCCCACAAGATCTTTTCTATTCTGCCTCCATTTTATAAAGCAGCTTTACTCCTGTGCAGTCATTCTCATTAGGCTGGAGTCAATCCCAGGTTGCTCTATGTGGGCAAAAGGCAGTCACAAAGCTAATTTGGAATTTGCAGAAATCACTTAATAATGTTTCTGTTCAGTAGCCTGACCCATTACACAACCATGGTATTGTATTTTGTGAAATTAGCACAGGCACAATTATTTTAGAATAAACTTTGTGGGCTACATATAAGGAATAGAGAGGTATAGTATAGCTCAATTCTACAGACACCAACATTAATAGTTTCATTAATTAAAAAAAAAAAACAGTAAGTAACAGTGGTTTAACTTTTTCAGGTGACACTGGAAGTGAAGAGGAAGGGATTCCTCTGAAAATAAAATCCCTCTCTGCTGGACCACATGTGGACAAAGAATCAGCTGAGGGAAACAGATGATGATGACGTGATGACACCTGACCCAAGGCTGCAGGACGATCACTGTAGACGAGACCGTTTTTACTGTGAGAACAGCTGAAGAGCCCCTCCACATGTGATGAGGGGGGTGTTCTTCATGGTGTTGAATACTCCTACTGCTGAGCAAACGGCACTCAAGACCTGAACCATCAACAAAGGGATTTATTGTCTACATGTAGACTGTTGACTAGTTACTCACGCATTTTAGATCATTTAATATCATTCTTTTTTTTTTCTTTTGACAACTTTAGATTGAGTAGTTTTTACAGGTTGAGTTGAGGGTAGGGTTGATTATTTTTTATCTTACATGCTTCTTTAAAATGATGCATAGTTGAGCACAGAGCAGGTTTATAAACTGAACAAAATGAGCTGGTTCATTATGGGTCCACATTTTTTTTTTCAAATTTATTTGAGGATTCTTATGGGATTGTGTACCACTAAACCACAATTATCTGTTCATAGGCAGGTTGTTTCTTACTTTTAAGTACACAGCAAGTTAATCTAGCCAACTTAAGTTTTTTTTCCACTGTCATTTATTAATATTGTGTGCCTTAGATGAATGCTATTGACAGCGCCTTATCTGCAACAGAAATAGAGCATATTTATGTAGGCTGCTGGATTGTCTGTTCAAATAAATGTGACGACCCATAAAAACTTGTGTGTCCAACTCTCTTAAAAGTACATAATGCAAGTGATGGGGGGAAAAAGTGACCAGGTCCTAAAAATACTCTCATAAGTTAAAGACCTGGATTCAAAATGTTCCTTAAGTAAAAGTACAGAAAAATTATAACAAGTATTTCAAAGATTTAAAAGTAAGAATGAATGAATTTAAATGAGTTGCAAGTTATTATTATATATCTATTCAGAAGAAAAATTAAAAAATGACTGTATAAGTACTGTAATTAAGAACCGTTTGAGGTAGTTGTACTTTACTTGAGTATTTCTAATGAGATTAAAGATTCTGAATATTTTTATGCACTGTAATAAAACAATAGTATAATATACTATGATAATATAACAAAGACTGCATAATGAATAATTTTACTTTTGACACTTTAAATATATATTGCTGATAATACTTATACACAGGACTTTCACTTGTTATTATATACTGCATGAGGTAGGTAAACACACATAGGCAGACTATACTATAATAATCGTAAGGACATCCATGCATAAAGCCTTTCGGGTCCAAAAAAACTAGATTCAATTGGCAACTAGTCGAAAGTAGAAGGTTATGTTATATAAATCCGTATATATATTTTATAATTCTTGCTTTTTTATTTGATTGTGTGTTTGTTTTTTAGTCAGGCGCTAAAGAGGGCAACCTTGTCTGGGGTCCTTCAGTAAGGGACTTGCGGTAGTGGACAAAAAGAAGTTAGCAGTGGCTGCGTTCGGTAGTACTGTTGGACAAATCTTACGTTTTCTTGAAAAAAAGGCCCTGATATTCGCGCGGAATTCCACCGTCGAAGCAGGATCGCGGGGTTGAGGAGAGGAAAAAGGAGCCAACCATGATAACATCAGCCGGTGAGTCGTAGAAAGCCTTTTGTATTTAGCTAGCCGCGGCAGAAACAAGCTGCCATTGAATTAGCTGAGTCACACGGCTAAGTGTCAGTTAGCCGTTAGCCTGTGGATGAAACGTGTATATAATGTACATATAATACATTCATGTATAAGTTAGTGATTAAAAAAACAAGCAATATAACTGTTTCTCGGATAAAGCGTTCTACACTTTATCTTTGGTGATGTTTAAGGTTTCAATTTAATTACATTCAGGTTGTTAAATGTTACTTAATGCTAACTGCATCATCACAGGGACTCCGCTTTTCTTCAGGGAATGATAATCCTGGTAAAATGTAAATATTAACTGAAAGAATTAATGTTCATGGCATGTCACTTTATTCAGTCTGACGAGTTTTCCGGGCCACACACACTCAGGTCATAAATTGTCTAGTCATAAGCCTAGGAACAATACATGCTAATAACATATTTATAGTTAAAAGTGTAAACGATGCAATGAATATGTAGTGGTATATTCTTAACATATCATTGACGTTTAAACATATGTCATTGACGAATTAAATAGTTTTAGACTTTAACTTTAACTAATATACTCTGCATTTTAATGTTGGTTAATATAAAGGCCTGGACAGAGTAATATCCTATCAATTATTCCATGATTAAAAGTATTTCATGAATAACAACCTCACACAAAAAAAAAAAAATTCTCCTTAACTGTAATATTTGACCTTCACTCTACAGAATGATGTATGTGCAGAGTTTGACAGTATAATGCTCATTGAAATTAAGTCTATTAGCAGAATTTGTGACATCACAAATAATAAATAATCAGGTGCTATATCAAATATTCAGTTCATACAGGAGTAGTGTGGAAACTTTCAGCCATTGTGCAAACACTTAGAATATAATTTAAAATTGAGTTTATGTGAAGTACTTATTCTTTAACTAAATATAAATATACTAAATATATTCATATTCTGTGGTTTCTATATTTTGAATGCTTGAGAGTAGATGTCAAGTAGAAGTAGTAGCCATTTCAAGGATTTTAACAATGTAACTATTTTGGTGGGGGGGCGACAAATCAATTTTTTTGAGTGTTTCATATATTTTAATATCTGGTGAAGAACACAATTATACAGTATGGAAAGTAATGTCTATTTATTTTATTTTTTTTTCCTGCAGCTGGAATTATCTCGCTCCTTGATGAGGAGGAACCACAGCTCAAGGTAAGACTTGAATGCAGTAATAAACATGGTGCCTAAAAATGGCAACAGTTCCTGGTGGTAAAGCCATTGGCATGTATGCCATACACCAAGCAACTCTTTTGCAAATACAGCTTTAACCTTTTGAAGGGGTCCCTCCCTTTCTTGATGTACTATGTAATCAGTACTGAAGAGTGGGATGACAAATTTTATCTGTTAGTCCCGTGGGCTCGTACAGCTGGAACTCTCTTTCCTACCACACACACACACACACACACACACACACACACACACACACTTTTCATTGGATAACATCACTGATAGCATCCTGTACACATAAGCACAGCTCTTGAGAGATTGTTATTCCTTCATGTAGTTACATCTGACTTTGAAAAAATATCTTTTTAATGCAACACCTCTCTTTTACTTGCAGGAGTTTGCTCTGCAAAAGCTAGATTTCCTTGTGAATGACTTCTGGGCTGAAATTTCAGGTTCAGTAGACAAAATGTAAGTACCAGTATCATTAATGAGTTCGTAGAGTAGACCTGACATGAATTTTATATTGAACAGTAAACCATTTCAGGGCAAAATATTTATCTGATATATATAAGTAAGTAATAGGTTTTTTCAACAAACCTTGAGTCTGTCTATTGTCAGCTTTCTTCTGTGTTTAAAACTGCTCTGGTTCATGAACATGAGGATCTTGATTAAAACATAAATCTTAATTCTAAAACATAGTTATGACTTTCTACTGTACTACTACTGTACATTCATTTTCATCCATATGTTGTATACTTGCAGCGAGGTCCTGTATGAGGATGAGACATTTCGCAGCAGACAATTCGCTGCCCTGGTGGCGTCTAAGGTTTTCTACCACCTCGGAGCCTTCGAGGAATCCCTGAACTATGCTCTTGGTGCTGGAGATCTCTTCAATGTCACAGATGACTCAGAATATGTAGAGACCATCATTGGTGAGTGATAAACATCCTAATCAAAAGCTTCTTTAAAGTAATACTCTGTTGTTAGGATATTGCTGTATAGTAAAATATAAGTACATTATTTTAACAACAAGAACAAAAATATATTACAGGTAGAGTTAGGATACATACTGTTTTTGTTTTTAGTTGAGACTCTTTAATATCTTTTGTGTCCGCTCTTAGCCAAATGCATCGACCACTACACCAAGCTGCGGGTGGAGAATGCTGAGCTGCCGGAGGATGAAGAGAAGAAAAGCATCGACCCTCGCCTTGAGGGCATTGTCAACAAGATGTTCCTGCGTTGCCTCAATGATCACAAGTACAAGCAGGCCATTGGCATCGCCCTGGAGACCAGGCGCCTTGACATGTTCGAGAAGACCATCTTAGAATCGGTAAGTGATTCTTATCATTCACAGCTGACTCGGAATAGTTTGGTTACACACTAACAGAATAGCGTCTTTTTTACAAAGTCCTGTATACTTAAACATATTTTACATCCTTTACCAGGACCACAATTTGACAAGGGCTTCATAAAACAGTAAATACCCCCGAATGTTTCCAGTACATTACTAGTACAGGTCCATTTATCATACAGGAGTCCACCTTTTTAATGCTGCTAATGATTGTTCAGTGTTATACCTTTTTGTGCTGAGACACAGTGATAATTTCCTTCTCTTTCCCTTTCTCCCTTTTATGCAGAATGATGTGAGCGGCCTCCTTGCCTACAGCCTCAAGGTGTGCATGTCCCTCATGCAGAACAAGAAGTTCCGTAACGATGTGCTGCGGGTTCTGGTCAAGCTCTACATGAACTTGGAGAAGCCTGACTTCATCAATGTTTGTCAGGTAACCGGCAGATCTTCAAAAATAAGTTTATGCTTTTGGGATCAATGTCAAAACTTGGCATCAGATAGTTTACTTTTGTGAGAAATTATACAAATTGACTGAGAAATCTACAACACCATCAATGATCATGGCACAACAGCCCAGTTATAGGACGCATTTTTTAAATCATTTAAATGGTTGCAGTGTTTTTTATAATGTAAAATATATATTCAGGGTTGCAACTTACAATTACGTTCCACTAAGCTGTAACTGAATCAACCAAATCTTCACAGTATTTGTGTCCCAATTAAACATCCCTCCTCCTTTTTTTCCCCTCCCCCCTCTAGTGCCTGATCTTCCTGGATGACCCACAGGCTGTTAGTGACATCTTGGAAAAGCTTGTGAAAGAGGACAACCTGCTGATGGCCTACCAGATCTGCTTTGACCTGTATGAGAGTGCCAGCCAACAGTTCCTCTCCTCTGTCATCCAGAACCTGCGAACTGTTGGAACACCAATCCCCGCAGTTCCTGGCTCTACAAACACAGGCACTGTGCCCACGCCAGACAAAGACAGGTGGGCAGGGGAGAAGATGGATGAGGTGTCTTGCTTCACCAGGTCCCAGTGCTCTCACACTGCAGCTATTTCACATGGTTCTGATTTATATTTAAGTTTTCTGTACAGAAATTCTGAGAGTCTGCTAAACTATGTGGTGTTCAGAGCCACTTGTCCATAATTGGTAACAAGCATGGTGGTGGTTTTGGCAGGGACACGGGTACATGGAAAGGATTATCCACTAAGCTGCACATGCACTCATGCAAATAGTAGAATCTGAATATTTGAGATTCCTACAAATGTTTTTTGTTGAGCTTCTATGTTTGACTGTCTTTAATACCTGCCTTAATGGACCATGCTAAAATTAGTCTTGATTAAAGGGTTACTAATTAAAACTGAGCTTTTTTAAGCTAAGATAGCATATTATTTGTGGTGTACCTGTCATGACAGACTCAGTATTAAAGAATGTTGTTTTTTGTTTTTGTTCCAGTGATGCAATGGAGACCGAAGACAAGGCTGGCAGCTCCCCTGCTGGAAAATCAGCAGAAAATGTAAACTCTTTGTATTGTTTGTTTGTTTTTTGTTTTTTTCAGTTTTATATGTCTTGGATCATCTTCTATTAAATTCTCAAAGCATCATATTGCTTCTCTCTTTTTTTTTTTTGATAGAAGGATGAGGCCAAAGACCAGAATGCCAAGATGATCAAAATCCTTAGTGGGGAGATGGCCATCGAGCTGCACCTGCAGTTCCTAATCCGAAATAACAACACAGATCTAATGATCCTCAAAAACACAAAGGTAATGCAGGGTAATGGGCTTAATGTCTTAGAGAACATAAATGAAATAAATACTGTTGATGCAGTCAGATGAGCAGCAGATTATACATCAATAGATATCAAAAGTCACTGAATTTGCATAGCTTCTGCTTTAAATATGTTTTTCTTCTCATTTCAGGATGCAGTTCGAAATTCAGTGTGCCACACAGCCACGGTCATAGCCAACTCCTTCATGCACACAGGAACGACAAGTGACCAGTTCCTTAGGTAACTGTAATGTAACACAAGAATGTACAGTCTATGCAGGGGTGGGCAGCCTTAGTCCTGGAGGGCGGTGTGGATGGAGGCCTTGTTCCCACCAAGCAAAGTAACAAACCTGATTATACTAATGGAGGTCCTTAGTAGAAACGGGTCTGTTACTGCTTGTTTGAAACAAAAGCCTACACCCTCACTGGCCCTCTAGCGCCAGGATTGCCCACCACTGTTCTCATAGTTTATATTTCAAAATGTACTTACTACAAGTGGTTGTTAGACCAAAGTATTTGTTTGTTCTTGTAGAGAAAACTTGGAATGGCTCGCAAGAGCCACCAACTGGGCGAAGTTCACAGCCACAGCAAGTCTGGGTGTCATCCACAAGGTAAACTTGTCATTGTGTTTATAATTAACTTGAACATGAAACGGATGTTATTTCACATTGGTTTAATTTCATTTCAATTGTATTCCATGTTTTAGGGTCACGAGAAAGAGGCTCTTCAGTTAATGGCCACCTACTTGCCCAAAGACACCTCCCCCGGCTCTGCCTACCAGGAGGGAGGAGGCCTGTACGCTCTGGGACTCATCCACGCCAACCATGGCGGCGACATCATCGACTACCTGCTCAGTCAGCTCAAGAACGCCAGCAATGATGTGAGTTGGCTTTAAATGCTCATTTATTGTCAAAGACATGTTGTATTTAGAAGTGACTCACAAAATATTTGCTGACATCAGTGATTAAGAAAAACTGACATTTTATTTAGAGTTTTAGAGAGGGACTAACTATTTGAGGTAAGTAATAAATCAAGGCCATTAAGTTCTACAAATCAGCCACACAACACATCTCAAAAAGTAAAACTCACTTTTAGAAACTTAGCAGATAGTTTATTTTTACTGCCAGAGTTTGCATTTTTTTTTTTTTTTTTGCTTTATTCCTAATGTTGAGTTTTCTTCTCTTGTTGCACAGATTGTCCGTCATGGTGGTGCTCTGGGCCTTGGATTGGCTGCCTTGGGCACAGCTAGACAGGATGTTTATGACCTCCTCAAGTCCAACCTGTACCAGGACGATGCTGTCACTGGTTCGTAAGCCCTGAACGAATTATGAAAGTTTTGAATCAGCCCTTAGAGGAAATCCGTTGGCAAGGTTTATTAAAAATAACCTAAAAGCTATGGTTACTATTTATTTACTTCCTACATGACCCAATAAAATGGGATAAATGTAGGTAACATTTTGATCTGTTAATAATTAACAAACAAAACAACAAAAAAATGAACACAGATGTACAGCTGTGTGATTAAAACTATGAACAATGAACACGATTTTGTCGGAAAAGAATACAAAGTAGTTTAGCCTATTTTTAGTCAATAATAGTCTTTCTTTATTTGACAGCAGGTTAATAGTAATGTTAGAAAATGTATCTCGTCAAACCAATAGAATGATTTTAGTCTAACTGCAATTTTTCAGTGTGTTTCAGGCAGGAATGCATTTAACACACGGATTGACATGTGAAATGAATATTGATTGGCTGCACGTTTTACCTGAGAATCACTCGCCATGTTGCCTCATTTAGTGCGGACAGCACTGGTGGAGGCTCCTTATTTAGAATTATGAATATAATTTTGTCCCGTCCTGTCTGGCAAAATTAACTGTTAAGCTGACTGTATCATGTCACCTCTCAGGTGAGGCTGCGGGCCTGGCCCTGGGTCTCGTCATGTTGGGCTCCAAGTCAGCTCAGGCCATTGAGGACATGGTCGGCTATGCCCAGGAGACGCAGCACGAGAAGATCCTGCGTGGCCTGGCTGTGGGAATTGCTATGGTCATGTATGGACGCATGGAGGAAGCTGATGCACTCATTGAGAGCCTGTGCAGAGACAAGGTAAGGCTGCTATAGTCATGTAATGACATGGAACAATGAGGTCAGTTGTCATATTTTCTAAGAACAAAGGCTTGTTTTAGGGCAGCATTGTGACTTTTGCATTTACTCAGTACATACAGGATGACTCGAGCTTGTTTAAAATGTAGAATAAGTGGGGAGAATTCAAGAGGGGTTCTCATCGTATTTCACAAGGTCATTGCACTCAAATGTTAAAGTTGCTGTGTGCAGTTTGAGTGTTTGGTGTATCGAGTGCTGTATGTACTCCTATGACCCCTAGTTGCACATGTTTATTTCACGTTTCCTCAGAACTCCTTGCCAGGAATCTTTAAAAGAGCTAAATGTGGAAAATTACTCTAACTATGTTGATTGTAGTTGTGCATCCAGGCAAAAAGTCTCAAAGCTCTGCTTCCTTTCACTGTCTACCATAGGACCCCATCCTGCGGCGCTCAGGAATGTACTCTGTGGGTATGGCCTACTGCGGCTCTGGGAACAACAAGGCCATCAGACGCCTGCTTCATGTTGCTGTGAGTGTCCCTCTTCACAATACATCTATTCACTGAGAAGAAGACAGGTTCATCATGATTGCAGTAAAGCAGTTTCTAAGTCCACAGGCTGTGTAACTGCAGCTGATATCATAGTTTTCTTGATTGTATATTTATGATTGTTGAAAAAATACATATACTTAATATGTACAATACTATTTTCTGATGAGTTTGTCATTAACCTTGCATGCTTGCAATACTGTTTCTAGCACCACATGAATTGCAACACTTCATTTTAACATTGAAAAAGTGAAATAAAAATATATTACAGGTTAAAGATCCATGTTTATTCCTGTCATCGTGCTTTCAGTCACTACATTGCGATTGTCAACATACTTCAGAGGTGTTGAACAACCTGTTGTCCTGTAGGTGGCACCTTATACATACTAAAGTTACTCCATTCTGTGAACAATCCTCCTACTGTGAGCCACATGTGAGCTAAATGTTAATTGCAGCAGTTGAGTCTCATTTAACACTATGATTATTTGTCTGCTTTGTTTATCTTAATAAAGGTGAGCGACGTGAATGATGATGTCAGAAGGGCCGCTGTTGAGTCCATTGGCTTCATCTTGTTCAGGTAAAGACCAGACTAAATTACTTGAGCTATGTATATTTTTAGATCCACACCCACCCATAGCACATTACTTTTATTATATATGTAGAAGAGCAATATTCTTAGAAGTTTACACATTTTTGGTGATAACTTAAATTAATATTTCTGCAAAGGGAGCCTTCTTTGCTCAATATTGTCTCTCTGGTGCAGCATCTGATTAAAATTCGTGGGATGTGTGCTCCCAATACTTTTTTTGGAGATCACTATTGGAGCAGAACGTTTTACCCAGCCCTTTAAGAAAATGGTTTTTGGACATTTACCAAAAAATAAAATAAAAATAGATTTCATTGTATGCTAGTCTGTGGCATTACCTGTTTTTATTGCAAATCCGATACTTAAAAGGCAAAGATGACCCCAAAATAATTTTGCACTTTCTTACAAAACAGAAGTGGTAAATTGGTAAATAAATAAGATTAATAAAACATATTGGCAACATAGATGTGTAAAAAAACAAAAAAAAAACAACTAATGTTGATAAATTCATGCTCTTCTGCAGCATGAAGACACAACACTAAATATTTTTTGGAACCATATCAATCTCTTTTAGTCTTATACACATCTAGCATTAATTTTTTCAATTTTTCTTCCTGGATCTATTATCTTGGTCATCCTCGGATCTTTTTTTTATCTTTTGGATTTGTATTGCTAACAAGACTTTAGGCTATTGATTCCTTCCTTTTTGTCTTGAGTGGAGAATTTAGATGCACTTAACGATAAGAATTTGTAATGACTTCCAGGTCTTCATGGAATGTATTCCTCTTGTTAGAGGAAGCTGGACGTTCTTCTCATTGTCACTCACACGTTTTCTTCCCTGGCTATTTATAGTGATTCGTTGTTCTTACACCAGCATGAATTTACCAGTCAGAGACCAGAGCAGTTTTAAACAGAGCATACTAGCCAGTGCACAAATATCAGGGTGTGCATTTTTAAGCCCAAAAAAGGTTATGCTAGATTGTGTGATCAATCGGCCTCTTGATAAACCTCATGTAAATCTTTCCTGTGTTTAGAAGGACTTTAAAAGGATCATTCAATTGGCAAAAGAGATGTGGTCGATATAAACAAAAATAATTTGTGATGTACACTAAACTCACATACAGGATTTGTTCAGGCCCATATTTGTTGTGCTATTGACTAAACATCTAGTTCATATACAGGTTTAATTTACACAGTTTTATATATTGAAAATACACTGTGACATTTCATCCCACGGGTTTGTGTATTAATAATTCTAGTTAATCATTCTCCAGTTACGTTTAGGCACACTATTTTTGGTCTTCTAATGCCGTGACATGCACTGTTTATTTAGCAGGCACATTGTGCTTTGATCAACATTGGTTGATGAAATGCACTTAACTCATTGATTAAGGCCTAGATATTAAAAAGAAAAATGTGGGTCAGAATGAATTCAGTTTCGTTCAGTTCAGCAACACAAATATTTTATTGAACACATGTAGATTTCCATTTAATCTTGAATTTGTTTTATGTACAGTGTTGTATATAGAAACCTTTTAAACAGTCAAGACATCTGTC
Source organism: Eupleurogrammus muticus (assembly GCA_036785175.1). Lineage (NCBI taxonomy): Eukaryota > Metazoa > Chordata > Actinopteri > Scombriformes > Trichiuridae > Eupleurogrammus > Eupleurogrammus muticus. The sequence continues at coordinate 17,798,699 of JAYKQN010000006.1, read as the reverse complement.
TGTAATACACATACAAAAGCACTTCTCAAAGGTCCAGCAAATACAATATGTATCATTCCAAGAGTGCAGTGCATTTTATGTGTTTTTGCAGAATAGATTTGATAGGTTGACTTGTGGAAGTCTTAAAAAAAAAAAAATAAGCAGGTGGTCTGAGATGGTTTATAGCACATTTAGAGAGCCCGGGTTGGGGGAAAAAATCAGCAGAGGTATACTGCATTTGAATATTGCATTCACAGAGTTTCCAGGTTATTGTATATTGTATTGTTTTAGAATAATATTTTTAGTCTAGCTGGCTGAATTTTACCAACCTTTCACAGGATATCCTCCTGCAAAAAGTGAACTCTTAACTGGTGAAAATGTCTTGTCGAATATTGATAGAAATAGTACAATATTGAGTGGAATTATTTTATTCCTGTGGAAGATAATGTCTTATTTCAAGTTTTTTTTTTTTTTGATTTAAGGTAGTTTTAATATATTTTTAAGAACATTTTCCTCATGTTTTCTTAAAACAAGTCCAAATTGCCCCAAATCAGAAAAAAAAATTGAAACAAGATAGTCTAAGTGCTACTGGAATATGATAATTTTACTTAATATTGGACTAATTGTACCAAAAACAAAATATCTTCACCTGTTCAGGTTTTAGCTTTTGTAATGTTCTTTTACACAGCTCAGAAACTTTCATCTGCTATGCTGTCAATTCACATTGTTGCTGTGGCCTGTCTTATAGAACAGCTGAGTTAAATATCCACTTCACACATGTAACAGTGGGGTTTGGCTGAGTTTGTATTTATAAGTATTGTGTGTTTCTTAAATTATCATAAATAATTGCTACTGTGAAGCCCAATTTTGCTTCTGTATTTAAAAAAATATATTTACAGATGTTAACAAACATCATCAGATAGCAACAGGTTAGATTTATTTAGTTAGATTGAAAGTAATTGATTTCAATCCTTGTTAAATTTTTCGGTCATGGGGCTAAAAATTGTATTTTTAACGAGCTAAAACATTTGAAAGTGCTCCCCTTTTTAATTAGATAATTTTTCTAGCAGCTCTATACGCAGCTAACATGTTCCACCTGCTTACGGTCTTCATTCTCCGTCAGGAGCATTGTGTCTAACACACCATTGGACGATTGCGCAGGTGCCTGCTGGCAGTTATGTGGACTTTGGTAGTTTACTGCTCCGATACCATTCTTCATTCCCCGCTTCATAAACAGTTTTGAGTTTTCAGTCATGGAAGATCGGAATGAAATTCTCGTATGCGACCGTTCTGCAATTGATAGCCTCGGATGCCTTCCCTGCCCACTGAGGCTATCCGAATTCTTGTAATTGCAGGTGATGTAACGTGTGAAGGCCTGCCTGAAAGTTTTGTTGAATAGGGTGTAGACCAACGGGTTGATCCCTGACGACACATAACCCACCCAGACAAAGATCTCCATGAGTCTGGCGATTACATTAACATCACAGCTGGTGCATAGCACAGAGGTGATATTGGTGATAAAGAAGGGGCACCACATGACTACAAACAGGAGGAAGACAATGCCTAGAACCTTTGAGGCACGCTGCTCATTGCTCAGATTCTGCATTGACTTCTTTCCCATGGTGGACATTCTCCGAAAGGGCACGTCATCCCCCGTTGGGGTGTTTGCTGTGCCTTCGTTTGGTTTTTCCAGAATCCTGGAAGGTCTGCTGTCCAACATGTTCAGCTGCTCGGCTTTAGGTGGGGTCCCAGCTTGTTCCCTTTGAAAAACAGTGGCGATCGTTGGGTAGCTGAAACGCTGAGTCACCTTAGACCTGAGCAAATAAACTTTTTTGCGCAATACCTGGACAGTAAGAAGGTAGATGACCATCATGATGGTCAAAGGTATAAAGAATGCCGTCATGGAGCCAAACATGATAAATTCCCGGAAGGTGTCAGTTTTCAACAGGCATGTGTGGTTACTGTTGAAAGTGATGTTGTTGCGAGGATGGTAGTTTTTCAGCCCCTTGATTGGTATCGGGATTGCTATACCTGGGAAAAAAAATGGAGAAACTTTATTAGTATTGGCCAACAATTGCAAATATTTTCTTTATTTTAAGCACAAATTAAACTGCTGATAAACCAATTCAACATTAAAGGTTTAGCACCAACTGCTATAACCCTGCTACTTTTTCTTTATATCTAAGGTAAGAAAGTCCCTTTTTCCCCCCCATTCTATAGGGAAGCAGCTAAAATCTATAACGAATAAATGTTTCATGAAGCAATTGTCTCAGGAACTAGCAGAGGTCTGATTTGTCTTCTTTGTTTTTTTGAGTTAAGTAAACTAACCATCCATGGCCTGCCATAATCCCTCTTAAACTGAGCAGCAGTATGCTGTCAGCGGGGGAACTGTTTTGCAGTCAGCAGTGTTAAGTGCCTCTCCCTTCATTCCATCTGATATCCTGGTTTTGCTCATGAAATAAAGCCCAAGCGAAACCAAAGCTGACAGCTAAACTGACTGTGCCTTTAGTGGTCGAGTACTGGCATTGAGTACTTAGCAATAATGTCTCAGTGAATTAGTCCAAACTCGTTCTCTCTTTTATTGAGAGACCCTTTTCATGCTGGGCATGTTGATGCTCTATTATGCATGCACAGTTTGTCAAAACAAAAGTGCAGCAAGGATAGAATACAATTTCTAAGATGTACATCCAAGGACAGTATTGGACAGTATAGCTAACGTATCATCTTCTTTCATTGTATCTGCCTTGTATTTCTGAGTCTATACATCAGATGTGCTATGAGTCTTATGCCAAGAAGTCTACCTGAAGCATTCCTGTGTTTAGTGAACTTCATGTTATGCTGAAAGGAAATCTGAATGAATGTGCTTACAAATGGATATAAGCCACACCAGTGCTATCTTGACCATCGCTTTGGCTCTGGATTTGTACTGGATGTGTTGGATTGGCTTCTTGATGGCAATGTAGCGGTCCAGTGAAATAGCGCACAGATGCATGATAGATGCGGTGGAAAACAGCACGTCCAGGAAAAGCCAAATAGGACAGAGGAAGTCCGGTAGAGGCCAGCCAGAGTCTGAGGAGAACACAAGAAGAAAATTAATCCGCTATAACTTTCAACTAATGTCCTGTAGTTGTTGGAGTATTGATTATAATTTGCAGATGCAAGTAATAAGTCGTACTCATGCGAAAGATTGGTGTTTGTTTATCTTTGCGAGGAATAACTTTACTGGAAAAAGGGAGAGTTCTTTGACTGTTTATTGAGCTACAAGCTCTTTATGTAGATGTACCGTAGTCTATGCACAGTATTTGTTTTCAGTTCCAGGCATAAAATTGGCAAGTAATTGTTCTGGCTTTTGTCAGTGACTGTCACCCTCTAGACTTTTTACATAGTTTTCTTGTGCAGCTTTTTTGTCGCACTCAGGGGAATATTTGAGTCATAGTTTTGAATAGGTTTCATCATTTAAAGCTTGAAGCTTGTTCATCGACAAATATTGTACTTGTTCTCGAAGAAGACCCTCTGTACCTGTCTGTGTTTGTCCCTGTTGAATCCCAAGCCAGACTCAATAAACAGTGTACATTACAAGGTCCATTGGGCTAGAGAAAGGCACCTGTATTTATTTCTTTTAACTGAACTGCGAAACTTCTAATGAGTAGACTTTGGTGCACCCTCAGCACAATAGTGATTCAGTCTAATTCACATTTCACTTCCTCTGTATTAGGGAGTAATTGAGTCTGTTGCCAAAATGTCTTTCGGTCCTTCACCAAAGTTCTTTTTAAAAACACTTGGTAGCAGTCAAGGCTAGGTAAGGAGAGACGAACAGTGATGCGTTTTTGTTTTTATAGTTTGCTTTTGTTCCGTGCAACAGCAGCCTCTAGATTATTCCACAGATGGTAATAAATCCCCAGCAGGTCCTGCTTACACAAGGCTTGACCGACACATTAAAACTCATACGGGTATTCCTCTTATTGCTTTTTTTGTTATATTCAATAACTTAAAAATTACCATATTAACTATTGCACCTTTTATTTATTAATACAAAAAAATGAATGATTTCATCAGTTGTTTAATACAGGGGAAAAAACAAACAAGTCAACTTTCATTTTGGTCAAGATTTTAAAATGTGTCATTAGCATATTTTATTTTAATCACCTAATGCAATATATTCTAAGTTTCAAAGTTAAAAGTTAATCATGTCTATTTACACAGTTCATGTCCTAAATTTTGCAAGGTGTTGCCTGTATTGAATTTATTTGCCCGGCAGATGAGGAAAACGTCTGGTTGTGCATGCAGGTGTAACTGAAGTCCAGTTGCATTCACCGGGGTAGATTGAACGTCTCTCTTGAATTGTGTGAGCCTACACATGTATATTAAATTCTTTGTGGCCTTTTAGTTAATGTGATCTTCAAACCCACATATTTTTAATGTAATTTTTGCTGCCTGTCATTACCATCAGTGATGTATGCTGGTGATAATATTGCTATTCCAACGTTCACTGCGTGTCTGTACATTTCCAGTCATCAAGCCAGGGTTCAGTTGAGGGGGCTGATAGTTTCTGTCCACTCACTTGATGTCCCTGTTATGCTTCAAGCCTTCACACAAACACTGCATGTTTATGTCAACGTTACCTCTGTTCTCAACATGGTGTTCTAAGCTGCATCTCGCTAGCAAGGGGGTAATGATAGCTGACTGGGTTTAGAAATATATATATATATGTATATATATATATCTCAATTGAACAATTTGCTTTCAAGATTTGATAAGAACACAAACTTGCATAGGAATGTTTATTACATGTGAACCTTATCACTTTTAAAATATTTTGATGTCCAAATAAAAAAATTATATTTATTTTAAATTACGTGGTGATAGTTGCTAGACTAATTTATCCAACTAATCTAAGACTTATGTTATCTATAGTTGGGTGCATTACTCTTTAACTTAAAGATTAAGGATTTTTTTAGATACCCAATGCAAAGGCATTCATTTGTGTGTGGAAGTGTGAGCAAGCACTGCTTCAAGTTATTGAACAAATGGTTCAATTGTTTGGGAGTAAATTTACTACGATATCAGAGTTGTTTTGTATTTTATAGCAAAACTTGCACCTGAATGTGTAGGTAGCCTTTTATAAGAATCGATGGCAAATTGATTCTATGACCCGTGCGATATCGACAAAAGCGGCACCCTTGACCAGTTTGGTTTGCACATGCCCTTTAGTGTAAGACATCCTGTTCTCACAGGTGGACAGCTCTGTAACAAACTCTAATCTGTCCCTGTGCGTTGGAGGCAAACATGATAAGATCTGGCTCATTATCATCTAATTGAATTAATGGTGAACAATGGCTTGGGCATAGCTTTGTATTAAGAAGAAAATATTGGTCTAAATCAGTTCAGATGCAACTGCTTGCAACATCAGTCACTGGAATTAAAATAAAATTATTATTTGGCTGCTTTTCTCCCAGACCAGCAGTTCAGTCCAAGCCGTGCCACTCTGTACACTACTTTGCCAGAGGAAGTAATATGTTTATTATTAACTAACTAATAACATTTCATCTAGAATAATTTGTTTAGAGATACTTGTGATTGTATCTAGTGTTGCTCACAAACTATTTTTAACCTCCTGTGCCTACCCCTGCGTACGCTGTTCTGGTTTTCTCTGAAGATCAGTTGGCTATTATTTGTTACATATAGTTTTCCAATGAACTTTTTTTTTTTTTTAACTCAACGCAGCTGAAAACTGGACGTCCCATCTGTCCAAACAGTTGAAAACCGGCTTGACAGAAGGGCAATTTTAATAATTTGGGTGCATGTTTTGTCTTGTAGAGAAAGGTATTTATTACTGTTGTACTGTACAAGTCATGTTTCTGATCACACGGCCCCAGGCTAAACTTACTGTAGAGAACAGTGACGAGGGCAATGGGCATCACTAGGAGTCCCACCAGTAGATCAGCCACAGCGAGCGACATCAGGAAATAGTTGGTGGCGTTCTGCAGTTTTTTCTCAAGTGACACAGCGAGAATGACCAAGATGTTACCTCCGATCGTGGGGATAATGGCCGTGACCATGAGCAGGGCGGCCCATTTCAGCTGAACCCCCAACGCTTCGGGCTGTGAGCCGCTATCCTCGAGTGAAGCCGCGAATGGCTGGGACATGGTGCCGCGCGGGTGACGGCGGGCCGGAGCGTGGGTCTGGACGCTGCTGATCTTTCTGGTGTTTGAGGCTCGGTCAGCATGGTCACTGGGTCCCACGGGGAAGGGCAGTGGGTAGGGCGGGACAGAGCAGGGTCCGTGCACAGGATGCTACATCCCCTTTACGAGGCGTGTGTTCAAAACCAGGTGGGATTGCTGACAATCGATTGAAGATCCACCGCTCGGAGGGGTGAAAATAAAAGAAATAACGGGTCCCGTGCTCCGGACTCCCAATGTTGGCAATAATCCCAACACGATAAGTAATTCCACAGGGACGTGCTAGCAGGGGTCCTCACTTTCCCAGGCGGTCAATAGTTGTGTCTTCCATTGCAACCACTTAAAAGAACAAATAGAACTGTTAAAAGTAAAGGTAATAAAAACCCTGTTACCTCTGCTTTATTCCTCTGTATTATGGCATAATATTGCAATGTTTATGGTAACGGATGAAGCGGGTCATCCCCGGGTGACAAGTTCATGTTCTTGTGGGAATTGCATGAAGGAATAGGTTATTTGCAACTGATCTTTATTTTATAAATATAACCGTAAGCTAACTTACAAGACCAATAAGGTTTAAAAGGTCTTTCTATAATATTACCTAATGATTCCTTCTTTAACACTCACGGTTTAAAAAAAAAAGTTAAAAAAAAATCACTACATTAATTATATTTAAAATGAAAACTCTTTCAACCCATACAGAGATTTGATTTTAACTTAATTCTTCTGTGAGGTCTACAAATAAGATTCATGATTTTTTTCACTTTTTACAATCTTTACTTACTTACTTACTCGGTCTGCAAAATGTACAACAGGTTACAGAAAATCATTTAAAAATATATATATATAATTCACAAAAAACATTAGTATGATTTTGCTAAAGTTTCTTACCTGCTCCTGAAGACTGTTGCTCTATACCATCGCTCTTTTGATGCTTCAATTCAAAGTATTTTTCCTTCCATGCCGTTGCGTCTGAACTTTCATAAACACCAATCAGTAGTTTGCGCTGGAAAAAACTCTGCAGCTTAACACACAACGTGCTTCTATCTTTGCACACCTATCTCATTTTTATATTTCCACCCTCTCTAAGTAAGAACACAACAATGCCCTCCCTTTAGAGGCAAAACCTAAATCTGTCTTAAGTCCATGATGTGGAATTTGCTTCGCCTCACATGTTGGAGGAACCCCCAGTCTTGCTCCGCATCACCTACCACGATCACAGGTTTAAAACTTTCAGATGTTGCGGCTTCTCTGCCTTTCTCCCATTCCTGCCTGCTGCCTCTCCTCTCGCAGCCACTAAACTACTCTCACTCACCCCGTCCTGTTCATTCGCTTGCTCCCCCCTCCTCCTCCCCCCTCCTCCCCTCCGTCTTGCCCATGAGTCAGGCTCAGTACAAAACAGATGAATGTCTTCAGGCTGGCAATGAGCCAGTGGTTCTGGGAGGTAATTTCCTTCAACGCAGCCGTCCCACTGTTTATATTTGTCACTTTCTGTTCTCTCCTCCATTTAAAGCTTGCAGTTGTGGGGGGGGAGAAGCAATTCTGTGTAGTAAAGGTGTCCGAAAAAATGTTCTCTGATCCTTTGACCGTTTCGTCTGCCGTGAGCTCAGATTTTTTAGGAAAAGAATTCAATTTAAGTTTGGTTGTATTTTTGTTTAGATGATCGGTTTAGAATTTAGACCACATTTGTGTGGTTTGTTTTCCCTGATCTTCCTGCCTCGACAAGGCTAAATCTGTTTTCTCTCAGTGTGGATTCATTGTTTCGCTTTTAAAAGCAGGTGCAAGACATTAAAACATGCAGAAATAAATGTTCCCTGGAGTTTACAGTATCCAGATGATGAGTGATTCTGCTCTTCGCAAGAAAATGTGAAAACTTGAGTCCGTAACCCCTCATGTCTTCTGTAGGAAACAGTCTACACTCCATATGTTTTAGCTGAAAGTTTCCCTCATTTTCCAGTACACACACGGAGCGTGTCCTCTTTGCTCATCTATTACAAATCGGTTAAGTTTAGTATCCTGAGTCTACAGGAGTAGAGCCCATATTGCTGTCAGTCAGAAGAAAATCAATGCGTTTCTAATCTGTGATGGCTGATATTAACAAAAAAGATAACATTACTGGAAAAACTGAAGTCACCTCTCCAACCTGCACTGTCTCACTTCTTTTACTTAATTTTTTTTTTTGTTTTAATTATGTTTTTTAGGATGCAAGAAAGAGGTGAAGTTGTGCTGGTAGCAGTATGCCGACAGATTTTTTTTTTTTTTTTTTTAGAAGTCATCCAATTTTGCTGCTTAGACTGCAACTTTTTACTGATCTTCACTTTTTTGTGCTAGTGAAATTTGATATCGGGTCTATGTTTTATATGGCTTGGAAATTTGCATCAATTTAAAATGATTATTTTTTTTACAAATTCACATCAAAGTATGTACACGTTAATATTTTTTGGGCATTGTCTCAACAATATAATTAGTGGTACCATCCCCACCCCCCAAATGACCAGAAAGCATCATAGATGCTATTTATATACCCTTCCAGTAACGGATTATCATTTTTTTTCAAAATGGATTTTACATTCTGGCAATGACCTTTCAACACTTCAATATGCCCATCAAGGCTATCATAACCCTTTTCCATTAGCACATTTGATGCTACATGCAGCTTTCCTCATGTGGTTGAACAATGGTTGATTTTTAAATTGAATTCATTAGGAGTGTTAACCTATAGAGGACAGACGGCATCTCAGCCTGTTTAATGCAACATTGTCCAGGTACATTCAAGATATATTTGCGCGACTGGTTGTAATAGACAGGAAACGAGCTAAACAGATCTGCTCTTGCAGTGCTAGCACATTAGTTACTGCCGCGATTACATTTCATGGTGCAAAATTCATCTATAATTTATTTAGCGCTGCTGTATTCCTGCTTCTTTAGCTAACCTTTCAATGCTGCACCCAGGGCATCGTCAGGCGTCTGTAGATGGAGTGAGTTATTCAATTTCAGCTGTATCACTCACACCATAATGAATGTCTACATATGGTTTTACATGTATTAACCAAATAGGTAAATGCCTTATTTTGCCAAGAAATTACCTTTTTTTTGTATGGAGTAGAACCTTTTTTAAGGCGGAAATTATACTTTTCACATGTATTTGTTTTATCTGCAAGAAGTTGTACAATGATACGAGACAGAATTATCCATTGCAAGTCCCACTGTCACCATCTCTTCACGCCTCTCTTAGCGAGTCAGGGTCGGATTTAAACCACTAAACTAGTTTTATCAGCAGTCTGTAGCCCAGAATTCAAATGTGAATAAGTCTAAAAGGTAATTTCCGAAAATGGCGAGGAAAACCAAAGTCAACATAGAAAAATCGGATTGAAAACAGTGATTCTCCTCTCAACGAGGATCAATCCCAATGTTCCTGGATTCATAACTGCAGCTGAGTGCTCAACACAGACACAACAATAATAATAGGAATGCCTTTCTTCTGTTTTCACTATTTTCAGCTCATTCTAATGTCCTTTCAGTTCACCACACAGGAAGAGGATATTTAAGTTTTGGCTTGAATGCAGATTACATGGCTGCACAGCAAATGGTGGATATTGAGTGATGTTTGAATGTAATTGGCTTAGCTGTCTTTTAGTTTGGGAAGGTTGAAAACATATTCAAGTTTTCTCAGGCTGCCTTTGTGCCTGGAGCTACTTTAGTCCCGAATCGATTACATTTGTAATGAATTAGGCCTCAGTATCTAGCTGCTGGTACCCTGTGTTTTTACAGGTATTGGAGGGTCAAAAAAAAACTCACAACACATAAAAATGTTAATCAAATCTGTTTTTATTCGTGTCAAGTGAAATTACAGATTTGTCACAGGAGAATTTAACAGTCTGGTCTTTATCCAAAAATAGACAGTGGGGCATTGTCAGACTATCAGAATAGAATCAGTTCATCCCTGTATGTGAGATTGAAAGGTGATCTACACTCCAAACACTTGTCATTTGAGATCCACTTAAATCCTCCTCCATGGGTGAGCTAAGCGTCTAATTCCAAACAGGCCGGTGGAGATTACATACTGAGAACATGCCACTATATTGATGCAGAGGTCTGAACACAAAACCCAGATAAGCCTACACTTGTTTAGACCAAACATCCTTGGCTTTATTTGGGCTATTTATTGGTTTCGAATCAGATGTGTCTTCTGTTTCCCATCGCTGTTGTACATTCTGCAGCATTAAAGGCTTGTTGACTGGATACTGAGCTACTCTGCTGTCATGGCCACCTTCTACACTTTCATTCACTAGAAAGCTACAGTATGTGATGTAGCTCTCACATTTACGCATTTTGATTCTATTTGTTTTAATGATAAAGCTGCCATACTAAAATGTTTATATGCATATTCATTGGACCTACAAGACTGTAGATGATGGAAACCATATATAAACGGCGACTCGGAGGCATGGTGTAATCTCAACAATCAGTTAATCCGTCAGCTCCAGGCAGTGCCAGTGTTATCTGCATTCAACACCACCTCCCTTTCACAAGCCAATTTTCAGATAGCATTCTTAATATGACGCATATTGCTTGTTTATTATTCAAAATCATATCTCTATTGGAATGATTTAAAATGGCTCCATGCTGTTATATGTTGTACTTTGACTTTCCCTGCTGACATAGAAATAATGTGACATAGGAAAAACTTTAGTGTTACCAAGGCTTTGTCAGTATCTGACCTGTTCTGATTTTAAGAGTCCACCCCCCAGGCCCCATTAAGTTATATTGAAGTGCCTAATAGTGGCATTTGGTTATTATCTTGGCAGCCCTTTGACACACACCTCTTTTTTTTATTTTTTTTATTTATTTATTTTTTTTTCCCCCCCTTTCTTTTTTTATCCTGAAGATTCTTTTGAGACTCACTTCTGTCCTACTCTGCAACATTTGTTGATTCTTTTTCAATTCTTGTTATTATATAAGCTTAAGCTGTCGGACCGTCATTGCCCATAATACTCATTTCATATAAGTTTTTCCTGTAATGAAAAATTTCTTCAGAAGCATCCCTTAATGTTCTGTGTTGGCAACATAACTGTTTATACCAGGAGGGGAAAAAAATCACAAAAAGCCACGGATATTTGAAATTTGTATCTAGAGCCAAAGATTTGGCTTAAATGGTTTGGCTCTGTGATTTCTATTCTCCATATTCCACAACAGAACCAGCGGGGAAAACACTCCGAGGACTTGGAGAATTTTTAGACACATAAATCAAAGTTGCTTATTTCATGCCCACGTTTTTTCTCTTTTTCTCCCTTTTCACTCGACATTGTCTCTGAAGCTTTTTTTTTCCTCCAAAAAACTTTCGAATACGGTTTCACGAGTATATGTCGATGCTTTCTGCATACAGTAACTGATAGTTTATAGTTTCCACCCAGGCTGAATCCAGCTGTACTATTAACAATAATGCCACAATGATATTGGCTTTTTTGTCAATTATTATTCTTTGTCAATTATTGCTAGACTGAAACAAATCCCCATTGGAAGATGGCCCAAACAACCAGGCGTTTCCCCGTCATTGTCGGCCAACATTTCAATGATGATTTGGTTCCTGTTGCTTTTTTTGCTCAAGGCCTGAAAGTACTTTACCTTATTAGGATTAAATCACCCTATCCACCACTTAAGCCTTTGACCTTAATAATTGATTTAATTTCAGCAGCATTTTTATGGTTATGTTTACTGCCTCCTCTTGCACGGCCTAATTTTCTACTTTCCTCTCTGGGTTATTTTTTAGGACCCCTGAACAGTGTCCCAGTGTGGTGTCTCTGTTGTCTGAAAGCTACAATCCACATGTGCGCTGTGGGGCTGCCATGGCTCTGGGAATCTGCTGTGCTGGGACAGGAAACAAGGTGAGTTTCTTTCTCTTGGCCTCAACCATTTTTCATTTAAAATTTTAAGCATTTGGGTTACTTTGTGTTTCTCTCTGTTAAAGAGATGGTGGAGAGGGAGATTTACATTTCTTCTTGATAGCAAAGAGTTCTAGGTGTGCTATAAATAAAAAAAGAATCCACACAGCCTCTGTTTAGAAAATTATTTTTTTTTTATTTGATAAATCAATTGTTTCTACATACAGTTTTACAATCCATCCTTGGACAACTGCAATATCTTTCTCAAAAGTTGAAGCACCTGAACGATTAAAAAAACTTGTTGCCGGTTTGCTGGGTGCATTTCCAGAAATTTTGCCTTTAAATGGGCTGTGGTATCACAATTTTACAGTCAATGCCCACCCCCCTATTAACAGCCATTCTAATCAATCAAAGGAGAGTCTCATTAATAATAATGAGATGCACAGAGAGAGAGAAAATAAATGTAAAAGTTTTGGGTTGTAAAACCACAAATATATTTTGTTGAGGCTACTGTCATTTCAAAAAAACACATGAAAAAAGGACAATGTAGGTAGAAAAGTGTGTGTTTCACAATAAGACCTAGTCTGGGAAGCCTGTTATGTTATGTGCTTCCATCTTGAGACTGATACAAAATAATTTGATACAAAAGAGTTTGATCCGCTTAATACAAGGGAGAAACCAGTATTTAAGATTTGACCATGTCTTCCCAGACCCATTAAACTAACTGTACACAAGGGTAAACCAAACCTTGCATCAAATTCCCACAAAAATAGACTAAAACCTGTTTCGGCTCATCCAAGATGTAAATAATGAGTTCTTAGCTAATGAGTGCTCTTTAAACAATCGCTTATTCCTTTTGGAATCAATGCTCATAACTAGAATTAATATTCCTTGTAAAGGCTGTGTACAAAAAAAAGCTTGGATAGCACTTTTTTAACCACAAAAGCAGCATTGGCCCAGCTGTCCTCATTTATCCTTTGTGCTTTCTTTGTCTTGTGGCATAACGTGCGTCACTGATGCCAAGATTACCTTTGCTGCACAAAGGGTTTTCCTTAAAACATTCAAGTGATGGATCCTCTGTGAGGCTTATCTGAGATGGGGGGGTACATACTCTTTTGGTGAGTCACAGTGGCTCCCTCCCCTTGTTGGATGTAATGATGCCATCGGAGCAAATGAAATTTGGCTAAACTTATTTAATGGGCGAAAAGCTGTGGTTTAGACGAGCTGTAAGAAATCCCACGCTAGAAAACTCTCATCACCTGCCTCAAGGCAAAGTTCCTGCCACAGTTTGACTGAAGATTCTGCTTCACGCACGATTGAAGTATTAAATAGCTCCTTTTACTTTTAACATTTGCTTTAATTTGCATGGTGGGTCAGCAGCAATGATCTCACAATTGTGGAAAGTCATTTGGAGGTTTGCTTAAAAAAATGGTCCAGATTGGCACAACATCCCCCCGTCGTCCTGTTTGGGTTCATCAACGTCTGAAGAGAAGCGAATAAGACAGGAGTCGGGTGTACAGCCAGTTCCTGAGTCATCTAACTATGTGGTCTGATCAGTCTCAGGTGGACTAGCCCGAGTCGAGTCACGGCCCATTACAGCCCGAGCCTGGAAGCACCAGAGTGAATGTTTTTAGATCAGGTCAGGCCAAGGCATGCTAGGGAGCCCATCACCTCTGAAGATCTACTGCTTGTTTTTTTCCAGAATAAAACCTTAAGCACATTAGGCCCTTGGTGAGAGTAATGATGTTATGGCAAAAAAATTGGGTCACCTACAGCTTTTGTAGGGAGCGCATTCCTTTGCCATCATTTACACACCTTGGGCTTCAGCTATTTTTATTGGACTAGTGATCTATTGTACACATAAAAGAAAAAAGAAAAAAAATATTTTGTTGCTGTAATGTAAATCTTAAGCACTGTCCAGCTTGTTTTGTGAATTGGATAGAAAAACGATTTACTAAGGGGTATGATATAAATATTTACAGTTTTTTAGAACATTATTTCATGATGCAGTCACAGACTCATGTATGATGATGGTGTGTTCTCTCCTGCTCCATTCACTTACACAAGCTTGGAGGCAGTGGGTGTAAAGTTCAGACTGCAGAACAAGCCTGTACATGGATTAAAAGATTCTTAAACATACAGATTATGTGTGGCCCTGTTGAGATTGGGCCTGACAGCAAATACCCTCAATTAACCCCCCGCCCCGGCAACCTATCAGGAACAGGATGCAGTTGATCGGTGTCGGCTTTGCACTTGGACTGATCATCCCAGTACACGGCTGTCTCCACTAGCTGAGCCGAATGCACTGATGAAACACGGTTTATTTTACCACCACTGTCATCATCGTAGTTTGTTTCTCTTTCCTCGGCGGAGCTGACACACGCCGGCCCTTCTGGGGCCAGTAGTGTGACTTACAGCCATTACTGCTCAGCAAGAACAGAGGAGAGAGAAGAAATAGGTGGTCTTAACTCACTCCTTCACTCTGTGAACATAGGAGGAAACAAAAGAAGATGGACCTTGTCACAGCTGTTTAGTTGTCCCAGGCAACCAGATAAGGATGACACTAATGTCACTAATTTGTGGGGTCTGGTTGCATCTGTTAATAATCCTCCAGAGGACATAAATGCTCCTGTTACACTGATGACGTGTGCTGTGAAAAATGAAAATATATCAAATGTACCCGAGAGTGAAAAGCATAAAAGAATCTGTAAAACGGATAAACTACAGATTTCACAACTACAACAGGACGAATCATTGTAAAGCCACATATCCATTTATTAAAGATAAAAAATATATTTAATTTAAAATACAGTTAATATTAGCCCATGTAGTTTCCAGTATTCCCTCTTTCATGTTTGTGAGAGGCTGAAACAAATGCATATTTGTTGAATATCACCTTCACACCACTAAAGTGTGGGAATATAAAAACGCAGGACATTTTTCACTCCAGTTTATACATAAGCATATGATCATTCAGTAATGAAACTTACAGTTGGCCTGTGAAGCACTTGGCCCTGTAAAATCATTCTGCACTGCAAACTAAACAAGACTAGAAAGGTAGAGTGCTTACTCATCCTGCACTCTGAGGTCTCAATTAGGAAAAATTAGGATTCATTCTTCCAAAAGTTTTTGTGTTTCTTGTGCAGCACCTTTGAAGATCTAAATTAAGTAGATAGTGACAAGTAATTAACACCTGTAATTGTCGCCAATCATAAGCGGGCTCTTTTTTCCCCCATTTTAAATCTAAAAGAACGTGCCAAGTAGATGGCTCTCCGTAGTTGCAATGTCTTCAGTTCAGTATTTTCCAAACACCAGGCTTGTAATTGACTGTAAATACTTTGTATTTTAAGCAACATTACCAGTTCCGCTCTCTCCTGCAGGAGGCCATCAATCTGCTGGAGCCCATGACCAATGACCCAGTCAATTATGTGAGACAGGGCGCCCTCATCGCCTCTGCCCTCATCATGATCCAGCAGACTGAAGTCACCTGTCCCAAGGTATGTGCGAAATATTTGGAATTTTCCCTTTCTTGTTCTTGATATTTTCTTTAAGGATTTCTTTGAGGAAATTTGATAATGTATACAGAGTCAGATAACAGTCTCAAAGACAGGTTTGGTTTAAAATAAATCTTAGAAACGGCAAAAGAAATTTGTTTAAATATGAACTAGTTAGTGAAAAGAGTTGAAGTTATAGAGCCTGTGTTTTGTCTCAGTGACCTGTGAAATAACAACTCTGCGACTCGTAAAATGATGCTTAATACCACGTAGACCGGAGCCTTTGCTGAGTAAAGAGTGACAGGAGGGGCAGGGGAAGACTTGACTGCAAACTATGAAATATCACGTTTGTGAACACAGAAGGAAAGAGATCTGTGTCGTGGTAAACTGGGGAGACTCGCCTGCATACACTCACTCTGTGAGCGCAGTGCTTTTACATAGACTGTTAAGAAATGCCAGACACGTTTTCAAACTCCTCATCTGCACAGCAACAGTCCTTAAAGCTTAAGGCGGAATGCAGGATTGTGCAAGAGGCAGTCGAAAGTCGGGAGGTATTACATCCATGACTTGTTTATTTTAAAGTCCCATTCTTTGCAGTTTCCAGATCTGCCTCTCAGTTGTAGACAGCAGTCCTAGGCCTCTGGATTGAGCAATAACTACCTAACATCGGATTCACTTAGTTTCACTTCAGCTATGTGGATATGCTGTAAGCGGTTACAGGTGCTACACCATGAAGGTGGCAGCACTAATGCTGCTGTGTAATAAAGTCTGCTGACAACATACTATACATATACTGTTGACTGAGATGGTTAAAAAAAAATACACAAATCTATACACATGCTCTGTTTAAAGGCATGAGGTGACTATTTGGCATTCCTTGCATTTAAATATTAAAGCTGTAATTTATTATTAATGGTTCCACAAAGTTGAGACTGAAATATGTTATAATTAACAAACTGTGTTTGATCGACCCATTTCCTCTGCTGTTTTAGGTGAACCAATTCAGGCAGCTTTATTCAAAGGTGATCAGCGACAAGCACGATGACGTAATGGCCAAATTCGGGGCCATCCTGGCCCAGGGAATCCTCGACGCAGGTCAGTGTATAAACAGAGAAGCACAAGGCTCATTTTACATTTGGAATGCAGAGTGGTGGTTGGAAATATGTTCTGTTACATGGAATGACATGAGTTTGATCCGCTCCATCAGCAGACAATCAAACTGCCTTTGTCCCACAGGGAAAGAAATTGAACTGCTGTAATTGTTGGGTGGGTTTGTGGTTTTGTGTGTGTGTCTAAGGTTGATCACCCCTGCAAAGTGTCTCTGGAACGAACTTGCTAAGGTGCATTAGGGCGGTCGGTCCTCGCCGGGCTCTGAGCCATATGGCCTGTTGGTGTCGGCCCGGTGATTTCTGTTTGTCTGATAGACTGGTGTTTGTGTGTCTGTGCGGGTGTTTGTGGACACAAGCGTACGGCGTGTGTTTGTGTGTGTGTGAGGTCCTAATGAGCTGCACATCATCACATGCGGTGCTACACACACACGCAGAGCACACCCATATTCACATGTATACACAAACCCTCAGAGCAGAAACCCGTTTTCTCGCGCTAACATAAAAGCCTGTGTATGGGAAGCCAGAAAGAAACCAGCTCTGTTTACACACTCCTGTCTAAATAAACGATCAGGTGTTGCAACTTACACAAAGCGAAGCCAATCTGAAGTATCTGCACCGTTACCTGTAGTCTTCTGACTTGTGACCGTTTTTCATCGGACACCAAAATTGCCTCTAGATTGACTCCGCCTCTCCTGCAGCACGCCAAACGGCCATCCCGATGACAGGAGGAATCTAAATCATATATTAAATCAGACACCTAGACTGCAAGAACTCTGCAAACATGCCAAGATGACCTGCGTGAGACCATCCAGACGAATTCTGACCAGCGGTGTCATTTTTCAGGCTGTAAACCCCCCCTCCAGCGTTCAGCTTTCAGTGCTTCCCCGTGTTTCA
Organism: Eupleurogrammus muticus; assembly: GCA_036785175.1. Classification (NCBI taxonomy): domain Eukaryota; kingdom Metazoa; phylum Chordata; class Actinopteri; order Scombriformes; family Trichiuridae; genus Eupleurogrammus; species Eupleurogrammus muticus. The sequence continues at coordinate 17,781,165 of JAYKQN010000006.1, read as the reverse complement.
GGACAGTTTGCAGTTTAAACACATTCAGACAGGAAACATACCACTCCTGTTTGAATGTCAGACATGCTCAAGCTCGTGCGGTCAGAATGTTTTAGTCTTCTGGTTCTTCTGAGGAGTTCGGTTTTTGAGGTGCAGAGGTAATTGTATTTAATTTGACAGGCGGAGGCGATTAGAGCTCAGTTTCATGATCACTGGTGCTCATTACCCAGGAAATGTTAGTCTCTCCATCTCACCTCTCCACGTTTAGCTCCCATGTGCTGTACAGACACTCCCTCGCTAATTGACACAATACATTAATTAGTTTTAATCAGTGGTTTCTGTCTCGGTCAGTGTAATAAAACATGCCATGCTCATTGTTTCACAGGATTCGGTCGTTGCATCTTTCCAACAAGCAGGCTGCTTGTTGATGTAGTCACATAACACCTTTGAGGAATCGCTGCTATGCTCCATGCCTCCCTCACCATCTCCTCGGAATGAAAATTGGCCCGCCAAAGTGCGAGTTGGCAAAAACAGCCGTCAGGAGGGGGGGGAGCCTGCTCGTCAAGTGACTCTCAACCTTTTCACAAGTTTTTAAGAGACCCTCGAGCCGAGGCGCACCAAGCCCGCCCGTGTGACTCACTCTGGCCGAGTTTCAATCTGTGGCACTGGAATGGTCCCGCTAATAAATTATTCTAGTGACCTTGGAGAGTTGCGGGGTTAAAGCAAGATAACGGCAGATGATTGAGCTGGTATTGTTTGGTCTGATTGCATTTTTAATCAGAGGGGCAACTCCCTAATTACCCACGCTTCCGAAAAACGTTTTTTGCCTTTCATCCCAACAGAAGTGGCATCCTGGTAACCTCCTACCTACTGTTCCTCTTCCATTCCCTCTGCCTCCTCTAATGCGGTCCCTCCCTACTGTTTGTTTAAGAAAGGCAGAGGGCAAATGTCACACTTTTTGTAATACAATATTTAACTTTACAACGAAAGTCTTTAAAGGATCGTTGGCACTTTACTATGGCGGTAGAACTGTCCAGTATCATCTTCTATTGCATCACTGTCGGCTCAAATATTCTCTTCCTATACCATAAGCTGTCACACCGATTAATCACCTCAGATCACAGACTTTGTTCTCAGTCTTTTCTGAAGACCCCTCTTCACTTATTGTGGCACAAAGGTTATCAGGTCTAATCAGTACACCACTCCATACTGTGAAAATTGACCCTCTGCTATCTCTGCTAAGATTCCTCTGTTATCCTGATGAAGGGCTACGAAGACTGGATGGAAATCAGTTCAAAGCATATTTATCAAGCCCTCTTTTAAAGTTTGATGCTAATCAAACAACATTCTGTAACTACATTGAGGTTACTGGAAAAAGCATCTGTTATTTTTAGGACAGCTGACCCACCTTGGGATGGAGATCAATTATTTAATCTCTTGTGCAGTTCATATCTAATAATCAGAGGCTACATTTTAAATTAAAATGCAGGATGTTGTAGACAATGCATTCCTGCTTTTAATTGGCTTGCCCGCATGTTCATGTAATTTAAATCCTGCCCCGGCATCAACAGATCAGACTGGTTGAAAGCGGACGATAACCTCCTCAGGGTGGTGGCCATCCTGGTCCGTGACCCCATTAACCTCTTGTTCCTTCATCTTGCATGTCTTGCCAAGTAGAACCTTGGGTCACAACCATTAGTGATGGGCAAAAAGCTGCTTTACCTATTTAAAATGACACTTTTTTTCATTTCAGTTTTGTCAGGTCAGTAAACTCATCATGTAATTCACAGCAGTGGTTTCTTAGCTCTCATGGGAATTTATTCAAGTCTAAACTGGAATTTGTTTTCTACCTGTCGTGAAATAGGCTTTTACTGATGCATATGTGTTTTTTAACCTTTTTAAATGTCAGGGGTATACATAAGGGTTGCTGAGTGTGCATGCTCCTGTTCAGCACTTTCCTTGTTTGCTGAGTGTGCATTAACACTTGTTTAATCTTGTCCTGATTCACATTCACAGACATCCTCACCATATAGTCAAACCTATATCTTGCCAGTATTTGGCACATAATGCATCAAGAAAATCTTTCGTCATAGAAAACACATGAGTTTACATACTAAACTTTTTTTTTTTTGTCTAGCAATAGGCTACAAAATTGTAATGTTGCATTTTCGTAAGACGTGTTTTTATAGAACATAAATAGAAAGACAGTTCTGTGTCTTGTGCATTGAGAGAAAAAATATGATTACTTGCTAATAAAACTGGAAAATTAGCTATGTAATCAGTCTGAATGTACTATTTATTTGTTTGAGCTAACAGCTACAGTAGTTGATAGTTTATTATATCCAATGTTGTGAGATTTTTATCTGTCGATCTCCAGGCCCGTTCGCTGACACCCGTCTAACACTTTCTGTCCTCTGTTGTCTAGGTGGACGCAACGTGACCATCTCACTCCAGTCCAGGACTGGTCACACCCACATGCCGTCGGTGGTGGGCCTGCTGGTCTTCACCCAGTTCTGGTTCTGGTTCCCCCTGTCCCACTTTCTGTCACTGGCCTTCACGCCAACGGCTATAATCTGCCTCAACAAGGACCTCAAGGTACTAAAGTGATTTACATAATGTAAATGTAACACAGACTTTCCGGCAGACAAAATAGGTACATTTTGTCTTTGGTGCTACATTTGTGGCATTGAATTTTAGTTCATCACTAAAAGTGTCACCAGCAGTTGATCCATACCAGAACCTCCTGACTGTGAGCCTGTTCTGGCCCCCGCCACCCGCATAATGCTGTCAGGGGATAAATGTGACATATTGTGTTGGGGAGGGGGGTCTTAAAGAAACAATCTATGGGCATTATCTCTTCTTTGCTACCTGAATCACCTGCACCGGACACCATGGACATTTTCCCAAGTTTGACAATGCGCTGGAGAATGTACCAGGTGTAAAGCCCTGAATAATCCAGCAGGGATTAGAGGGCTGAGGGCAGGTTGGGATCCAAGAGCTGATGGATGTCATGTGGCTGCACCAGGCCATGGCTCCTCACACCTGTTTACTGCACGGCACAAGCTTGTTGTTTAACACTGTAAGACAAAGGACATCCTTGTCACTCCCCAGTTGTTCTGCCTGTACAGCAACAATGTACTGATCCTAGAGCAGGTATCAAGCCCCTCCGCCACTTCACTGTTTATTCTGCCTCCTTTTTAGCTGTGAAAAAAGGAAAATCATGAGGTGATATAAGATAAGGTGTTTCTGGTCTTGTGCAGTCTGTTTATTGGACTACAGACACAGTTCCGTCATTAAGTTTCAAGGCGTTGTTGTAATTTTAAGGCTTGCACTAAACAGAAAGGCAGCTGGTGCTGCTGTAACTAGAGGGTTTCTTTTTATGTTTGTTCAGGTAAAGTTGACAGTACTCTTTAATTTTTACACAAGATTAAGGCAGCAGGTGTTATAAAATAAATAAAAAAGCAACTTTGTCAAATTTGGGTTTTACCAAAGGAGTTCTTAACAGTGTTGAACAAACACAGATATTATTTAAACATATTTAAATGTCTAATTCAATGCAAAAATATACAGATACTCATTAGAATCCCACCACAGCATTAAAACACCAAGCCATGACTGCAGCTGCCTGTGTTAAAGTTGCTTCATCACAAAAAGCATACTCTCATTTTACTGTTTTAACCCTGCTGGGTTACAAACTACAAATACACATTTTTTTCATTCTAATGGTAGTCTGTTGTCCTCAAATAGAAATAGAGACCTCTCTCTTATTATGGCTTGATCCCAATACAGGCTTGGACCCTAAAGCCACTTTGGCAAACATTGTGTCCCACGTAGAACTGCAACAAAACCAAAACTGATCTCCTCCCCATTCATGTTAAACCAAATAAATATATTTATGGTGATGATGTGACATTTTCTTCTGCAAAAAACAGAAATGTTGTGTCTGATTTGGGCCCATCTTGGATTCACATCCCACTTCTACTTTGCCATTGGTTCTAATGGAATAAGTTTCCCATGTGTTTGGCCACTAAAAGTATTGCATGTTATTCTGACCATTATCTAAAAGGCAGGTCATGAAGTTGAAGTTACAGCACATCTGTGACCATCTCTTTTTGTTTTTCCTCTTCAGATGCCCAAGGTGCAGTACCGCTCTAACTGTAAACCCTCCACCTTCGCCTACCCACCAGCTCTGGAGGTTCCCAAAGAGAAAGAAAAGGAGAAGGTGAGAAACTCTGGCGCTGCAAGACACATCAGCTTGTTTTGCTTTTTCCTTTTAATGAAATGCTTAAACGAGGGAAGCTGACCTCACTTCATATTGATTTGTGAATCATTTTGAACCCTCCTTGTCAGATTCATCATTTTCTTGTCCGATATGTTTATTGTCTTAGCATCTCTGGCCTATTTTTTCTGAGTTGCTGCAGTTCACAGCCCTCAACGCTTTTGTAATCGAAGAACAAGCAGCGGTTATATTGTGGTCGACTAGTGCTGTATGTTTCAAGCCATGTTTGCAGAAGGTATGAGTGTCTACGGTATTGTCTTACACTGTGGAAATGTCTCTCACTCCCTCTGCATGGCAGGTATCCACCGCTGTTCTCTCCATCACAGCCAAAGCCAAGAAGAAGGAGAAGGAAAAGAAAGAAAGGGAGGAGGAGAAGATGGAAGTGGTGAGTGGAAATGCCCAGAAACCCTTTCTCTTCTCCGTGTCGACCCATGATCCTGTTTTTTGTTTTTTTGTGGAAAAAGTTTTACAACGCAAAGAAATTGAGTACATTTATTTATGAAGTCTGAATAGTAATATAAAAATCAACTGTTTGTCTACTGAAGGTAGCTGAGGGCAGATTTATCAGCAGTTTTTTTGGGTTCCTCTTTTAGAGAAGACCTACTGGTAGACGTGTTTTAAAGTCTTCCTCAGCAGTTTCGCACCCGGTGTTCACGGCCAGTATAACTTTCAGAGGGATTTTCTCTGGGCGTCAGCAGCAAGCCGTTTGATCCGCTCTGCCACGCCACATCTCCGCTTCAGACGCTTACGTCTCGCGTCTTTTGATTTATTTGGCTTATTGTAAAGGCGGTTGGGGGTGGGGATCCACTCACACTGGGGTCAGACAGTTCAAAATATACCAGTCGTTATTTTCTGGACAGTTTTATGGATCGGTTTGGACCATATTGTTTAAAATGAGATCATCTGTTTTTACCTTTACACTGTGGTATCTTTTATTTATTCTGTGAATATATCAACACTGAAATATGTTGAGTTAGAAAGGCTGGGATGTAGGCTTAAAAACACGTACACATTAAGTATGTTGAAAAAATGTGTATACAATGAAAAATAGATATTAAGAGTGGCACAAATATGGAAAGTTTGAAGAATAATTAGCAATTTGTGTTAACACTAGAAGAATTCATTCCATTTGTACATAAAATATGAATTTAAAAAAAAGAGAAAAATAAACTGAAGCCCCATGAACAAAAGGACACACAACCGCAGTGGGCAGAACATAAAGAAAATGATAATGACGTGTGGATTTTCTGCGTTCTGTGACAGGAGGTTCAGGAGGGAGAGAAGGAGAAGAAGGACGAGGAGAAGGAGAAAGAGAAGAAGAAGGAGGCTGAGCCGAACTTCCAGCTCCTGGAGAACCCGGCCAGAGTGATGCCGGCTCAGCTCAAAGTCCTCAACATGCCCGAAACCTGCCGCTACCAGCCCTTCAAACCGGTAACTACCCAGCAGAATATGCAGTTACATCATTACATTGTTTTTTTTATTTTTTATACCACTATTACTTGCAGAAAATTATATCACCTGATAGCTTTAATGGTATTTGAAGCATCAGAGAGGAGTCCAGCTTCTTGGTTGATTTTTAGCTTGTCAAATAGAAACTCCACTCTTCTTCAGGCCTATAAACCAGACCACTGCGGCCATGCTGTAAATGTTAACATGACTCAAAGTCGCCCAATGAGCGCTCACACCAAGCCTGTAAAAAGGAAGAAGGATTTAATTTTTATGTTGGAATGTGCTAAGCTCAGAGTATTACATGTTGTACAATTTATTGTATCAAGTTCCAAAATAGTGTCTTTGTTGGTCTTTTTTTTTTTTTGGTTTCCACTTTCCTTTCAAGGATTTGTTTTTCCTTTCAAAGGTAGCTTTAGGAAGTGAAAAGGTTTTACAGACTTCTCTTAAAGTCTGGTCAACGTCAGGTGGTTTATTAAAAACCTATTATTGGGTCTATTTGAATTATTATGATGTTTCCTCTTTGTCTTCCTTTTTGCCCTAAATTTTTTTTTTTTTTTATAAATTCACCCCCTCACTCCCCTTTCACCATGACTGTAGCAATAAAGAGTTTAATAATAATAATTTTAATAATAAGAGTTAAATATTTGTATATGTGGGGTGATTTTTACCATAATTAAATATTTGTTTTTATGAATGGAAACAACTCAGGGCTTGTTCACCATGTGATGTTTGCTGTAATTTGATTAATTGTAAATTTATATAATATTTTTGCCCATCATCTTGCCCGTAGTTAAGGTCTTTATTAATTCACTTCATCTTTATTATTTAAGTTGAAATAATCAAACTACTGACAATTTTATATTTATATATATATATATATATATATATATATATATATATGCACAGTGGGAGAAGTTGCTTTCTCCTTGGTCATTGTAGCTCAATCAAGCGTTTACAACTTGTTTTTTTTAGCTATTACATAATCAGTAGGTCTCCTGCTTGCAGTGAAATGCAGCTTGTTCTGTGTATACTTTAAACACATATATCAGTACAGCAGTTTTACTCAACACCCCACCACACACACACACACACACACCCACACACCATTAGTGTATCAGTGACTTATTCCCCTGTGTCACCAGCTCCACACGGGCGGGATCATTATCATGAAGGACACGAGTGAGGAGGAGGAGGAGCTGGTGGAGCCTGTGTCAGCACATGGCCCTAAAATCGAGGAGGAAGAGCAGGAGCCGGAGCCCCCGGAGCCCTTCGAGTACATCGACGAGTAGAAATGCTCTCACTCTGACGGTATGCTCACACAAATCAGTCAATAAATTAATCAAATTTATCCATATAGACCGTTTAAAAACAACTTGATTGAAATTGATCAAAGTGCTTCACATGTTGGGTCAGTTAGAAATAAAAGATGGTAAGATTAGAAAATCAAAAACCTTCTAAAATGCTGTTTTAGGAAACATTCATCTGCAAAATGCACATTTTATGTTCATGTTGGTCGTTGTCAATGAGAAATCGATTGGCATCTTTTTTTTTTTTTTTTTTTTTTTTTGACAAGTCTTTCAAAAAATACATTTTAGGTATTTAATCCATCAAGAATATAAAACTTGATAGCATGTGTTTAATTTTTTAAAAATCTTCGTAGGAGAGATTTCTTACTATTACTATTTGGTACCAAGTGGTTACACTACATGACAGTTTTGGCAGTGTACACATGAAAGTATAGAAAAGCAATACAATGCAGAAAACCATGTTTAAAATAATAAATAAAATAAACTGTACGAGTCGGAGACAGCAAATATTTAAAACGATATAAAAGGGGGGCTATAAACACGGATAAATGATGTAAGGGCTAAAACACAGACAAGTGATGTCATGGTGGTCTGAATGCTTTTCCGTAAAGGAATGTTTTTAACTGGAATGTGGTAACAGGGGTGAGTCAGGTGGTGGTGGTGGTGGTGGTGGGGTTCTTTCAGCACAATGAAGTGTCTGCTGATGTTCTGCACATGCATCCCATCTCCCAAATTTTATTTGTACAGCGCAAAATCACAGACTCACCTCAATGGGCTTTACAGTTTGTAAAACAGCAACAAAACATCCCCTGACCTTAAATTTACACATTGTACAGAAAAAAAACTGTTGGGGGTGTGGAAAAAGAGGAAGAAACATGAGAGAGTAACAGGAGGATCTCTTTTCCAGGATGGACAGGCTACACTAAATGATGTGTGCGCAGTATGGAAACAATACATTTAGAACAGGAAAAGAATTGAGCGTGACTTTAAATAGAATAACAGAAATCTATTGATTCATGGTGTAAGTGGAGGATGAGGTGGCAGGGATTCATTGCAGCTTCCAGGTGCAGTGTGGGTCATGAGTGTTACTAGCGGTAGAAAGAGAAGTCTCAGAGTAACTTGTGGGGTCCCTGCTGTAACACAGAGTTCTAGGCTAGCCCTAACAACTTGCTTTATCAAAAAAAAAGTGTAGTTCAGATGTCCCACTGACTGCAAGATGAAGACTGTTCCACAGGAGAGGAGCCTGGTTGTTGAAGGCTCTGCATCCCATTTTAATTGTAAAAATTCTGGCAACTTCTAATTTGTGAAAAGCCGCCACTCACATCACTCAGCTGTAAAGTCCCAAACTCATTTATTTTTTTCCCTTTGTTCCACAGTTCAATATCAGCTGTCATTCATTCATAATTTCCCTCCAACATGAACTAGCAACTGGGCTCTTACGGGGTTGCATGTGACACCCTGCGCCTTTCTGGCTGCAACACACTCACACCCACATAGCTGTCAGCCCTTCATAGTAAGTGATGTTATGTGATAACGCACAATGCCCGTCTGTGCTGCTGTTCCCAAGCCTAACCTAGTTTCACCCTTCACTAACAAAGGAATGTAAACACCTCAACCATCTCCCGTCGCCGGCAGCGAGGGTGAACCTCCTCGCCGCACTCGCCAATGGAGCTGGATGCTTAATGACTCCTGGCGGCGGGCTGTGTTTGTGTTGGATTGGCCGCAGCCTGCCTCCCATGCAGGAGCTCACTGTTGCGTGTGATGGGGCCGATGTCAATGACCAAATTAGGGCCTCTGTGCACACTATGTCATCTCTTTATGAGGTTCAAGCGCCGTGTGACAGATTAAACACTGCGGAGCTCACCGTCGGGCTGACATCACAGGTTAGGCGTGTTCGCCAGAGGCAGTGTGGCGGGGTGATGCGTTGATGACCTTAACAGAACCTCTTCCACACTGCAAAAACTCGATGCCTTAACAGGTGAAAATACATTATATAATATAATATTTTTGTAGACCTAATTTATTCCACTGGCAGATCATTTTTTATTTCAAGTTTTTTTCCCCTAATTTGAGTCAATTTGGTCTTTATTAGGAAAACAAAAACATTTTCTTTAAAATAGAAAGAATATTTTAAAGAAAGTAAACTATCCAGTAGAATAAGATAATTATATTCAATATAAAAAAAACAATTATAATCACTTAAAGTTAAAATTGCATAGACTTTACCTCCTCATATTGCCACCCAGCACTTTCACTACAATTCAAAGCTGTTAGCTGGTTTAGCTGCTACTTTATTACTCAGTAACACAGGCAACTGTGGCCGTAGCCAATGCCAAAACAACAAAATTTATAAGGAAAGTTCACGAGTGCTGGCGTCTTCTCTTCTTTTGAGGAAAACCACTCTCTACTCACTAGCTGCAATGTCTTATTCCAAGAAGTGTTCACAGACTACCAAGAAATCCAAGCGCTATCACCTAATGGAACAGAGTGTGGACCTAAAATCATGTATTTGAACATGTATAACCGTAACAAAAATACAGGAAAACAGTACAGTAAGAATTTTATCAGAAGTAAATCTACTCAAGCTGCCACTTTTTTGCAGGAATACATACTTCCTATAAGCACTGCACTCATCGTACCAAAAAACAAGATATTTTCACTTGATGGTATTTAAGTTATTGCAGTGCAGTTGCTTTTTTTTTTAACTCTGTTTTTACTGGCCGCGTGTTTTCTGGGTTTTTAACCTGACACGATCACGGTCCACCCACACAGGTACAGAATGTCGACTCCCTGTTAGAATGAGACGACTTCCACCTTTTACTGCATCCTGTAAGAGTCACCATAGCAGAATAACAGAAAACTCCTGTATTTGCGTTCTTCTACCTTGAGATAATACCTCAGTGGCAGCAAATATTTTTTTAGGTCACTGTAATTATTCTTCCTCTTCATATGGCCTTTTCCTGGAGTAGAAAAGCCCTTGTTCCACATGTTGACATGAGAATACTGTAAACACTATTGTTCCTGGCAGTGTGCGGAGGAGTCCGGCAGTTATTCATCATCAGTCGCCCTCAACCTTCGCCGATACACAACGCGTCATTCCATCCACTCTCAGCTACTCCTGTGTTTGTACCTGCCATGTGTTCTATTAGGCTGCGTTCATGGTTATATTAGGGGTCATATTAAGTAAAATAAACGAGTAAGCAGTTAATAGGTTTTACAAGTGTTTCGGAGCAAGTCTCAAATGTTTTGCTGCTTAATATGTATCTGAAAACCAAACAAACACGGGTGACTCAAACTAGCCAAAGTCAGTCATTTGAGGTAATTAAACCCAACTTTGCTGTATTACAGTCTTTAACCCTCAGACAACCACATCTTAGATTGTCTCAAATATAAATTCCTGCAATTCACAAACATGTCTTCCCATCTCTACCATTTGCTCAAGACTTGAAGGTCCCATATTGTGGAAAGGCATATTTTAATTGCTTTTTAAAACAATATGTTTCTGATTTTGAATAAAAAAAATCATCTCACTATGTCTTCTGGGATTCCAAAACTTCAAATAAAACCCATGGAAAGTTTACAATATGTAGGATTAAACATGACGTAATCGCTCCATGTCTTTAAATGAAAACCGTGCTGCAGCTCGGTGGGTGGAGCATCGGCAGCATCATCATCTTAACGGGGATTCCCATTCACAAAACTCAGTTTGCAAACAGCAAAGGGCTTCAATTCACAACAAAGCATGTTCCAGCTTTCGTGGACGGAGTTAATCGCCTCTAATCGGTGTGTTTTCTTCTCCTCAGGCATCAGAAGAACTGAGATCCCAGCATGTTGGTCCAGTGTTTCCCCCCCCTTTTGAATCCATCTACCCATCGGCCTCCCCCCACTTCGCTTCCTCTTTTACACGTTGCTTTCCCGTTCTGGCTCTTCATTTGCCAGACGGGGAATGTTTTACATTCTCAAATTGTATAATTTTCTGTCCGTACAATAAAAGTGATATATATTGGAGGCCGGAGAGTGCCTGTTTATTTGAGTGGACTTTTCGCCAGACGTGCATTGGGGAATCTCTAATCCCATACATTTAGGCAGGTTTACATTCTCAGCACTCAGCAGCAGCTGCTCCACTCCACTGTATGAGTCTTAACAGCACTGGGTGGCGGGGGGAGGGAGTCTGCTTTCCGGCACATCATAACTGGGTGTCTTAAAGGTCCTTAAAGTCAAGAAAGCCATTAGTTTATCTAGGGTGTTTTGAAGCTGTGTACAATCCACTGTAATGGGACAAAAAGAGGAAAAAAATGTAATGTTTCTTACCCTTTTAGTTGTGTTTACTTCTACAGATGCTTTCAGTGACCATTATGTGAGTCAAGTCAATTTTATTTATACAACGCCAAATATCGGATGATATCTCAAAGCAAGTTTTTATATTCTATAGAACGGGTTTAGAACGTACTCTTTGATTTTACAGGGACTCAACATTCCACCATGAGCAAGCACTTGGCAGGGAAACCCTCACTTTTAATGGGAGGAAACCTCTTAACAGGACCAGGTTCTGGGTGGGCGACCATCTGCCTGACCGGTTTGAGGGCTGGGAGTGAGGGGCCTAACGTGTTTAAGAAAACCCCAAAACTTTATGAATGGAGAATGTTACATTCATTAATCATTTCAATAAAAAATGAGTGTATGACTGTGGACATACAAAGAACTGTGTCACTTATAAAACACTAAAGAATAAAGTGACTCATGCCGATAATGAACATTCTAGTGTGACTTTAATGGCAACTATAAACCTGGCTTAAACTGTCCTTTCATATCAAACTTGCATAACCTGAAGTTTAAAATAAATAAGTCGGGTAAATCAAATTGGTCAGGGGCTACTTCTCTTATTTATTCACTTTTCTAGGTCTTTACCTGTTTTCATCCAGCTTTGACAACTTTTTAAACCCTGGCACAACTGGTATCATGTTTATTGGACTGAAGATCCTAAAACGTCCTCTTTTCCTATATTTGGCTACATATTTATTGAATAATTATAAACCAAATTACTAAAAATGACATTAAAACGTTGATTTAAGAATCATGAATAAAGCTTCTTCTGCATCATAGATTCTTGCTTCTCGAAGCAGCTGCAATTAGGAAAACTGGTACTTTTTCATGACTTGGGGGGGAAAAAATGACGTAAATGATCTGATACGACAAAACAGTATGATCCTTTCATGTCAGGTTTAAGATGAATTTCGCTCCATCAAGTGATTATTTAGGCCATAAACCCACAACAACTTAGGCCATTATGTTGATAGGATGACAATGTGAGACCCACCATCATAGATCCAGATGCTGCAGAATTTTAAGCCCCCTGTAGGTTTAGGTTCTAGTCCAAGCCTTGTGGAGCAGTGTGTCAAATATTAGTCTACAGACTTCCAATTCTAAGAAGATGATTGCTTATCATGGGTGTTTTTGTGCTCTTCCCTGCATCTCACGAACACTGTAAAAACCTTTAATTGAGCTGGAATGCCTGTGTACCATAATCTCTCAACACTTGTCTTCGCTTGTATTTAATTTGGTGAACTGCAGGCTGCAAAAGCAATCTTTGGGTTCCAAAGAATTTTGGTCACTGACCCAGAAGGCATGAACCTTTCACTGCTCAAAGTCATCCCTCTTTGATGAGGAGGAAAAAAAAAACATCTCCATGCCGAGAACAGACGAGCCAGACCGGAGGAGTTGACTTGCACAACGAGACAAATAAACCACGGCCTCGAGTTGATAATCACGAAGAAAATATATACAAAAATCAAAGGGTGTCACCTAAAAACATTTACTTTTAGTTTAACAGTTTATAAAGTCAAAATTCTTTGTAACGGCATCACAATAATTTTAAAAAAAAAAAGAAAAGACAAAGTGATTCTTAATGGAAATCCCATCATTTAGAGAAATTATTGCATTATTTTATTTTGGTTTTTTTGGTCAAGTGTATCATCTTCACACGGACGGTTTTCCCATATTTTCCATATATTTATAGCTGGTAAATGAAGCCTCGTTCGGGGAAAAAAAAGCGGTTTTGGGAAGGGTCCGGGAAACGATAACACAGGCGGCTTGTTTTTGCATGATCGAGAATGCGTAACACTGGTGGGGGAAAAAAAAAAAAAAGCGTAGCTGTAAAATAAGGGGCTGTCATAGAAGATTTGCAGCTCGTACACTCCTCCCATCGGTGAAAACCAGCGTGTGCACGTTTTTTTTGGCCAGACGTTTAGTCTAATCAACTCCTCCCGTCACATTCCCACATCACACAGTCATGGAGAACTCTGTAGAACGGCTTTATCAGCTCCACGATTGTTCTCGAAACTCAAAGGGGTGGACACGGAACACACACGCAGACACACGGAGGAACGAATTCCACCGAGGGAGGTCCGACTTTGACCTTAATGATCAAATCCGTCTGCATTAACACTCAGCGCTGGAGGTGTAGGGAGAAGCCTCCGAGTCTGATTGTACACGTCCTAAATATAGTGGCTGTCGAGTCCGCAGCTGAGGGATGAAGCGTCTATTACAGGATCACATTCCTGGAGATGCGGTAACACAGTGTATTCCCCCACAGCAGGGAATGTTTAGTCATACCCCTCCTCCTCTCCGCAGGTTTCCATCCTCTTTTCCAGGGCAGATGAGATGAGGTCTGCTCATTGCTTTTCCCGCTCGTCCCGGCGAGGCACGGCCGGGAGGAGGCACTTTAGTGGAAAATCTGGCTCTGTTTGGAGCCACGTCACATACTTCACACTCTGACATTTTTGTGTGATGGAGTGGACTTCCTCCTCCTCGTACGTCTGTTGTCTATGCGGGACGAGGGTGTACGTGATACAGGTCGGCTGTTTACAAATGAACCTTAAAAGGATTTTATGAATTCTTTTGTCTTTCCTCACAGTAAAGCATAGTTGTGCTTTCAAAGCCCGAAATCCAGCGCCAGAACTCGTTTAAATGAGCGGCAATGAGCTCAGTGGTAGTTAATATTTACAGCAGATAAATGCATAGTATAAATAATAAAAATAATAGTCAATAAATGCATAACAGGATTTGATGGTATAGATTTTTTTTCTGCATTTTAAGAAAATTAATAACAGTTTATCCATGATGGACACTTAGTTTTTATCAGTTTGAAATGTCCTCAAACACATAATGGTACAGATACAATTTCTTGTATAATCTCTACAAATGCAAAATGCTAAAATAAATAATTACGGTAAGATTGGCCGTCACATGTTCGTCGTTAGCCATTAATTGGATGGCCTTTTCAAAAACAAATTTACAATTAGTACTCTAGCGTGCTGGTTGTTGTTTTGTAATTTTCGAGGACTGAACTCTTGACCTTTCACCAACTAAACCGTAACCCTAACCTCCAGACTTGGACGTGTGCTTTTTAGGAAGTGTGAAAGAAAGAGCGGCTCCAAATTCCCTAATGAGTATGACTGAGAAGCACCATACAAGGCAGAAGGATCCAGTGACTGCGTCCAGCCGCGCTGGCCAATCCGCTGTGAGGAGCCGCCCGGCGGCGGCCGACGTCTGTCAGTGAACTGACAAAACACCCGTCAAAGAGCGCGGGGAGAAGAGGTGAGGGGTGATGGTTTGTGGGATGGAGACGGGACGTGTAGTCGCCATCTGCCGATCCAGCAACGGCGACCGTGCCGATGAAAGGACGGAGGGTCGGCGGCGCTGTCAAAGCAAACAGGCGGACCCACCAGAGAGCCCGCTGGTCAGGTCAGCGAGTGTGTGGCCCTGCGGAGGAGGTCGACGTCCCCGGGAGTTTTTGGCTGCGTTCGGGGGCCAGCGAATGATGCGCCGGCGGTCCATGATAGAGCTCTGGACCGGGCAGGCTGTTCTCCTCGCCTCTGGTTGGAGGTTAACACTGGGCAAAGTCAAGATGTTTGTGGACTTTGGCCCCAGCGGCCTGCAGCTTGTAAACGTGCTTCTATCGCTTAACACTGGAAAGACTTTGATAGACCCACAAATGTTATGTGAAATTTTCTGCAACGGTGATAAGTACATTTGCAGGGGTTTGTTATATTTGCTGGAAGGTGAAAATCTTAAGATTTCACTATTATAATAGCTTCCCACAAGAGTCATAAATCACTTATATAATCAAAATCTGAACCTTAAACAACTTGTCAGCTCTTTATGTCTTTAACAGCCAATGACATTTTCTTCCCACATACTTTTGGCCTCCTTATCCTGGCCTGTTTAGACTGATAATGTTGATCCTATATTACTAATTATGTCTGTGGGAAAGCTATTAAATTGTGTCACCCTATTTAAATCATTTTTTTGGCCTAAATCTCTTGATGATGCTGCCACATCTGGTAAAATCACCATAATCGTCAATCATACTCTTTATGCCCTATCAGACAATGGCCATTTTGCTGAAGTCAGGTTAAAAAAAGAAGCTTTTATGGTGCAGAAAAAGCTCTAAACATAATTCTTGAATGAATTTCTACTGGTGAATAATGAAGGCAAGAGGCTATAATGCTTTATAGTTATTTCTTCTAAATTATACAAGTTATACTTTAGTAATAATTTATTATAAAGTACATTTGTTGTCAAATATGAAGAAAGAAATGAAGTCCATTCAATATGTTGATGCCCATGAAGGGCCATCACTGAAAATTTGCCACATCTCCGATTTCAGGAAGTCATCAAAACTGGAAGTTGGAAATGAGTAATGTGCAATAAAAACAGGCAAAAAATAGACCTGGAAAAGCGATGAAAAAACTGCTGAGTTTGCACTGATGGAATTGGAAAGTCACACTAGAATGTTGAAAAAAAAAGAGTCACTTTATTCTTCAAAGTGACACACGACGTTCTATGTGTGTCCACAGTCCTTCACTGTCAAGGCCTTTTTGATTAAAAAGGTGAATAAATATTATAATCTCTGCATCTGATAAGGATTTTTATGTTTTC
This sequence comes from Eupleurogrammus muticus, assembly GCA_036785175.1. Taxonomy (NCBI): domain Eukaryota; kingdom Metazoa; phylum Chordata; class Actinopteri; order Scombriformes; family Trichiuridae; genus Eupleurogrammus; species Eupleurogrammus muticus. Next base: position 17,765,211 of record JAYKQN010000006.1, on the reverse strand, counting down.
CCAAAAACCTGAGAAAATCACTTTTGGCAATTATTTTTTAATAGGGTGACAATTTGCAGGAATATTATATTAAAAGCTGCAGATTGCTTTTGTGGGAATTTTTTTGTTTTTTTTCGTTGGTGGGTCTAACAGACCTCCTACAAGGAGGCAGCAGACTTTGAAGCAGCGTGGAGAAGAGGCTTCTATAAACAGTTCTTGTGATAATAATAACAGCAGAATTTTATACACTTTCTTGTGTGTCTTGCTTACTTAGTCCTTTTCAGTCAGAGTCCATACACCACAGATTCACTTTTTTTTTGCACTCTCACACTCTTTGTCCGAAAAGCTAGAGAACACATTCTATCCAAGTTACGTCTTTCTTCTACTTCTTGAATGTGAGCTTGATTAATAGAGTTTATTTGAAAGCTGATGTCAAGTGTGTAAAAGTAAAATAATTACTTAATATTATTTGTCTAATAAAAACAAAATAAACTTTGTCAGTGAGTTTCTTACAATGAGTGAGTGTCCTACAAAACATTATTCTCTCCCAGAGTCAGAACAGGTGGTTAGAATTTGTTAAATGAATGAATGTTAAATGATTGAATGTGTTAAATTTGTCATGCTGAGGTTTCCTAAAAGTCACCTTTGATATAATCCCAATGAAGATGAATGTTAGAGTACTTTAGCTTTCAGTAATGTAATTTATTTTATTTTCTATACTATTATTTTAAAGAAGGTACAAGTCGATAATTTTGGGCAATCGGCTTGAAACTAAATGACTGTTCTTACACGTCTGAATATCCTTGACCTGTGGTTGGAAAAAAAAACAAGCAACAACTCTAGTGGCGATTAGACTATTTTTTATATATAGAGGGTTAGGGTTAGGGTTAGGGTACCCCAAACCCTAACCCTAACCCTAACAATATAGAACAAAAAAAAAGTTGCCATTGATTTACTATAACTCCATTTGTAACAAGGTTTTAGATAAAGAGTGCATATTTAGTGCAATAAGTGCAAAAGTTGCAGCAGTGGAGATTCTGCAGTTTTAGTAGCGTTAGTGATGCACCCACAGACCTTTTTAATGGGCAGCTTCAGAAAGTACAAGTGCCACATGTCTTTCTGTTCAGCCAAACCCTGTGCTGCCCCAGTGACTTAAACTTTAGTGTGTTGATGTTCACTTGGCCCATCTGAACCCGGATAGGGCGACTGATGTGAAAACAGTGTGAGGAGTTATATAATGCTCCCCGTCCATGCTGGCATCTGTCAGCAGCAGCTGGGTAGGACCGGTGGCAGGTCGAAGCAACTGCATTTAATCCCTCAACAACACTTCATTGATGAATTACCTTCTTGAAGCCTCTGAGGTCTGGGCTTGAATTCCACAGCTGATGAAGATTATGATTCGCGGGGACATGACTCTTCCTGGTGTTCTCTTGGCTGGAGACGGAAATTTGGTGGTAGTGAAACTATTCTGAGCCAAAAGATTTAAAGATAGAAGTTTCCCAGCAAGAAATACAGGCAGAGCCCAACTTAAGAGCACAATAGAATCTGAGAGTCCAGATTTCAATCTATAGTTAGGATTATGGGTACGATGCGTTATGTTATGGAAATCGTAATGTATCCAAAGGGGCGAGCCCATCTTCAAATGTTCATAAGTCAGATGTTTGTATCTTTGAGGACTGCTGTGCCCTCATTTACATATTAGACATTGTGTTCTATTCCATGGTCGCTAATCTGATTTATTTGTTATGAAAAGGGATATACCCTGATATTCTACCCGGGTTCTACTACTTTTTACCAGTTCTATTGTTGATCTTCTGCAATGTTTTTTTCTGACTGTCATGACCCATGAGTCATATCTGTGTGACTCATGCGTTATTACTGAAACAAACGTCCTCGGGATCAGGACCGGTTCTAGAACAAAGGGGGCAGTCAGATATGAAGGGGGGCACATGTATACACATCATGGCCCATCACTTGTCTCCCCTGTGTTTGAACTGTATTAACAGTGTTTCAGTTATTGAATTGGGTTGTTAGCAGTGTGTCCAATCACAGCCTTCAGACCTATACAACCTGGGTGTCTGAAGAATAGGCCCCGCTTAAGATCATGGGGCCCCCAAAATATATATTTATGTATATATTTCTTTTATTTGACTTGTTTCTTTTTTGTTTGTTTTTTTAGAATCATACATTTATTTTGATATATTTACATGTTTATATGTGTTTATCCATAGAGTAAATTAAATAGAGACATTTGAACATCCAGCAAAAGTCAGGATGCAGGTTACTGATGCAGCAGACTCAACTAGTTGATCATCTGGCTCTCTGCGATCAATTAGGAGAACTTCAGATATCAGATGATGTTCTGCTGAAACAACTGGACCAAGGTTGGTTTGGTTCAAATCTTATTATTGCACCTGTTGGCTTTCATTGATCTTTACTCATTTATTGATTCTTGTTATTCTTGTTATTCTTGCTGTTCTATTACTTCTACAGCTGTCTTTTTGTCTTTTTCCCAGTGGTCTAAAAAACAACAGCAGTGAGTGGACAGGACTTTGATCTGAAGCTGAGTGATTGGAGAAGTTGTTCTGAGTAAAATGATGTAATTGATTTAAGCTAAAGAAAAAGGTCATACCAAGCAAAAACAGACCTGATTCTACTAATTACTATTCCCCCTGACCTTCATTAGTAGAATCAGGTCTGTTTTTGCATTGTTGGAACAAAAACCAACAGCCACACCGGCCCTCCATGACCAGGATTGCCCACCCCTGCTACAGTATGTGGCCCAAAATGGGTCATACTATAGTATGTGTGTCAAAAAGTCACACTATAGTATTTCGCCCAAAAAAAGTCATACTATAGAATGTGTCAAAAAAGTCACATTAAAGTATGTCGCCCAAAACAGGTCATGCTATAGTATATGTGTCAAAAATGGTCATACTATAGTATTTCGCCTAAATGACGTCATACTATAGTATGTGTGTCAAAAAAGTCACATTAAAGTATGTCGCCCAAAAGAGGTCATACTGTAGTATGTATGTTAAAAAAAGTCATACTATAGTATTTCGCCCAAAAAAAGTCATACTATAGTATGTGTGTCAAAAAAGTCACATTAAAGTATGTCGCCCAAAAGAGGTCATGCTATAGTATATGTGTCAAAAATGGTCATACTATAGTTTGCATGTCAAAAAATGGTCAAATTATATTATTTCGCACAAAAAAGATCACACTATTGTATGTGTCAAAAAAGGTCATATTATAGTATGTCGCTTAAAAGAGGTCATACTATAGTATGTCGCTCAAAAGAGGTCATACTATAGTATGTGTGTCAAACAAAAGTCATACTATAGTATTTCACCCAAAAAAAGGTCATATTGTAGTATGTGTCAAAAATGGTCATACTATAGTATGTGTCCAAAAAAGTCATACTTTAGTATTTCGCCCAAAAAAGGTCATACTATAGTATGTCGCTCAAAAGAGGTCATATTATAGTATATGTTTCAAAAAATGGTCAAATTATATTATTTCGCACAAAAAAGGTCATACTATAGTATGTGTTTCATAAAAGGTGATACTATAGTATTTCGCCTAAAAGACGTCATACTATAGTATGTGTGTCAAAAAAAGTCATACTATAGTATGTCGCCCAAAAAAAGGTCATTCTGTAATATGTGTGTCAAAAATGGTCATACTATAGTATGTGTGTCAAAAAAAGTCATACTATAGTATGTGTGTCAAAAATGGTCACATTAAAGTATGTCACCCAAAAGAGGTCATGCTATAGTATATGTGTTTCATAAAAGGTCATACTATAGTATTTCCCCTAAAAGACGTCATACTATAGTATGTGTGTCAAAAATGGTCATACTATAGTATGTGTGTCAAAAAATGGTCATATTATATTATTTCGCACAAAAAAGGTCATACTATTGTATGTGTGTCAAAAAAAGTCACATTATAGTATGTCGCCCAAAAGAGGTCATACTATAGTATGTATGTTAAAAAAAAGTCATACTATTATATTTCGCCCAAAAAAAGTCATACTATAGTATGTATGTCAAAAAAGGTCATACTATAGTATGTGTGTCAAAAATGGTCATACTATAGTATGTGTGTCAAAAAAAGTCATACTATAGTATGTGTGTCAAAAATGGTCACATTAAAGTATGTCACCCAAAAGAGGTCATGCTATAGTATATGTGTTTCATAAAAGGTCATACTATAGTATTTCCCCTAAAAGACGTCATACTATAGTATGTGTGTCAAAAATGGTCATACTATAGTATGTGTGTCAAAAAATGGTCATATTATATTATTTCGCACAAAAAAGGTCATACTATTGTATGTGTGTCAAAAAAAGTCATACTATAATATGTCGCCCAAAAAAAGGTCATTCTGTAATATGTGTGTCAAAAATGGTCATACTATAGTATGTGTGTCAAAAAAAGTCACATTATAGTATGTCGCCCAAAAAAGGTCATACTATAGTATGTGTTTCATAAAAGGTCATACTATAGTATTTCCCCTAAAAGACGTCATACTATAGTATGTGTGTCAAAAAAAGTCACATTATAGTATGTCGCCCAAAAGAGGTCATACTATAGTATGTATGTTAAAAAAAAGTCATACTATTATATTTCGCCCAAAAAAAGTCATACTATAGTATGTATGTCAAAAAAGGTCATACTATAGTATGTGTGTCAAAAATGGTCATACTATAGTATGTGTGTCAAAAGTGGTCACATTAAAGTATGTCACCCAAAAGAGGTCATGCTATAGTATATGTGTTTCATAAAAGGTCATACTATAGTATTTCCCCTAAAAGACGTCATACTATAGTATGTGTGTCAAAAATGGTCATACTATAGTATGTGTGTCAAAAAATGGTCATATTATATTATTTCGCACAAAAAAGGTCATACTATTGTATGTGTGTCAAAAAAAGTCATACTATAGTATGTCGCCCAAAAAAAGGTCATTCTGTAATATGTGTGTCAAAAATAGTCATACTATAGTATGTGTGTCAAAAAAAGTCACATTATAGTATGTCGCCCAAAAGAGGTCATACTATAGTATGTATGTTAAAAAAAAGTCATACTATTATATTTCGCCCAAAAAAAGTCATACTATAGTATGTATGTCAAAAAAGGTCATACTATAGTATGTGTGTCAAAAATGGTCATACTATAGTATGTGTGTCAAAAAATGGTCATATTATATTATTTCGCACAAAAAAGGTCATACTATTGTATGTGTGTCAAAAAAAGTCATACTATAGTATGTCGCCCAAAAAAAGGTCATTCTGTAATATGTGTGTCAAAATGGTCATACTATAGTATGTGTGTCAAAAAAAGTTATACTATAGCATGTGTGTCAAAAATGGTCACATTAAAGTATGTCACCCAAAAGAGGTCATGCTATAGTATATGTGTTTCATAAAAGGTCATACTATAGTATTTCCCCTAAAAGACGTCATACTATAGTATGTGTGTCAAAAATGGTCATACTATAGTATGTGTGTCAAAAAATGGTCATATTATATTATTTCGCACAAAAAAGGTCATACTATTGTATGTGTGTCAAAAAAAGTCATACTATAATATGTCGCCCAAAAAAAGGTCATTCTGTAATATGTGTGTCAAAAATGGTCATACTATAGTATGTGTGTCAAAAAAAGTCACATTATAGTATGTCGCCCAAAAAAGGTCATACTATAGTATGTGTTTCATAAAAGGTCATACTATAGTATTTCCCCTAAAAGACGTCATACTATAGTATGTGTGTCAAAAAAAGTCACATTATAGTATGTCGCCCAAAAGAGGTCATACTATAGTATGTATGTTAAAAAAAAGTCATACTATTATATTTCGCCCAAAAAAAGTCATACTATAGTATGTATGTCAAAAAAGGTCATACTATAGTATGTGTGTCAAAAATGGTCATACTATAGTATGTGTGTCAAAAGTGGTCACATTAAATTATGTCACCCAAAAGAGGTCATGCTATAGTATATGTGTTTCATAAAAGGTCATACTATAGTATTTCCCCTAAAAGACGTCATACTATAGTATGTGTGTCAAAAAAAGTCACATTATAGTATGTCGCCCAAAAAAAGTCATACTATAGTATGTATGTCAAAAAAGGTCATACTATAGTATGTGTGTCAAAAATGGTCACATTAAAGTATGTCACCCAAAAGAGGTCATGCTATAGTATATGTGTTTCATAAAAGTTCATACTATAGTATTTCCCCTAAAAGACGTCATACTATAGTATGTGTGTCAAAAATGGTCATACTATAGTATGTGTGTCAAAAAATGGTCATATTATATTATTTCGCACAAAAAAGGTCATACTATTGTATGTGTGTCAAAAAAAGTCATACTATAGTATGTCGCCCAAAAAAAGGTCATTCTGTAATATGTGTGTCAAAAAAAGTCATACTATAGTATGTGTGTCAAAAAATGGTCATATTATATTATTTCGCACAAAAAAGGTCATACTATTGTATGTGTGTCAAAAAAAGTCATACTATAGTATGTCGCCCAAAAAAAGGTCATTCTGTAATATGTGTGTCAAAAAAAGTCATACTATAGTATGTGTGTCAAAAATGGTCATACTATAGTATGTGTGTCAAAAGTGGTCACATTAAAGTATGTCACTCAAAAGAGGTCATGCTATAGTATATGTGTCAAAAATGGTCACATTAAAGTATGTCGCCCAAAAAAGGTAATACTATAGTATTTGTGTCAAAAATGGTCATACTATAGGATGTGTGTCAAAAAATTGTCAAATTATATTATTTCGCACAAAAAAGATCACACTATTGTATTTGTTTCAAAAAAGGTCATATTATAGTATGTCACCCAAAAAAGGTCATACTATAGTATGTGTGTCAAAAATGGTCATATTATATTATTTCGCATAAAAAAGGTCATACTATTGTATGTTTGTCAAAAAAGGTCAAACTATAGTATGTCGCCCAAAAGAGGTCATACTATAGTATGTGTGTCAAAAAACGTCATACAATTGTATTTCGCGCAAAAAAGTCATGCTATAGTATGTGTGTCAAAAAATGGTCAAATTATATTATTTCGCACAAAAAAGATCACACTATTGTATGTGTGTCAAAAAACGTCATATTATAGTATGTGTGTCAAAAAAGGTCATATTATAGTATGTGTGTCAAAAAAGGTCATATTATAGTATGTGTGTCAAAAATGGTCATACTATAGTATGTGTGTCAAAAAAGGTCAAACTATAGTATGTCGCCCAAAAGAGGTCATACTATAGTATGTGTGTCAAAAAACGTCACACAATTGTATTTCGCGCAAAAGAGGTCATACTATAGTATTTTGCCCAAAAAAGGTAATACTATAGTATGTGTGTCAAAAATGGTCATACTATAGTATGTGTGCCAAAAAAAGTCACACTATAGTATTTCGCCCAAAAAAGGTCATACTATAGTATGTGTCTCAAAAAAGGTCATACTATAGTATGTGTGTCAAAAATGGTCATACTATAGTATATGTGTCAAAAACGGTCACATTAAAGTATGTCGCCCAAAAAAGGTAATACTATGATATATATATGTCGAAAATGGTCATACTATAGTATGTGTGTGCAAAAAATGGTCAAATTATATTATTTCGCACAAAAAAGATCACACTATTGTATGTGTGTCAAAAAACGTCATATTATAGTATGTGTGTCAAAAAAAGTCATATTATAGTATGTGTGTCAAAAAAGGTCAAACTATAGTATGTCGCCCAAAAGAGGTCATACTATAGTATGTGTGTCAAAAAACGTCATACAATTGTATTTCGCGCAAAAGAGGTCATACTATAGTATTTTGCCCAAAAAAGGTAATACTATAGTATGTGTGTCAAAAATGGTCACACTATAGTATTTCGCCCAAAAAAGGTCATACTGTAGTATGTATTTAAAAAAAAAGTCATACTATAGTATGTCGCCCAAAAGAGGTCATGCTATAGTATATGTGTCAAAAACGGTCACATTAAAGTATGTCGCCCAAAAAAGGTAATACTATGGTATATATGTCGAAAATGGTCATACTATAGTATGTGTGTCAAAAATGGTCATACTATAGTATGTGTCAAAAAAGGTCAAACTATAGTATGTCGCCCAAAAGAGGTCATACTATAGTATGTGTGTCAAATTTTATTATTTCGCACAAAAAAGATCACACTATTGTATGTGTGTCAAAAAAAGTCATACTATAGTATGTCGCCCAAAAAAAGGTCATTCTGTAATATGTGTGTCAAAAAAAGTCATACTATAGTATGTGTGTCAAAAATGGTCATACTATAGTATGTGTGTCAAAAGTGGTCACATTAAAGTATGTCACTCAAAAGAGGTCATGCTATAGTATATGTGTCAAAAATGGTCACATTAAAGTATGTCGCCCAAAAAAGGTAATACTATAGTATTTGTGTCAAAAATGGTCATACTATAGGATGTGTGTCAAAAAATTGTCAAATTATATTATTTCGCACAAAAAAGATCATACTATTGTATTTGTTTCAAAAAAGGTCATATTATAGTATGTCACCCAAAAAAGGTCATACTATAGTATGTGTGTCAAAAATGGTCATATTATATTATTTCGCATAAAAAAGGTCATACTATTGTATGTGTGTCAAAAAAGGTCATACTATAGTATGTGTGTCAGAAATGGTCATACTATAGTATGTGTGTCCAAAAAATTCACATTATAGTATTTCGCTCAAAAAAGGTCATACTCTTGTATGTTTGTCAAAAAAAGTCATACTTTAGTATGTTTGTCAAAAAAGGTCAAACTATAGTATGTCGCCCAAAAGAGGTCATACTATAGTATTTTGCCCAAAAAAGGTAATACTATAGTATGTGTGTCAAAAATGGTCACACTATAGTATTTCGCCCAAAAAAGGTCATACTGTAGTATGTATTTAAAAAAAAAGTCATACTATAGTATGTCGCCCAAAAGAGGTAATGCTATAGTATATGTGTCAAAAACGGTCACATTAAAGTATGTCGCCCAAAAAAGGTAATACTATGGTATATATGTCGAAAATGGTCATACTATAGTATGTGTGTCAAAAATGGTCATACTATAGTATGTGTCAAAAAAGGTCAAACTATAGTATGTCGCCCAAAAGAGGTCATACTATAGTATGTGTGTCAAAAAAGGTCATATTATAGTATGTCACCCAAAAATGGACATACTATAGTATGTGTATCAAAAATGGTCATATTATATTATTTCGCATAAAAAAGGTCATACTATTTTATGTGTGTCAAAAAAGGTCATACTATAGTATGTGTGTCAGAAATGGTCATACTATAGGATGTGTGTCCAAAAAAGTCACATTATAGTATTTCGCCCAAAAAAGGTCATACTCTTGTATGGGGGTGGCTGTAGCTCAGAGCTGTAGCTCAGCAGTCGTCCACCAGTCAGAAAATTGGTGGTTCGATTCCCGGCTCCTCCAAGCTGCATATCGTTGTATCCTTGGGCAAGATACTTAACCCCGATTTGCCTCGATGGCATGTGCCATCTGTGTATGAATGTGGTGTGAATGGGTGAATGGACAGTGTAGTGTAAAGCGCTTTGAGTGGTCAAGAAAGACTAGAAAGGCGCTATATAAATGCAGGCCATTTACCATTCTTGTATGTGTGCCAAAAAAGTCATACTTTAGTATTTCGCCCAAAAGAGGTCATACTATAGTATGTGTGTCAAAAAAGTCACATTAAAGTATGTCACCCAAAAGAGGTCATGCTATAGTATATGTGTCAAAAATGGTCATACTATAGTATGTGTCAAAAAATGGTCAAATTATATTATTTCGCACAAAAAAGATCACACTATTGTATGTGTGTCAAAAAAGGTCATATTATAGTATGTGTGTCAAAAATGGTCATACTTTAGTATGTGTGTCAAAAAATGGTCATATTATATTATTTCGCACAAATAAGGTCACACTATTGTATGTGTGTCAAAAAAGGTCATATTATAGTATGTGTGTCAAAAAAGGTCATACTATAGTATATGTGTCAAAAATGGTCAAATTATATTATTTTGCACAAAAAAGATCACACTATTGTATGTGTGTCAAAAAAGGTCATATTATAGTATGTGTGTCAGAAATGGTCATACTATAGTGTGTGTCAAAAAAAGTCATACTATAGTATATGTGTCAAAAATGGTCATACTATAGTATGTGTGTCAAAAAATGGTCATACTATAGTATGTGTGTCAAAAATGGTCATACTATAGTATATGTGTCAAAAATGGTCAAATTATATTATTTTGCACAAAAAAGATCACACTATTGTATGTGTGTCAAAAAAGGTCATATTATAGTATGTGTGTCAGAAATGGTCATACTATAGTGTGTGTCAAAAAAAGTCATACTATAGTATATGTGTCAAAAAAAGTCACATTATAGTATGTCGCCCAAAAAAGGTCATACTATAGTATGTGTTTCATAAAAGGTCATACTATAGTATTTCCCCTAAAAGACGTCATACTATAGTATGTGTGTCAAAAAAAGTCACATTATAGTATGTCGCCCAAAAGAGGTCATACTATAGTATGTGTGTCAAACAAAAGTCATACTATAGTATTTCACCCAAAAAAAGGTCATATTGTAGTATGTGTCAAAAATGGTCATACTATAGTATGCGTCCAAAAAAGTCATACTTTAGTATTTCGCCCAAAAAAGGTCATACTATAGTATGTGTTTCATGAAAGGTGATACTATAGTATTTCGCCTAAAAGACGTCATACTGTAGTATGTGTGTCAAAAAATGTCATACTATTGTATGTGTGTCAAAAAAAGTCATACTATAGTATGTCGCCCAAAAAAAGGTCATTCTGTAATATGTGTGTCAAAAATGGTCATACTATAGTATGTGTGTCAAAAAAAGTCACATTATAGTATGTCGCCCAAAAAAGGTCATACTATAGTATGTGTTTCATAAAAGGTCATACTATAGTATTTCCCCTAAAAGACGTCATACTATAGTATGTGTGTCAAAAAAAGTCACATTATAGTGTGTCGCCCAAAAGAGGTCATACTATAGTATGTATGTTAAAAAAAAGTCATACTATTATATTTCGCTCAAAAAAAGTCATACTATAGTATGTATGTCAAAAAAGGTCATACTATAGTATGTGTGTCAAAAATGGTCATACTATAGTATGTGTGTCAAAAGTGGTCACATTAAAGTATGTCACCCAAAAGAGGTCATGCTATAGTATATGTGTTTCATAAAAGGTCATACTATAGTATTTCCCCTAAAAGACGTCATACTATAGTATGTGTGTCAAAAATGGTCATACTATAGTATGTGTGTCAAAAAATGGTCATATTATATTATTTCGCACAAAAAAGGTCATACTATTGTATGTGTGTCAAAAAAAGTCATACTATAGTATGTCGCCCAAAAAAAGGTCATTCTGTAATATGTGTGTCAAAAATGGTCATACTATAGTATGTGTGTCAAAAAAAGTCACATTATAGTATGTCGCCCAAAAAAGGTCATACTATAGTATGTGTTTCATAAAAGGTCATACTATAGTATTTCCCCTAAAAGACGTCATACTATAGTATGTGTGTCAAAAAAAGTCACATTATAGTATGTCGCCCAAAAAAAGTCATACTATAGTATGTATGTCAAAAAAGGTCATACTATAGTATGTGTGTCAAAAATGGTCACATTAAAGTATGTCACCCAAAAGAGGTCATGCTATAGTATATGTGTTTCATAAAAGGTCATACTATAGTATTTCCCCTAAAAGACGTCATACTATAGTATGTGTGTCAAAAATGGTCATACTATAGTATGTGTGTCAAAAAATGGTCATATTATATTATTTCGCACAAAAAAGGTCATACTATTGTATGTGTGTCAAAAAAAGTCATACTATAGTATGTCGCCCAAAAAAAGGTCATTCTGTAATATGTGTGTCAAAAATGGTCATACTATAGTATGTGTGTCAAAAAAAGTCACATTATAGTATGTCGCCCAAAAGAGGTCATACTATAGTATGTATTTAAAAAAGGTCAAACTATAGTATTTCGCCCAAAAGAGGTGATACTACAGTATGTGTGTCAAAAAAGTCACATTAAAGTATGTCACCCAAAAGAGGTCATGCTATAGTATATGTGTCAAAAATGGTCATACTTTAGTATGTGTGTCAAAAAATGGTCATATTATATTATTTCGCACAAAGGTCACACTATTGTATGTGTGTCAAAAAAGGTCATATTATAGTATGTGTGTCAAAAAAGGCCATACTATAGTATATGTGTCAAAAATGGTCAAATTATATTATTTTGCACAAAAAAGATCACACTATTGTATGTGTGTCAAAAAAGGTCATATTATAGTATGTGTGTCAGAAATGGTCATACTATAGTGTGTGTCAAAAAAAGTCATACTATAGTATATGTGTCAAAAATGGTCATACTATAGTATGTGTGTCAAAAAATGGTCATACTATAGTATGTGTCCAAAAAAGTCACATTATAGTATGTCGCGCAAAAAAAGGTCATACTATAGTATGTGTTTCATAAGAGGTCATACTATAGTATTTCCCCTAAAAGACGTCATACTATAGTATGTGTGTCAAAAAAAGTCACATTATAGTATGTCGCCCAAAAGAGGTCATACTATAGTATGTATGTTAAAAAAAGTCATACTATTATATTTCGCCCAAAAAAAGTCATACTATAGTATATATGTGAAAAAAGGTCAAACTATAGTATTTCGCCCAAAAGAGGTCATACTATAGTATGTGTGTCAAAAAAGTCACATTAAAGTATGTCACCCAAAAGAGGTAATGCTATAGTAAATGTGTCAAAAATGGTCAAATTATATTATTTCGCACAATAAAGATCACACTATTGTATGTGTGTCAAAAAAAGGTCATATTATAGTATGTGTGTCAAAAAAGGTCATACTATAGTATGTGTGTCAAAAATGGTCATATTATTGTATGTGTGTCAAAAAAGTCATACTATAGTATGTCGCCCAAAAAAAGGTCATTCTGTAATATGTGTGTCAAAAATGGTCATACTATAGTATGTGTGTCAAAAGTGGTCACATTAAAGTATGTCGCCCAAAAAAGGTAATACTATAGTATATGTGTCAAAAATGGTCATACTATAGTATGTGTGTCCAAAAAAGTCACATTATAGTTTTTCGCCCAAAAAAGGTCATACTCTTGTATGTGTGTCAAAAAAAGTCATACTTTAGTATTTCGCCCAAAAGAGGTCATACTATAGTATGTGTGTCAAAAAAGTCACATTAAAGTATGTCACCCAAAAGAGGTCATGCTATAGTATATGTGTCAAAAATGGTCATATTATATTATTTCGCACAAATAAGGTCACACTATTGTATGTGTTTCATAAAAGGTCATACTATAGTATTTCCCCTAAAAGACGTCATACTATAGTATGTGTGTCAAAAAAGTCACATTAAAGTATGTCACCCAAAAGTGGTCATGCTATAGTATATGTGTCAAAAATGGTCAAATTATATTATTTCGCACAAAAAAGATCACACTATTGTATGTGTGTCAAAAAAGGTCATATTATAGTATGTGTGTCAAAAAAGGTCATACTATAGTATGTGTGTCAAAAAAGGTCAAACTATAGTATGTCGCCCAAAAGAGGTCATACTATAGTATGTTGCCCAAAAAAGGTAATACTATAGTATTTGTGTCAAAAATGGTCATACTATAGTATGTGTGTCAAAAAAAGTCACACTATAGTATTTCGCCCAAAAAAGGTCATACTCTTGTATGTGTCAAAAAAAGTCATACTTTAGTATTTCGCCCAAAAGAGGTCATACTATAGTATGTGTGTCAAAAAAGTCACATTAAAGTATGTCACCCAAAAGAGGTCATGCTATAGTATATGTGTCAAAAATGGTCATACTATAGTATGTGTGTCAAAAAATGGTCAAATTATATTATTTCGCACAAAAAAGATCACACTATTGTATGTGTGTCAAAAAAGGTCATATTATAGTATGTGTGTCAAAAATGGTCATATTATAGTTTGTCGCCCAAAAAAGGTAATACTATAGTATGTGTGTCAAAAAATTGTCAAATTATATTATTTCGCACAAAAAAGATCACACTATTGTATTTGTTTCAAAAAAGGTCATATTATAGTATGTCACCCAAAAAAGGTCATACTATAGTATGTGTGTCAAAAATGGTCATATTGTATTATTTCGCATAAAAGGGTCACACTATTGTATGTGTGTCAAAAAAGGTCATATTATAGTATGTGTGTCAGAAATGGTCATACTATAGTGTGTGTGTCAAAAAAAGTCATACTATAGTATATGTGTCAAAAATGGTCATACTATAGTATGTGTGTCAAAAAATGGTCATATTATATTATTTCGCACAAAAAAGGTCATACTATAGTATGTGTGTCAAAAAATGTCATACTATAGTATGTGTGTCAAAAATGGTCATACTATAGTAAGTGTGTCAAAAAAAGTCAAATTTATAGTATGTCGCCCAAAAGAGGTCATGCTATAGTATATGTGTCAAAAATGGTCATACTATAGTATATGTGTCAAAAAATGGTCAAATTATATTATTTCGCACAAAAAAGATCACACTATTGTATGTGTGTCAAAAAACGTCATATTATAGTATGTGTGTGAAAAAAGGTCAAACCATGGTATGTCGCCCAAAAGAGGTCATACTATAGTATTTTGCCCAAAAAAGGTCATACTATAGTGTGTGTGTCAAAAATGGTCATATTATAGTATGTGTGTCAAAAATGGTCATACTTTAGTATGTGTGTCAAAAAATGGTCATATTATATTATTTCGCACAAATAAGGTCATACTATTGTATGTGTTTCATAAAAGGTCATACATAGTATGTCACCCAAAAGAGGTCATGCTATAGTATGTTGCCCAAAAAAGGTCATACTGTAATATGTGTGTCAAAAAAGGTCATACTATAGTATGTCACCCAAAAAAGGTCATACTATAGTATGTGTGTCAAAAATGGTCATATTATATTATTTCGCATAAAAAAGGTCATACTATTGTATGTCTTTCATAAAAGGTCATACTATAGTATTTCGCCCAAAAAAAAATCATACTGTAGTATGTGTGTCAAAAAAGGTCATACTATAGTATGTGTGTCAAAAAAAGTCACATTATAGTATTTCGCCCAAAAAAGGTCATACTCTTGTATTTGTGTCAAAAAAAGTCATACTTTAGTATTTCGCCCAAAAAAAATCATACTGTACTATGTGTGTCAAAAAAGGTCAAACTATTGTATGTCGCGCAAAAGAGGTCATACTATAGTATTTTGCCCAAAAAAGGTCATACTATAGTATGTGTGTCAAAAAAGGTCAAACTATAGTATGTCGCCCAAAAGAGGTCCTACTATAGTATTCTGCCCAAAAAAGGTAATACTATAGTATGTGTGTCAAAAATGGTCATACTATAGTATGTGTGTCAAAAAAAGTCACACTATAGTATTTCGCCCATAAAAGGTCATACTGTAGTATGTATGTTAAAAAAAAGTCATACTATAGTATTTCGCCCAAAAAAAGTCATACTATTGTATGTGTGTCAAAAAAGGTCATATTATAGTATGTGTGTCAAAAATGGTCTTACTTTAGTATGTGTGTCAAAAAATGGTCATATTATATTATTTCGCACAAATAAGGTCATACTATTGTATGTGTTTCATAAAAGGTCATACTATAGTATTTCGCCCAAAAGAGGTCATACTATTGTATGTGTTTCATAAAAGGTCATACTATAGTATTTCGCCCAAAAAAAGGTCATACTCTTGTATGTGTGTCAAAAAACGTCATATTATAGTATGTGTGTCAAAAATGGTCATACTATAGTATGTGTGTGAAAAAAGGTCAAACCATGGTATGTCGCCCAAAAGAGGTCATACTATAGTATTTTGCCCAAAAAAGGTAATACTATAGTATGTGTGTCAAAAATGGTCATACTATAGTATGTGTGTCAAAAAAAGTCACACTATAGTATTTCGCCCAAAAAAGGTCATACTATAGTGTGTGTGTCAAAAAAGGTCATATTATAGTATGTGTGTCAAAAATGGTCATACTTTAGTATGTGTGTCAAAAAATGGTCATATTATATTATTTCGCACAAATAAGGTAATACTATTGTATGTGTTTCATAAAAGGTCATACATAGTATGTCACCCAAAAGAGGTCATGCTATAGTATGTTGCCCAAAAAAGGTCATACTGTAATATGTGTGTCAAAAAAGGTCATACTATAGTATGTCACCCAAAAAAGGTCATACTGTACTATGTGTGTCAAAAAAGGTCAAACTATTGTATGTCGCGCAAAAGAGGTCATACTATAGTATTTTGCCCAAAAAAGGTCATACTATAGTATGTGTGTCAAAAAAGGTCAAACTATAGTATGTCGCCCAAAAGAGGTCCTACTATAGTATTCTGCCCAAAAAAGGTAATACTATAGTATGTGTGTCAAAAATGGTCATACTATAGTATGTGTGTCAAAAAAAGTCACACTATAGTATTTCGCCCATAAAAGGTCATACTGTAGTATGTATGTTAAAAAAAAGTCATACTATAGTATTTCGCCCAAAAAAAGTCATACTATTGTATGTGTGTTAAAAAAGGTCATATTATAGTATGTGTGTCAAAAATGGTCTTACTTTAGTATGTGTGTCAAAAAATGGTCATATTATATTATTTCGCACAAATAAGGTCATACTATTGTATGTGTTTCATAAAAGGTCATACTATAGTATTTCGCCCAAAAGAGGTCATACTATTGTATGTGTTTCATAAAAGGTCATACTATAGTATTTCGCCCAAAAAAAGGTCATACTCTTGTATGTGTGTCAAAAAAGGTCATATTATAGTATGTGTGTCAAAAAAGGTCATACTATAGTATGTTTGTCAAAAATGGTCATACTATAGTATGTGTGTCAAAAAAGGTCATACCATAGTAAGTGTGTCAAAAAAGGTCATACTGTACTATGTGTGTTAAAAAAGGTCATACTATAGTATGTGTGTCAAAAAAGGTCACACTATAGTATTTCGCCCAAAAAAGGTCATGCTGTAGAATGTGTGTCAAAAAAGGTCATACTATAGTATTTCGCCCAAAAAAAGTCATACTATAGTATTTCGCCCAAAAAAAGTCATACTATAGTATGTGTGTCAAAAAAGGTCATATTATAGTATGTGTGTCAAAAATGGTCATACTTTAGTATGTGTGTCAAAAAATGGTCATATTATATTATTTCGCACAAATAAGTTCATACTATTGTATGTGTTTCATAAAAGGTCATACTATAGTATGTCACCCAAAAGAGGTCATGCTATAGTATACGTGTCAAAAACGGTCACATAAAAGTATGTCGCACAAAAAAGATCACACTATTGTATGTGTGTCAAAAAAGGTCATATTATAGTATGTGTGTCAAAAAAGGTCATACTATAGTATGTGTGTCAAAAAAAGTCACATTAAAGTATTTCACATAAAAAAGGTCATACTCTCGTATGTGTGTCAAAAAAAGTCATACTTTAGTATTTCACCCAAAAAAGGTCATACTATAGTATGCGTGTCAAAAAAAGTCACATTAAAGTATGTCGCCCAAAAGACATCATACTCTAGTATGTGTGTCAAAAAATGTCATACAATTGTATTTCGCGCAAAAGAGATCATACTATAGTATTTTGCCCAAAAAAGGTCATACTATAGTATGTGTGTCAAAAAAGGTCAAACTATAGTATGTCGCCCAAAAAAGGTCATACTGTATTATGTGTGTCAAAAAAGGTCATACTATAGTATGTGTGTCAAAAAAGGTCAAACTACAGTATGTCGCCCAAAAGAGGTCATACTGTAGTATGTGTGTCAAAAAAGGTCATACTATAGTATGTGTGTCAGAAATGGTCATACTATAGTATGTGTGTCCAAAAAAGTCCCATTAAAGTATGTCACCCAAAAGAGGTCATGCTATAGTATAGGTGTCAAAAATGGTCAAATTATATTATTTTGCACAAAAAAGATCATACTATAGTATGTGTGTCAAAAAAGGTCAAACTATAGTATGTCGCCCAAAAGAGGTCATACTGTAGTATGTGTGTCAAAAAAGGTCATACTATAGTATGTGTGTCAGAAATGGTCATACTATAGTATGTGTGTCCAAAAAAGTCCCATTAAAGTATGTCACCGAAAAGAGGTCATGCTATAGTATAGGTGTCAAAAATGGTCAAATTATATTATTTCGCACAAAAAAGATCACACTATTGTATGTGTGTCAAAAAAGGTCATATTATAGTATGTGTGTCAAAAAAGGTCATACTATAGTATGTGTGTCAAAAATGGTCATACTATTGTATGTCGCCCAAAAAAGGTCATACTGTACTATGTGTGTCAAAAAAGGTCATACTGTACTATGTGTGTCAAAAAAGGTCATACTATAGTATGTGTGTCAAAAAAAGTCATACTATAGTATTTCGCCCAAAAAAGGTCATACTCTAGTATGTCTGTCAAAAAAGGTCATACTATAGTATTTCGCCCAAAAGAGGTCATACTATAGTATGTGTGTCAAAAAACGTCATACTATAGTATTTCGCCTAAAGGACGTCATACTATAGTATGTGTGTCAAAAAACGTCATACTATAGTATTTCGCCTAAAGGACGTCATACTATAGTATGTGTGTCAAAAAAAGTCACATTAAAGTATGTTGCCCAAAAGAGGTCATACTATAGTATGTGTGTCAAAAAACGTCATACAATTGTATTTCGCGCAAAAGAGGTCATACTATAGTATTTAGCCCAAAAAAGGTCATACTGTAATATGTGTGTCAAAAAAGGTCATACTATAGTATGTGTGTCAAAAAAAGTCATACTATAGTATGTGTGTCAAAAAATGGTCAAATTATATTATTTCGCACAAAAAAGATCATACTATTGTATGTGTGTCAAAAAAAGCCACATTATAGTATGTCGCCAAAAGAGGTCATACTATAGTATGTATGTTAATAAAAAGTCATACTATAGTATTTCGCCCAAAAAAAGTCATACTATAGTATGTATGTCAAAAAAGGTCAAACTATAGTATTTCGCCCAAAAGAGGTCATACTACAGTATGTGTGTCAAAAAAGTCACATTAAAGTATGCCACCCAAAAGAGGTCATGCTATAGTATATGTGTCAAAAATGGTCATACAATAGTATGTGTGTCAAAAAATTGTCAAATTATATTATTTCGCACAAAAAAGATCACACTATTGTATTTGTTTCAAAAAAGATCATATTATAGTATGTCACCCAAAAAAGGTCATACTATAGTATGTGTGTCAAAAATGGTCATATTGTATTATTTCGCATAAAAAAGGTCACACTATTGTATGTGTGTCAAAAAAGGTCATATTATAGTATGTGTGTCAGAAATGGTCATACTATAGTGTGTGTGTCAAAAATGGTCATACTATAGTATATGTGTCAAAAATGGTCATACTATAGTATGTGTCAAAAAATGGTCAAATTATATTATTTCGCACAAAAAAGATCACACTATTGTATGTGTGTCAAAAAAGGTCATACTATAGTATGTGTGTCAAAAAAGGTCAAACTATAGTATGTCACCCAAAAGAGGTCATACTATAGTATGTATGTCAAAAAAAGTCATACTATCGTATTTCGCCTAAATGACGTCATACTCTAGTATGTGTGTCAAAAAAGTCATACTATAGTGTTTCACCCAAAAAAGGTCATACTATAGTATGTGTGTCAAAAATGGTCATATTATATTATTTCGCATAAAAAAGGTCATACTATTGTATGTGTTTCATAAAAGGTCATACTATAGTATTTCGCCCAAAAAAAGGTCATACTATAGTATGTGTGTCAAAAATGGTCATATTATATTATTTCGCATAAAAAAGGTCATACTATTGTATGTGTGTCAAAAAAAGTCACATTATAGTATTTCGCCCAAAAAAGGTCATACTTTTGTATGTGTGTCAAAAAAAATCATACTTTAGTATTTCGCCCAAAAAAGATCATACTGTACTATGTCTGCCAAAAAAGGTCATACTATAGTATGCATGTCAAAAAAAGTCACATTAAAGTATGTCGCCCAAAAGACATCATACTCTAGTATGTGTGTCAAAAACTGTCATATTATATGTCGCCTAAAGGGAGGTCATACTATAGTATGTGTCAAAAATGGTCATAATATAGTATGTGTGTCAAAAAATGTCATACAATTGTATTTCGCGCAAAAGAGATCATACTATAGTATTTTGCCCAAAAAAGGTCATACTATAGTATGTGTGTCCAAAAAAGTCACATTAAAGTATGTCACCCAAAAGAGGTCATGCTATAGTATAGGTGTCAAAAATGGTCAAATTATATTATTTCGCACAAAAAAGATCATACTATAGTATGTGTGTCAAAAAAGGTCAAACTATAGTATGTCGCCCAAAAGAGGTCATACTGTAGTATGTGTGTCAAAAAAGGTCATATTATAGTATGTGTGTCAAAAAAGGTCATACTATAGTATGTGTGTCAAAAATGGTCATACTATAGTATGTCGCCCAAAAAAGGTCATACTGTACTATGTGTGTCAAAAAAAGTCACATTAAAGTATGTTGCCCAAAAGAGGTCATACTATAGTATGTGTGTCAAAAACCGTCATACAATTGTATTTCGCGCAAAAGAGGTCATACTATAGTATTTAGCCCAAAAAAGGTCATACTGTAATATGTGTGTCAAAAAAGGTCATACTATAGTATATGTGTCAAAAAAAGTCATACTATAGTATGTGTGTCAAAAAAGTCACTTTAAAGTATGTCACCCAAAAGAGGTCATGCTATAGTATATGTGTCAAAAATGGTCATACTATAGTATGTGTGTCAAAAAATGGTCAAATTATATTATTTCGCACAAAAAAGATCACACTATTGTATGTGTGTCAAAAAATGTCATACTATAGTATGTGTGTCAAAAATGGTCATACTATAGTATGTGTGTCCAAAAAAGCCACATTATAGTATGTCGCCAAAAGAGGTCATACTATAGTATGTATGTTAATAAAAAGTCATACTATAGTATTTCGCCCAAAAAAAGTCATACTATAGTATGTATGTCAAAAAAGGTCAAACTATAGTATTTCGCCCAAAAGAGGTCATACTACAGTATGTGTGTCAAAAAAGTCACATTAAAGTATGCCACCCAAAAGAGGTCATGCTATAGTATATGTGTCAAAAATGGTCATACTATAGTATGTGTGTCAAAAAATTGTCAAATTATATTATTTCGCACAAAAAAGATCACACTATTGTATTTGTTTCAAAAAAGGTCATATTATAGTATGTGTGTCAGAAATGGTCATACTATAGTATATGTGTCAAAAATGGTCATACTATAGTATGTGTGTCAAAAAATGGTCAAATTATATTATTTCGCACAAAAAAGATCACACTATTGTATGTGTGTCAAAAAAGGTCATATTATAGTATGTGTGTCATAAAAAGTCATACTATAGTATGTGTGTCATAAAAAGTCATACTATAGTATGTGTGTCAAAAATGGTCAAACTATATTATGTCGCCCAAAAGAGGTCATACTATAGTACGTGTGTCAAAAAAGTCACATTAAAGTATTTCGCCCAAAAAAGGTCATACTCTAGTATGTGTGTCAAAAAAAGTCATACTATACTATTTCGCCCAAAAAAAGGTCATACCATAGTATGTATGTCAAAAAAAGTCATACTATCGTATTTCGCCTAAATGACGTCATACTCTAGTATGTGTGTCAAAAAAAGTCATACTATAGTATTTCACCCAAAAAAAGGTCATACTATAGTATGTGTGTCAAAAATGGTCATATTATATTATTTCGCATAAAAAAGGTCATACTCTCGTATGTGTGTCAAAAAAAGTCATACTTTAGTATTTCACCCAAAAAAGGTCGCCCAAAAGAGGTCATACTCTAGTATGTGTGTCAAAAACTGTCATACAATTGTATTTCGCGCAAAAGAGGTCATACTATAGTATTTCGCCTAAATGACGTCATACTCTAGTATGTGTGTCAAAAAAAGTCATACTATAGTATTTCACCCAAAAAAAGGTCATACTATAGTATGTGTGTCAAAAAAAGTCATACTATAGTATTTCGCCCAAAAAAGGTCATACTCTAGTATGTCTGTCAAAAAAGGTCATACTATAGTATTTCGCCCAAAAGAGGTCATACTATAGTATTTAGCCCAAAAAAGGTCATACTGTAATATGTGTGTCAAAAAAGGTCATACTATAGTATGTGTGTCAAAAAAGTCACATTAAAGTATGTCACCCAAAAGAGGTCATGCTATAGTATATGTGTCAAAAATGGTCATACTATAGTATGTGTGTCAAAAAATGGTCAAATTATATTATTTCGCACAAAAAAGATCACACTATTGTATGTGTGTCAAAAAAGGTCATATTATAGTATGTGTGTCAGAAATGGTCATACTATAGTATGTGTTTCATAAAAGGTCATACTATAGTATTTCGCCTAAAAGACGTCATACTGTAGTATGTGTGTCAAAAAAAGTCACATTATAGTATGTCGCCCAAAAGAGGTCATACAATAGTATGTGTGTCAAAAAATGTCATACTATAGTATGTGTGTCAAAAAAGGTCATACTATAGTATGTGTGTCAAAAATGGTCATACTATAGTATGTCGCCCAAAAAAGGTCATACTGTACTATGTGTGTCAAAAAAGGTCATACTGTACTATGTGTGTCAAAAAAGGTCATACTATAGTATGTGTGTCAAAAAAAGTCATACTATAGTATTTCGCCCAAAAAAGGTCATACTCTAGTATGTCTGTCAAAAAAGGTCATACTATAGTATTTCGCCCAAAAGAGGTCATACTATAGTATGTGTGTCAAAAAACGTCATACTATAGTATTTCGCCTAAAGGACGTCATACTATAGTATGTATGTCAAAAAAGGTCATACTATAGTATGTGTGTCAAAAATGGTCATACTATAGTATGTGTGTCAAAAAATGGTCATACTATAGTATGTCGCCCAAAAAAAGGTCATTCTGTAATATGTGTGTCAAAAAAGGTCATACTATAGTATGTGTGTCAAAAAAAGTCATACTATAGTATGTGTGTCAAAAATGGTCACATTAAAGTATGTCACCCAAAAGAGGTCATGCTATAGTATATGTGTTTCATAAAAGGTCATACTATAGTATTTCCCTTAAAAGACGTCATACTATAGTATGTGTGTCAAAAATGGTCATACTATAGTATGTGTGTCAAAAAATGGTCATATTATATTATTTCGCACAAAAAAGGTCATACTATTGTATGTGTGTCAAAAAAAGTCATACTATAATATGTCGCCCAAAAAAAGGTCATTCTGTAATATGTGTGTCAAAAATGGTCATACTATAGTATGTGTGTCAAAAAAAGTCACATTATAGTATGTCGCCCAAAAAAGGTCATACTATAGTATGTGTTTCATAAAAGGTCATACTATAGTATTTCCCCTAAAAGACGTCATACTATAGTATGTGTGTCAAAAAAAGTCACATTATAGTATGTCGCCCAAAAGAGGTCATACTATAGTATGTATGTTAAAAAAAAGTCATACTATTATATTTCGCCCAAAAAAAGTCATACTATAGTATGTATGTCAAAAAAGGTCATACTATAGTATGTGTGTCAAAAATGGTCATACTATAGTATGTGTGTCAAAAGTGGTCATACTATAGTATGTGTGTCAAAAGTGGTCACATTAAAGTATGTCACTCAAAAGAGGTCATGCTATAGTATATGTGTCAAAAATGGTCACATTAAAGTATGTCGCCCAAAAAAGGTAATACTATAGTATTTGTGTCAAAAATGGTCATACTATAGGATGTGTGTCAAAAAATTGTCAAATTATATTATTTCGCACAAAAAAGATCATACTATTGTATTTGTTTCAAAAAAGGTCATATTATAGTATGTCACCTAAAAAAGGTCATACTATAGTATGTGTGTCAAAAATGGTCATATTATATTATTTCGCATAAAAAAGGTCATACTATTGTATGTGTGTCAAAAAAGGTCATACTATAGTATGTGTGTCAGAAATGGTCATACTATAGTATGTGTGTCCAAAAAATTCACATTATAGTATTTCGCTCAAAAAAGGTCATACTCTTGTATGTTTGTCAAAAAAAGTCATACTTTAGTATGTTTGTCAAAAAAGGTCAAACTATAGTATGTCGCCCAAAAGAGGTCATACTATAGTATTTTGCCCAAAAAAGGTAATACTATAGTATGTGTGTCAAAAATGGTCACACTATAGTATTTCGCCCAAAAAAGGTCATACTGTAGTATGTATTTAAAAAAAAAGTCATACTATAGTATGTCGCCCAAAAGAGGTCATGCTATAGTATATGTGTCAAAAACGGTCACATTAAAGTATGTCGCCCAAAAAAGGTAATACTATGGTATATATGTCGAAAATGGTCATACTATAGTATGTGTGTCAAAAATGGTCATACTATAGTATGTGTCAAAAAAGGTCAAACTATAGTATGTCGCCCAAAAGAGGTCATACTATAGTATGTGTGTCAAAAAAGGTCATATTATAGTATGTCACCCAAAAATGGTCATACTATAGTATGCGTATCAAAAATGGTCATATTATATTATTTCGCATAAAAAAGGTCATACTATTTTATGTCTGTCAAAAAAGGTCATACTATAGTATGTGTGTCAGAAATGGTCATACTATAGGATGTGTGTCCAAAAAAGTCACATTATAGTATTTCGCCCAAAAAAGGTCATACTCTTGTATGGGGGTGGCTGTAGCTCAGAGCTGTAGCTCAGCAGTCGTCCACCAGTCAGAAAATTGGTGGTTCGATTCCCGGCTCCTCCAAGCTGCATATCGTTGTATCCTTGGGCAAGATACTTAACCCCGATTTGCCTCGATGGCATGTGCCATCTGTGTATGAATGTGGTGTGAATGGGTGAATGGACAGTGTAGTGTTAAGCGCTTTGAGTGGTCAAGAAAGACTAGAAAGGCGCTATATAAATGCAGGCCATTTACCATTCTTGTATGTGTGCCAAAAAAGTCATACTTTAGTATTTCGCCCAAATGAGGTCATACTATAGTATGTGTGTCAAAAAAGTCACATTAAAGTATGTCACCCAAAAGAGGTCATGCTATAGTATATGTGTCAAAAATGGTCATACTATAGTATGTGTCAAAAAATGGTCAAATTATATTATTTCGCACAAAAAAGATCACACTATTGTATGTGTGTCAAAAAAGGTCATATTATAGTATGTGTGTCAAAAAAGGTCATACTATAGTATATGTGTCAAAAATGGTCAAATTATATTATTTTGCACAAAAAAGATCACACTATTGTATGTGTGTCAAAAAAGGTCATATTATAGTATGTGTGTCAGAAATGGTCATACTATAGTGTGTGTCAAAAAAAGTCATACTATAGTATATGTGTCAAAAATGGTCATACTATAGTATGTGTCAAAAAATGGTCAAATTATATTATTTCGCACAAAAAAGATCACACTATTGTATGTGTGTCAAAAAAGGTCATATTATAGTATGTGTGTCAAAAAAGGTCATACTATAGTATATGTGTCAAAAATGGTCAAATTATATTATTTTGCACAAAAAAGATCACACTATTGTATGTGTGTCAAAAAAGGTCATATTATAGTATGTGTGTCAGAAATGGTCATACTATAGTGTGTGTCAAAAAAAGTCATACTATAGTATATGTGTCAAAGATGGTCATACTATAGTATGTGTGTCAAAAAATGGTCATACTATAGTATGTGTGTCAAAAATGGTCATACTATAGTATATGTGTCAAAAATGGTCAAATTATATTATTTTGCACAAAAAAGATCACACTATTGTATGTGTGTCAAAAAAGGTCATATTATAGTATGTGTGTCAGAAATGGTCATACTATAGTGTGTGTCAAAAAAAGTCATACTATAGTATATGTGTCAAAAATGGTCATACTATAGTATGTGTGTCAAAAAAAGTCACATTATAGTATGTCGCCCAAAAGAGGTCATACTATAGTATGTGTGTCAAACAAAAGTCATACTATAGTATTTCACCCAAAAAAAGGTCATATTGTAGTATGTGTCAAAAATGGTCATACTATAGTATGCGTCCAAAAAAGTCATACTTTAGTATTTCGCCCAAAAAAGGTCATACTATAGTATGTGTTTCATAAAAGGTGATACTATAGTATTTCGCCTAAAAGACGTCATACTGTAGTATGTGTGTCAAAAAATGTCATACTATAGTATGTGTGTCAAAAATGGTCATACTATAGTATGTGTGTCAAAAATTGGTCATATTATATTATTTCGCACAAAAAAGGTCATACTATTGTATGTGTGTCAAAAAAAGTCATACTATAGTATGTCGCCCAAAAAAAGGTCATTCTGTAATATGTGTGTCAAAAATGGTCATACTATAGTATGTGTGTCAAAAAAAGTCACATTATAGTATGTCGCCCAAAAAAGGTCATACTATAGTATGTGTTTCATAAAAGGTCATACTATAGTATTTCCCCTAAAAGACGTCATACTATAGTATGTGTGTCAAAAAAAGTCACATTATAGTGTGTCGCCCAAAAGAGGTCATACTATAGTATGTATGTTAAAAAAAAGTCATACTATTATATTTCGCTCAAAAAAAGTCATACTATAGTATGTATGTCAAAAAAGGTCATACTATAGTATGTGTGTCAAAAATGGTCATACTATAGTATGTGTGTCAAAAGTGGTCATACTATAGTATGTGTGTCAAAAGTGGTCACATTAAAGTATGTCACTCAAAAGAGGTCATGCTATAGTATATGTGTCAAAAATGGTCACATTAAAGTATATCGCCCAAAAAAGGTAATACTATAGTATTTGTGTCAAAAATGGTCATACTATAGGATGTGTGTCAAAAAATTGTCAAATTATATTATTTCGCACAAAAAAGATCATACTATTGTATTTGTTTCAAAAAAGGTCATATTATAGTATGTCACCCAAAAAAGGTCATACTATAGTATGTGTGTCAAAAATGGTCATATTATATTATTTCGCATAAAAAAGGTCATACTATTGTATGTGTGTCAAAAAAGGTCATACTATAGTATGTGTGTCAGAAATGGTCATACTATAGTATGTGTGTCCAAAAAATTCACATTATAGTATTTCGCTCAAAAAAGGTCATACTCTTGTATGTTTGTCAAAAAAAGTCATACTTTAGTATGTTTGTCAAAAAAAGTCAAACTATAGTATGTCGCCCAAAAGAGGTCATACTATAGTATTTTGCCCAAAAAAGGTAATACTATAGTATGTGTGTCAAAAATGGTCACACTATAGTATTTCGCCCAAAAAAGGTCATACTGTAGTATGTATTTAAAAAAAAAGTCATACTATAGTATGTCGCCCAAAAGAGGTCATGCTATAGTATATGTGTCAAAAACGGTCACATTAAAGTATGTCGCCCAAAAAAGGTAATACTATGGTATATATGTCGAAAATGGTCATACTATAGTATGTGTGTCAAAAATGGTCATACTATAGTATGTGTCAAAAAAGGTCAAACTATAGTATGTCGCCCAAAAGAGGTCATACTATAGTATGTGTGTCAAAAAAGGTCATATTATAGTATGTCACCCAAAAATGGTCATACTATAGTATGTGTGTCAAAAAAGGTCATATTATAGTATGTGTGTCAGAAATGGTCATACTATAGTGTGTGTCAAAAAAAGTCATACTATAGTATATGTGTCAAAAATGGTCATACTATAGTATGTGTGTCAAAAAAAGTCACATTATAGTATGTCGCCCAAAAAAGGTCATACTATAGTATGTGTTTCATAAAAGGTCATACTATAGTATTTCCCCTAAAAGACGTCATACTATAGTATGTGTGTCAAAAAAAGTCACATTATAGTATGTCGCCCAAAAGAGGTCATACTATAGTATGTGTGTCAAACAAAAGTCATACTATAGTATTTCACCCAAAAAAAGGTCATATTGTAGTATGTGTCAAAAATGGTCATACTATAGTATGCGTCCAAAAAAGTCATACTTTAGTATTTCGCCCAAAAAAGGTCATACTATAGTATGTGTTTCATAAAAGGTGATACTATAGTATTTCGCCTAAAAGACGTCATACTGTAGTATGTGTGTCAAAAAATGTCATACTATAGTATGTGTGTCAAAAATGGTCATACTATAGTATGTGTGTCAAAAATTGGTCATATTATATTATTTCGCACAAAAAAGGTCATACTATTGTATGTGTGTCAAAAAAAGTCATACTATAGTATGTCGCCCAAAAAAAGGTCATTCTGTAATATGTGTGTCAAAAATGGTCATACTATAGTATGTGTGTCAAAAAAAGTCACATTATAGTATGTCGCCCAAAAAAGGTCATACTATAGTATGTGTTTCATAAAAGGTCATACTATAGTATTTCCCCTAAAAGACGTCATACTATAGTATGTGTGTCAAAAAAAGTCACATTATAGTGTGTCGCCCAAAAGAGGTCATACTATAGTATGTATGTTAAAAAAAAGTCATACTATTATATTTCGCTCAAAAAAAGTCTTACTATAGTATGTATGTCAAAAAAGGTCATACTATAGTATGTGTGTCAAAAATGGTCATACTATAGTATGTGTGTCAAAAGTGGTCATACTATAGTATGTGTGTCAAAAGTGGTCACATTAAAGTATGTCACTCAAAAGAGGTCATGCTATAGTATATGTGTCAAAAATGGTCACATTAAAGTATGTCGCCCAAAAAAGGTAATACTATAGTATTTGTGTCAAAAATGGTCATACTATAGGATGTGTGTCAAAAAATTGTCAAATTATATTATTTCGCACAAAAAAGATCATACTATTGTATGTGTGTCAAAAATGGTCATATTATATTATGTTTGTTTCAAAAAAGGTCATATTATAGTATGTCACCCAAAAAAGGTCATACTATAGTATGTGTGTCAAAAATGGTCATATTATATTATTTCGCATAAAAAAGGTCATACTATTGTATGTGTGTCAAAAAAGGTCATACTATAGTACCAGAAATGGTCATACTATAGTATGTGTGTCCAAAAAATTCACATTATAGTATTTCGCTCAAAAAAGGTCATACTCTTGTATGTTTGTCAAAAAAAGTCATACTTTAGTATGTTTGTCAAAAAAGGTCAAACTATAGTATGTCGCCCAAAAGAGGTCATACTATAGTATTTTGCCCAAAAAAGGTAATACTATAGTATGTGTGTCAAAAATGGTCACACTATAGTATTTCGCCCAAAAAAGGTCATACTGTAGTATGTATTTAAAAAAAAAGTCATACTATAGTATGTCGCCCAAAAGAGGTCATGCTATAGTATATGTGTCAAAAACGGTCACATTAAAGTATGTCGCCCAAAAAAGGTAATACTATGGTATATATGTCGAAAATGGTCATACTATAGTATGTGTGTCAAAAATGGTCATACTATAGTATGTGTCAAAAAAGGTCAAACTATAGTATGTCGCCCAAAAGAGGTCATACTATAGTATGTGTGTCAAAAAAGGTCATATTATAGTATGTCACCCAAAAATGGTCATACTATAGTATGTGTATCAAAAATGGTCATATTATATTATTTCGCATAAAAAAGGTCATACTATTTTATGTCTGTCAAAAAAGGTCATACTATAGTATGTGTGTCAGAAATGGTCATACTATAGGATGTGTGTCCAAAAAAGTCACATTATAGTATTTCGCCCAAAAAAGGTCATACTCTTGTATGGGGGTGGCTGTAGCTCAGAGCTGTAGCTCAGCAGTCGTCCACCAGTCAGAAAATTGGTGGTTCGATTCCCGGCTCCTCCAAGCTGCATATCGTTGTATCCTTGGGCAAGATACTTAACCCCGATTTGCCTCGATGGCATGTGCCATCTGTGTATGAATGTGGTGTGAATGGGTGAATGGACAGTGTAGTGTCTAGAAAGACTAGAAAGGCGCTATATAAATGCAGGCCATTTACCATTCTTGTATGTGTGCCAAAAAAGTCATACTTTAGTATTTCGCCCAAAAGAGGTCATACTATAGTATGTGTGTCAAAAAAGTCACATTAAAGTATGTCACCCAAAAGAGGTCATGCTATAGTATATGTGTCAAAAATGGTCATACTATAGTATGTGTCAAAAAATGGTCAAATTATATTATTTCGCACAAAAAAGATCACACTATTGTATGTGTGTCAAAAAAGGTCATATTATAGTATGTGTGTCAAAAATGGTCATACTTTAGTATGTGTGTCAAAAAATGGTCATATTATATTATTTCGCACAAATAAGGTCACACTATTGTATGTGTGTCAAAAAAGGTCATATTATAGTATGTGTGTCAAAAAAGGTCATACTATAGTATATGTGTCAAAAATGGTCAAATTATATTATTTTGCACAAAAAAGATCACACTATTGTATGTGTGTCAAAAAAGGTCATATTATAGTATGTGTGTCAGAAATGGTCATACTATAGTGTGTGTCAAAAAAAGTCATACTATAGTATATGTGTCAAAAATGGTCATACTATAGTATGTGTGTCAAAAAATGGTCATACTATAGTATGTGTGTCAAAAATGGTCATACTATAGTATATGTGTCAAAAATGGTCAAATTATATTATTTTGCACAAAAAAGATCACACTATTGTATGTGTGTCAAAAAAGGTCATATTATAGTATGTGTGTCAGAAATGGTCATACTATAGTGTGTGTCAAAAAAAGTCATACTATAGTATATGTGTCAAAAATGGTCATACTATAGTATGTGTGTCAAAAAAAGTCACATTATAGTATGTCGCCCAAAAAAGGTCATACTATAGTATGTGTTTCATAAAAGGTCATACTATAGTATGTCGCCCAAAAGAGGTCATACTATAGTATGTGTGTCAAAAAAAGTCATACTATAGTATTTCACCCAAAAAAAGGTCATATTGTAGTATGTGTCAAAAATGGTCATACTATAGTATGCGTCCAAAAAAGTCATACTTTAGTATTTCGCCCAAAAAAGGTCATACTATAGTATGTGTTTCATAAAAGGTGATACTATAGTATTTCGCCTAAAAGACGTCATACTGTAGTATGTGTGTCAAAAAATGTCATACTATAGTATGTGTGTCAAAAATGGTCATACTATAGTATGTGTGTCAAAAATTGGTCATATTATATTATTTCGCACAAAAAAGGTCATACTATTGTATGTGTGTCAAAAAAAGTCATACTATAGTATGTCGCCCAAAAAAGGTCATTCTGTAATATGTGTGTCAAAAATGGTCATACTATAGTATGTGTGTCAAAAAAAGTCACATTATAGTATGTCGCCCAAAAAAGGTCATACTATAGTATGTGTTTCATAAAAGGTCATACTATAGTATTTCCCCTAAAAGACGTCATACTATAGTATGTGTGTCAAAAAAAGTCACATTATAGTGTGTCGCCCAAAAGAGGTCATACTATAGTATGTATGTTAAAAAAAAGTCATACTATTATATTTCGCTCAAAAAAAGTCATACTATAGTATGTATGTCAAAAAAGGTCATACTATAGTATGTGTGTCAAAAATGGTCATACTATAGTATGTGTGTCAAAAGTGGTCACATTAAAGTATGTCACCCAAAAGAGGTCATGCTATAGTATATGTGTTTCATAAAAGGTCATACTATAGTATTTCCCCTAAAAGACGTCATACTATAGTATGTGTGTCAAAAATGGTCATACTATAGTATGTGTGTCAAAAAATGGTCATATTATATTATTTCGCACAAAAAAGGTCATACTAAGGGCGACACGGTGGTGCGGTGGGTAGCACTGTTGCCTCACAGCAAGAAGGTCGCAGGTTCAAGACCCGCCTTGGGCCTGGGTCTGGGGCCTTTCTGTGTGGAGTTTGCATGTTCTCCCCGTGTCTGCGTGGGTTTTCACCGGGTACTCCGGTTTCCTCCCACAATACAAAACATGCTCAGGTTAATTGGTAAACTCTAAATTGCCCATAGGTGTGAGTGTGAGAGTGAATGGTGTGTGAATGGTGTGTGTGCCCCACGATTGGCTGGCGACCATCTGGGGTGTATCCCCCTGCCTCTCGCCTTAACGCGCTGGGATAGGCTCCAGCAGACCCCTGCGACCCCGAAAGGGAATAAGCGGGATAGACAATGGATGGATGGATGGAAGGTCATACTATTGTATGTGTGTCAAAAAAAGTCACATTATAGTATGTCGCCCAAAAAAGGTCATACTATAGTATGTGTTTCATAAAAGGTCATACTATAGTATTTCCCCTAAAAGACGTCATACTATAGTATGTGTGTCAAAAAAAGTCACATTATAGTATGTCGCCCAAAAAAAGTCATACTATAGTATGTATGTCAAAAAAGGTCATACTATAGTATGTGTGTCAAAAATGGTCACATTAAAGTATGTCACCCAAAAGAGGTCATGCTATAGTATATGTGTTTCATAAAAGGTCATACTATAGTATTTCCCCTAAAAGACGTCATACTATAGTATGTGTGTCAAAAATGGTCATACTATAGTATGTGTGTCAAAAAATGGTCATATTATATTATTTCGCACAAAAAAGGTCATACTATTGTATGTGTGTCAAAAAAAGTCATACTATAGTATGTCGCCCAAAAAAAGGTCATTCTGTAATATGTGTGTCAAAAATGGTCATACTATAGTATGTGTGTCAAAAAAAGTCACATTATAGTATGTCGCCCAAAAGAGGTCATACTATAGTATGTATTTAAAAAAGGTCAAACTATAGTATTTCGCCCAAAAGAGGTGATACTACAGTATGTGTGTCAAAAAAGTCACATTAAAGTATGTCACCCAAAAGAGGTCATGCTATAGTATATGTGTCAAAAATGGTCATACTTTAGTATGTGTGTCAAAAAATGGTCATATTATATTATTTCGCACAAAGGTCACACTATTGTATGTGTGTCAAAAAAGGTCATATTATAGTATGTGTGTCAAAAAAGGTCATACTATAGTATATGTGTCAAAAATGGTCAAATTATATTATTTTGCACAAAAAAGATCACACTATTGTATGTGTGTCAAAAAAGGTCATATTATAGTATGTGTGTCAGAAATGGTCATACTATAGTGTGTGTCAAAAAAAGTCATACTATAGTATATGTGTCAAAAATGGTCATACTATAGTATGTGTGTCAAAAAATGGTCATACTATAGTATGTGTCCAAAAAAGTCACATTATAGTATGTCGCGCAAAAAAAGGTCATACTATAGTATGTGTTTCATAAGAGGTCATACTATAGTATTTCCCCTAAAAGACGTCATACTATAGTATGTGTGTCAAAAAAAGTCACATTATAGTATGTCGCCCAAAAGAGGTCATACTATAGTATGTATGTTAAAAAAAGTCATACTATTATATTTCGCCCAAAAAAAGTCATACTATAGTATATATGTGAAAAAAGGTCAAACTATAGTATTTCGCCCAAAAGAGGTCATACTATAGTATGTGTGTCAAAAAAGTCACATTAAAGTATGTCACCCAAAAGAGGTAATGCTATAGTAAATGTGTCAAAAATGGTCAAATTATATTATTTCGCACAATAAAGATCACACTATTGTATGTGTGTCAAAAAAAGGTCATATTATAGTATGTGTGTCAAAAAAGGTCATACTATAGTATGTGTGTCAAAAATGGTCATATTATTGTATGTGTGTCAAAAAAGTCATACTATAGTATGTCGCCCAAAAAAAGGTCATTCTGTAATATGTGTGTCAAAAATGGTCATACTATAGTATGTGTGTCAAAAGTGGTCACATTAAAGTATGTCGCCCAAAAGGTAATACTATAGTATATGTGTCAAAAATGGTCATACTATAGTATGTGTGTCCAAAAAAGTCACATTATAGTTTTTCGCCCAAAAAAGGTCATACTCTTGTATGTGTGTCAAAAAAAGTCATACTTTAGTATTTCGCCCAAAAGAGGTCATACTATAGTATGTGTGTCAAAAAAGTCACATTAAAGTATGTCACCCAAAAGAGGTCATGCTATAGTATATGTGTCAAAAATGGTCATATTATATTATTTCGCACAAATAAGGTCACACTATTGTATGTGTTTCATAAAAGGTCATACTATAGTATTTCCCCTAAAAGACGTCATACTATAGTATGTGTGTCAAAAAAGTCACATTAAAGTATGTCACCCAAAAGTGGTCATGCTATAGTATATGTGTCAAAAATGGTCATACTATAGTATGTGTGTCAAAAAATGGTCAAATTATATTATTTCGCACAAAAAAGATCACACTATTGTATGTGTGTCAAAAAAGGTCATATTATAGTATGTGTGTCAAAAAAGGTCATACTATAGTATGTGTGTCAAAAAAGGTCAAACTATAGTATGTCGCCCAAAAGAGGTCATACTATAGTATGTTGCCCAAAAAAGGTAATACTATAGTATGTGTGTCAAAAATGGTCATACTATAGTATGTGTGTCAAAAAAAGTCACACTATAGTATTTCGCCCAAAAAAGGTCATACTCTTGTATGTGTGTCAAAAAAAGTCATACTTTAGTATTTCGCCCAAAAGAGGTCATGCTATAGTATATGTGTCAAAAATGGTCATACTATAGTATGTGTGTCAAAAAATGGTCAAATTATATTATTTCGCACAAAAAAGATCACACTATTGTATGTGTGTCAAAAAAGGTCATATTATAGTATGTGTGTCAAAAATGGTCATATTATAGTATGTCGCCCAAAAAAGGTAATACTATAGTATGTGTGTGAAAAAAGGTCAAACCATGGTATGTCGCCCAAAAGAGGTCATACTATAGTATTTTGCCCAAAAAAGGTAATACTATAGTATGTGTGTCAAAAATGGTCATACTATAGTATGTGTGTCAAAAAAAGTCACACTATAGTATTTCGCCCAAAAAAGGTCATACTATAGTGTGTGTCAAAAAAGGTCATATTATAGTATGTGTGTCAAAAATGGTCATACTTTAGTATGTGTGTCAAAAAATGGTCATATTATATTATTTCGCACAAATAAGGTCATACTATTGTATGTGTTTCATAAAAGGTCATACATAGTATGTCACCCAAAAGAGGTCATGCTATAGTATGTTGCCCAAAAAAGGTCATACTGTAATATGTGTGTCAAAAAAGGTCATACTATAGTATGTCACCCAAAAAAGGTCATACTATAGTATGTGTGTCAAAAATGGTCATATTATATTATTTCGCACAAAAAAGGTCATACTATTGTATGTCTTTCATAAAAGGTCATACTATAGTATTTCGCCCAAAAAAAAATCATACTGTAGTATGTGTGTCAAAAAAGGTCATACTATAGTATGTGTGTCAAAAAAAGTCACATTATAGTATTTCGCCCAAAAAAGGTCATACTCTTGTATTTGTGTCAAAAAAAGTCATACTTTAGTATTTCGCCCAAAAAAAATCATACTGTACTATGTGTGTCAAAAAAGGTCAAACTATT
Source organism: Eupleurogrammus muticus (assembly GCA_036785175.1). NCBI lineage: Eukaryota > Metazoa > Chordata > Actinopteri > Scombriformes > Trichiuridae > Eupleurogrammus > Eupleurogrammus muticus. The sequence goes on along the minus strand of JAYKQN010000006.1, from coordinate 17,729,635 downwards.
GTATGTCGCGCAAAAGAGGTCATACTATAGTATTTTGCCCAAAAAAGGTCATACTATAGTATGTGTGTCAAAAAAGGTCAAACTATAGTATGTCGCCCAAAAGAGGTCCTACTATAGTATTCTGCCCAAAAAAGGTAATACTATAGTATGTGTGTCAAAAATGGTCATACTATAGTATGTGTGTCAAAAAAAGTCACACTATAGTATTTCGCCCATAAAAGGTCATACTGTAGTATGTATGTTAAAAAAAAGTCATACTATAGTATTTCGCCCAAAAAAAGTCATACTATTGTATGTGTGTCAAAAAAGGTCATATTATAGTATGTGTGTCAAAAATGGTCTTACTTTAGTATGTGTGTCAAAAAATGGTCATATTATATTATTTCGCACAAATAAGGTCATACTATTGTATGTGTTTCATAAAAGGTCATACTATAGTATTTCGCCCAAAAGAGGTCATACTATTGTATGTGTTTCATAAAAGGTCATACTATAGTATTTCGCCCAAAAAAAGGTCATACTCTTGTATGTGTGTCAAAAAAGGTCATATTATAGTATGTGTGTCAAAAAAGGTCATACTATAGTATGTTTGTCAAAAATGGTCATACTATAGTATGTGTGTCAAAAAAGGTCATACCATAGTATGTGTGTCAAAAAAGGTCATACTGTACTATGTGTGTTAAAAAAGGTCATACTATAGTATGTGTGTCAAAAAAGGTCACACTATAGTATTTCGCCCAAAAAAGGTCATGCTGTAGAATGTGTGTCAAAAAAGGTCATACTATAGTATTTCGCCCAAAAAAAGTCATACTATAGTATTTCGCCCAAAAAAAGTCATACTATAGTATGTGTGTCAAAAAAGGTCATATTATAGTATGTGTGTCAAAAATGGTCATACTTTAGTATGTGTGTCAAAAAATGGTCATATTATATTATTTCGCACAAATAAGTTCATACTATTGTATGTGTTTCATAAAAGGTCATACTATAGTATGTCACCCAAAAGAGGTCATGCTATAGTATACGTGTCAAAAACGGTCACATAAAAGTATGTCGCACAAAAAAGATCACACTATTGTATGTGTGTCAAAAAAGGTCATATTATAGTATTTGTGTCAAAAAAGGTCATACTATAGTATGTGTGTCAAAAAAAGTCACATTAAAGTATTTCACATAAAAAAGGTCATACTCTCGTATGTGTCAAAAAAAGTCATACTTTAGTATTTCACCCAAAAAAGGTCATACTATAGTATGCGTGTCAAAAAAAGTCACATTAAAGTATGTCGCCCAAAAGACATCATACTCTAGTATGTGTGTCAAAAACTGTCATATTATTTGTCGCCTAAAGGGAGGTCATACTATAGTATGTGTCAAAAATGGTCATAATATAGTATGTGTGTCAAAAAATGTCATACAATTGTATTTCGCGCAAAAGAGATCATACTATAGTATTTTGCCCAAAAAAGGTCATACTATAGTATGTGTGTCAAAAAAGGTCAAACTATAGTATGTCGCCCAAAAAAGGTCATACTGTATTATGTGTGTCAAAAAAGGTCATACTATAGTATGTGTGTCAAAAAAGGTCAAACTACAGTATGTCGCCCAAAAGAGGTCATACTGTAGTATGTGTGTCAAAAAAGGTCATACTATAGTATGTGTGTCAGAAATGGTCATACTATAGTATGTGTGTCCAAAAAAGTCCCATTAAAGTATGTCACCCAAAAGAGGTCATGCTATAGTATAGGTGTCAAAAATGGTCAAATTATATTATTTCGCACAAAAAAGATCATACTATAGTATGTGTGTCAAAAAAGGTCAAACTATAGTATGTCGCCCAAAAGAGGTCATACTGTAGTATGTGTGTCAAAAAAGGTCATACTATAGTATGTGTGTCAGAAATGGTCATACTATAGTATGTGTGTCCAAAAAAGTTACATTAAAGTATGTCACCGAAAAGAGGTCATGCTATAGTATAGGTGTCAAAAATGGTCAAATTATATTATTTCGCACAAAAAAGATCACACTATTGTATGTGTGTCAAAAAAGGTCATATTATAGTATGTGTGTCAAAAAAGGTCATACTATAGTATGTGTGTGAAAAAAGGTCAAACCATGGTATGTCGCCCAAAAGAGGTCATACTATAGTATTTTGCCCAAAAAAGGTAATACTATAGTATGTGTGTCAAAAAAGGTCATACTATAGTATGTGTGTCAAAAATGGTCATACTATAGTATGTCGCCCAAAAAAGGTCATACTGTACTATGTGTGTCAAAAAAGGTCATACTGTACTATGTGTGTCAAAAAAGGTCATACTATAGTATGTGTGTCAAAAAAAGTCATACTATAGTATTTCGCCCAAAAAAGGTCATACTCTAGTATGTCTGTCAAAAAAGGTCATACTATAGTATTTCGCCCAAAAGAGGTCATACTATAGTATGTGTGTCAAAAAACGTCATACTATAGTATTTCGCCTAAAGGACGTCATACTATAGTATGTGTGTCAAAAAACGTCATACTATAGTATTTCGCCTAAAGGACGTCATACTATAGTATGTGTGTCAAAAAAAGTCACATTAAAGTATGTTGCCCAAAAGAGGTCATACTATAGTATGTGTGTCAAAAAACGTCATACAATTGTATTTCGCGCAAAAGAGGTCATACTATAGTATTTAGCCCAAAAAAGGTCATACTGTAATATGTGTGTCAAAAAAGGTCATGCTATAGTATGTGTGTCAAAAAAAGTCATACTATAGTATGTGTGTCAAAAAAGTCACATTAAAGTATGTCACCCAAAAGAGGTCATGCTATAGTATATGTGTCAAAAATGGTCATACTATAGTATGTGTGTCAAAAAATGGTCAAATTATATTATTTCGCACAAAAAAGATCACACTATTGTATGTGTGTCAAAAAAGGTCATATTATAGTATGTGTGTCATAAAAAGTCATACTATAGTATGTGTGTCATAAAAAGTCATACTATAGTATGTGTGTCAAAAATGGTCAAACTATATTATGTCGCCCAAAAGAGGTCATACTATAGTATGTGTCTCAAAAAAGGTCACATTATAGTATGTCGCCCCAAAAAGGTCATACTGTAGTATGTGTGTCAAAAAAGGTCACACTATAGTATGTGTGTCAAAAAAGGTCATACTATAGTATGTGTCAAAAAAGGTCATACTATAGTATGTGTGTCAAAAAAGGTCAAACTATAGTATGTGTGTCAAAAAAGTCACATTAAAGTATTTCGCCCAAAAAAGGTCATACTCTAGTATGTGTGTCAAAAAAAGTCATACTATACTATTTCGCCCAAAAAAAGGTCATACTATAGTATGTATGTCAAAAAAAGTCATACTATTGTATTTCGCCTAAATGACGTCATACTCTAGTATGTGTGTCAAAAAAAGTCATACTATAGTATTTCACCCAAAAAAAGGTCATACTATAGTATGTGTGTCAAACAAAGTCATACTATAGTATTTCGCCCAAAAAAGGTCATACTCTAGTATGTCTGTCAAAAAAGGTCATACTATAGTATTTCGCCCAAAAGAGGTCATACTATAGTATGTGTGTCAAAAAACGTCATACAATTGTATTTCGCGCAAAAGAGGTCATACTATAGTATTTAGCCCAAAAAAGGTCATACTGTAATATGTGTGTCAAAAAAGGTCATACTATAGTATGTGTGTCAAAAAAGTCACATTAAAGTATGTCACCCAAAAGAGGTCATGCTATAGTATATGTGTCAAAAATGGTCATACTATAGTATGTGTGTCAAAAAATGGTCAAATTATATTATTTCGCACAAAAAAGATCACACTATTGTATGTGTGTCAAAAAAGGTCATATTATAGTATGTGTGTCAGAAATGGTCATACTATAGTATGTGTTTCATAAAAGGTCATACTATAGTATTTCGCCTAAAAGACGTCATACTATAGTATGTATGTTAATAAAAAGTCATACTATAGTATTTCACCCAAAAAAAGTCATACTATAGTATGTATGTCAAAAAAGGTCAAACTATAGTATTTCGCCCAAAAGAGGTCATACTGTAGTATGTGTGTCAAAAAAGGTCACACTATAGTATGTGTGTCAAAAAAGGTCATACTATAGTATTTCGCCCAAAAATGGTCATTTCTCTAGTATATGTGTCAAAAAAAAGTTATACTATAGTATTTCGCCCAAAAAAGGTCATACTGTACTATGTGTGTCAAAAATGGTCATACTATAGTATATGTGTCAAAAGTGGTCACATTAAAGTATTTGGCCCAAAAGAGGTCATACTATAGTATATGTGTCAAAAACGGTCATATTATATTATATCGCACAAAAAAGGTCATACTATAGTATGTGTGTCAAAAATGGTCATATTATAGGATTTCGCACAAAAAAGGTCATACTATTGTATGTGTTTCATAAAAGGTCATACTATAGTATGTCGCCCAAAAAACGTCATACAATAGTATGTGTGTCAAAAAATGTCATACTATAGTATGTGTGTCAAAAATGGTCATACTATAGTATGTGTGTCCAAAAAAGCCACATTATAGTATGTCGCCAAAAGAGGTCATACTATAGTATGTATGTTAATAAAAAGTCATACTATAGTATTTCGCCCAAAAAAAGTCATACTATAGTATGTGTGTCAAAAAAGGTCATACTATAGTATGTGTGTCAGAAATGGTCATACTATAGTATGTGTGTCCAAAAAAGTTACATTAAAGTATGTCACCCAAAAGAGGTCATGCTATAGTATAGGTGTCAAAAATGGTCAAATTATATTATTTCGCACAAAAAAGATCACACTATTGTATGTGTGTCAAAAAAGGTCATATTATAGTATGTGTGTCAAAAAAGGTCATACTGTACTATGTGTGTCAAAAAAGGTCATACTATAGTATGTGTGTCAAAAAAAGTCATACTATAGTATTTCGCCCAAAAAAGGTCATACTCTAGTATGTCTGTCAAAAAAGGTCATACTATAGTATTTCGCCCAAAAGAGGTCATACTATAGTATGTGTGTCAAAAAACGTCATACTATAGTATTTCGCCTAAAGGACGTCATACTATAGTATGTGTGTCAAAAAACGTCATACTATAGTATTTCGCCTAAAGGACGTCATACTATAGTATGTGTGTCAAAAAAAGTCACATTAAAGTATGTTGCCCAAAAGAGGTCATACTATAGTATGTGTGTCAAAAAACGTCATACAATTGTATTTCGCGCAAAAGAGGTCATACTATAGTATTTAGCCCAAAAAAGGTCATACTGTAATATGTGTGTCAAAAAAGGTCATGCTATAGTATGTGTGTCAAAAAAAGTCATACTATAGTATGTGTGTCAAAAAAGTCACATTAAAGTATGTCACCCAAAAGAGGTCATGCTATAGTATATGTGTCAAAAATGGTCATACTATAGTATGTGTGTCAAAAAATGGTCAAATTATATTATTTCGCACAAAAAAGATCACACTATTGTATGTGTGTCAAAAAAGGTCATATTATAGTATGTGTGTCATAAAAAGTCATACTATAGTATGTGTCTCAAAAAAGGTCACATTATAGTATGTCGCCCCAAAAAGGTCATACTGTAGTATGTGTGTCAAAAAAGGTCACACTATAGTATGTGTGTCAAAAAAGGTCATACTATAGTATGTGTCAAAAAAGGTCATACTATAGTATGTGTGTCAAAAAAGGTCAAACTATAGTATGTGTGTCAAAAAAGTCACATTAAAGTATTTCGCCCAAAAAAGGTCATACTCTAGTATGTGTGTCAAAAAAAGTCATACTATACTATTTCGCCCAAAAAAAGGTCATACTATAGTATGTATGTCAAAAAAAGTCATACTATCGTATTTCGCCTAAATGACGTCATACTCTAGTATGTGTGTCAAAAAAAGTCATACTATAGTATTTCACCCAAAAAAAGGTCATACTATAGTATGTGTGTCAAACAAAGTCATACTATAGTATTTCGCCCAAAAAAGGTCATACTCTAGTATGTCTGTCAAAAAAGGTCATACTATAGTATTTCGCCCAAAAGAGGTCATACTATAGTATGTGTGTCAAAAAACGTCATACAATTGTATTTCGCGCAAAAGAGGTCATACTATAGTATTTAGCCCAAAAAAGGTCATACTGTAATATGTGTGTCAAAAAAGGTCATACTATAGTATGTGTGTCAAAAAAGTCACATTAAAGTATGTCACCCAAAAGAGGTCATGCTATAGTATATGTGTCAAAAATGGTCATACTATAGTATGTGTGTCAAAAAATGGTCAAATTATATTATTTCGCACAAAAAAGATCACACTATTGTATGTGTGTCAAAAAAGGTCATATTATAGTATGTGTGTCAGAAATGGTCATACTATAGTATGTGTTTCATAAAAGGTCATACTATAGTATTTCGCCTAAAAGACGTCATACTATAGTATGTATGTTAATAAAAAGTCATACTATAGTATTTCACCCAAAAAAAGTCATACTATAGTATGTATGTCAAAAAAGGTCAAACTATAGTATTTCGCCCAAAAGAGGTCATACTGTAGTATGTGTGTCAAAAAAGGTCACACTATAGTATGTGTGTCAAAAAAGGTCATACTATAGTATTTCGCCCAAAAATGGTCATTTCTCTAGTATATGTGTCAAAAAAAGTTATACTATAGTATTTCGCCCAAAAAAGGTCATACTGTACTATGTGTGTCAAAAATGGTCATACTATAGTATATGTGTCAAAAGTGGTCACATTAAAGTATTTGGCCCAAAAGAGGTCATACTATAGTATATGTGTCAAAAACGGTCATATTATATTATATCGCACAAAAAAGGTCATACTATAGTATGTGTGTCAAAAATGGTCATATTATAGGATTTCGCACAAAAAAGGTCATACTATTGTATGTGTTTCATAAAAGGTCATACTATAGTATGTCGCCCAAAAAACGTCATACTATAGTATGTGTGTCAAAGGTTCAAGGTTCAAGGTTTTTATTGTCGTTACAGCCATATACACAGTATATAGTGAGACGAGACAGCGTTCCACCGGGAGCAATTGGTGATAAAAAAAAAAAAGAAAAAAGTGCCTAAATACACTGTACGAAAGTGCCTAAATAAACTGTATTTAGGCAAAAAAGGTCATACTATAGTATGTGTGTCAAAAAAAGTCACATTAAAGTATGTCGCCCAAAAGACGTCATACTATAGTGTGTGTGTCAAAGTCATACTATAGTATTTCGCCTAAAAAAGGTCATACTGTACTATGTGTGTCAAAAAAGGTCACACTATAGTATGTGTGTCAAAAAAGGTCATACTATAGTATGTGTGTCAAAAATGGTCATACTATACTATGTGTGTCAAAAAAGGTCATACTATAGTATGTGTGTCAAAAATGGTCATACTATAGTATGTGTGTCAAAAAAAGTCATACTATAGTATGTGTGTCAAAAAAAGTCACATTATAGTATGTCGCCCAAAAAAGGTCATACTATAGTATGTCGCCCAAAAAAGGTCATACTATAGTATGTGTGTCAAAAAAAGTCACATTAAAGTATGTTGCCCAAAAGAGGTCATACTATAGAATGTGTGTCAAAAAAGGTCATATTATAGTATGTGTTTCAAAAAAGGTCATACTTTTGTATTTCGCCCAAATGAGGTCATACTATAGTATGTGTCAAAAATGGTCACACTATTGTATGTGCAAAAAAAGTCACATTACAGTATGTCGCCCGAAAGACGTCATACTATAGTATGTATGTCAAAAAAAGTCATACTATAGTATTTCGCCTAAATGACGTCATACTATACTATTTTTGTCAAAAAAGGTCATACTATCGCATTTCGCCTAAATGACGTCATACTATACTATTTTTGTCAAAAAAGGTCATACTATAGTATGTGTGTCAAAAAATGTCACATTAAAGTATGTCGCCCAAAAGAGGTCATACTATAGAATGTGTGTCAAAAAAGGTCATATTATAGTATGTGTTTCATAAAAGGTCATACTATAGTATGTGTGTCAAAAAAGGTCATACTATAGTATGTGTGTCAAAAAATGGTCATACTATAGTATGTGTGTCAAAAAAAGTCATACTATAGTATGTGTGTCAAAAAAAGTCACATTATAGTATGTCGCCCAAAAAAGGTCATACTATAGTATGTGTGTCAAAAAGGTCATACTATAGTATGTGTGTCAAAAAGGTCATACTATAGTATGTGTGTCAAAAAAGGTCATATTATAGTATGTGTGTCAAAAATGGTCATACTATACTATGTGTGTCAAAAAAGGTCATACTATAGTATGTGTCAAAAAGGTCATACTATAGTATGTGTGTCAAAAAGGTCATACTTTTGTATTTCGCCCAAATGAGGTCATACTATAGTATGTGTCAAAAATGGTCACACTATTGTATGTGCAAAAAAAGTCACATTACAGTATGTCGCCCGAAAGACGTCATACTATAGTATGTATGTCAAAAAAGTCATACTATAGTATTTCGCCTAAATGACGTCATACTATACTATTTTTGTCAAAAAAGGTCATACTATCGCATTTCGCCTAAATGACGTCATACTATACTATTTTTGTCAAAAAAGGTCATACTATAGTATGTGTGTCAAAAAATGTCACATTATAGTATGTCGCCCAACAGAGGTCATACTATAGTATGTGTGTCAAAAAAGGTCATACTATTATATTTCGCCCAAAAAAATTATACTATAGTTTGTGTGTCAAAGAAGGGCACACTATAGTATGTCTCTCAAAAAAGTTATTACTAAAGTATGTCGCTCAAAAAGGTTCACACTAAGTTATGTGTCTTAAAACAGCTCATCCCATACTTTGTCCCCCAAAAAAGATCATACTGTAGCATTTCCTATAAAAAGGTCACACTCAAATTACACTGTAATTTCAGTGGAGCTGCTGCAGTTTCAGTGCCCCAGTAATAATGCTGATTGTGGGGGTTTATTAATCAGCATTTTGCCATTAACAAAGCTAAGTTTCTGGAGAAAACTGCAGTTTTTTCCTCTGTTAAATAGAGTAACATTAATTTAAATGATATTTTACAATAAGTCACAGTAATTGACATATTATTCTGGAAATTCATAGTGGTAAAGAAATACTGAAGTAAATCACATTAGGCAAAGCTACCGTATTATAACACAATCAATTACCTAATTCTGTACATACAATTGAAATCACAATTGTATGTACTATAAACAGAAATAATGTAATTCTACTGTAAAAACAAATAATTACAGTAACCTTCTGAGGAATCGCTGCCAGTTAGTTACTGTAAATTGTAAGCCGACGGTTGACCAGTGCAGGATGAACGCTGCTGGCCACAACAAGGGTTTCCATCCTCACAACAGCTGGACACCAGACCTGGAGATGGAGCAGCAGCTGGGGAGCCCTGCATGGAGAGGCAGGCGGCTGGCTGCTCGTCGTGGCGTGGAGCGCTGCTCTCTGGGGGACGCTTTGCTCAGAACAGGAATCTCCACAAAATGGAAGAAGAAAAGAAAGCAAGAAAAGAGTTGGAGGCAGCAAGGTCTGGAGAGATAAACTAAACAAGCATAGGTTCTGGGGAATGGGGAGTAGATCTGCCGGCTCTTTTCTCCGTGACCTTCTTTACCCTCCTTGTCGGTGTGGGTGTGTTGGGAGGATATCGCGGTGCGAATGTGTGCTTGCAACACTGCGTCTATTCATGCCGTCTCTTCACTCATCATCGGCATTTAGACAAAACAGGCAGGATTTTAAAACATGAAATCTGAAGCTTTATGTTCAGCGTGACTCGGCCTTCAAAGGTGACGGTGCCATTCCTTCCAGGCTGATGTGTTCATCTTGCATTGCACAACTATGAAGTGACATGTTGGCACAAAGAAACTTTCATCATGAGAGAAATATGTTTAGATGAATATCATGTGGTGGAGATTTGGCTGTCTCCTGCTGAGCTACAGCTGTTACATACACAGATGATTTTGATCTTGAAAAAATGAACCAAAATCTGTCGTCTTGCACTCACATCCTCTAATTGAATTAGCCTGAATACAACAAATCTGTAATTCCCAATATAGAGTTAAACACCTCAGTGGTGAAGACATTGCTACTCTAAGCCTGAGTATCAGTATGTCTATGGGAAACCCTCACTTTTTTTCACTTTTTCCCCATAGGTAATAGAAAGTTAATAGTATGACAAATAAAACAAGGGTTTGAAAATCACAAAACAGCACCTGAAAATTTTATCTGATTTCTTTTTTAAGTCCTAAGCTAATACTCTCGCTCACTGAACCACATCTATACTACACATACATATAAAGAACACATTCTGTTCAGGGGAGGACACATCAGAGTTCAGCAGGAGGATCTGTTGCGGGTTGTTAACAGCACACACACTCCTACGTTTACCTTTAACGACTTCTGACCTCCCCCGCCGACAGCTGGTTTTGTCTTCACATCAGTCGTTGACATTTATGTTTTGAGAATTATTTGGTAATAATTCACACATCTCAATCACCATTTTCTTAATTGGCCAATCGGCACCAATGAGTGAGCCTCGTTCATCAGGTCTGAGCATGATGGCAAATTTAGTCATTTTTCAGCTTATAACTTAAAAGAAGTGAAAATGTTTCCAGTAAGTTGTTATTAACTCAAGATTAAATTATGCTGATTCTAATAAAAAAAAAAATAAATAAAAATCATAAAGCAAAGCAAATCACAAGATGAAAATGTAGGATTTGCATTGGAAGCGACCGAAATGATCTCATCCCGCTGGTGTTTATTTGATTTGCTTTAAGAAAATAAGACTTCAGTCACCACCGGGGTCTGTGACTAAATATTAACACGAACGCGCTCTGTAGTTTGGTCCCTGGCAGTCTGAGTGGCATTAATGGGGCTTGGCCCTCTCGCCGTTTGTTCACATGGTGTTTTTATGGAGGGAAACGTATCCAGCGGCGACCCTTCATTTCTCCACAGGAGAGCCGACCGCAGACTTCCTGGAAAAGGCCCGGTGGCCGAGTCATGGAGCGGGCCCGCGCGGCACACACAGCGGCATCAGGCGACCTTTAAAAGCGAGATCGCATAAAAGCGTCATCCACAGGGCAGCTCTGAAAGCCTCGGCTGTGAAAACACACGGTGCTGAAACCATCGTCTCGGTGAAGCCGCATGAAGAGCAAATCCCATGTGTTATGACATGCGACGGGTCACTCTGGAGTTTAGAAAGTGAGCTTTACTACACGTGTTTCATTCTGTTTAAAGATCGCATACAGTATATTACACTTTTACTGTTACTTCTAGTTGTGATTTCCTAACAACACGATACTTGTACCAAAATTATGGTAATTATCTGTCTCATTTTTTGTTGTACTACTTATAATATTGTCACCCTATTAAAATATTGGCCTATGTCAAAAGTGAATTTTTTGGACTAAATAATATCTTTGTACTACCTATAGTATTGTCACCGTATTAAAATAATGGCCTATGTCAAAAGTGAATTTTTTGGACTAAATCATGTCTTGATGATGCTTTGCCTAAGTCATAAATAAAAACCTGATTTGAGCAATTTAAGCTTTTATAATGACAACTGCTGCAGGAAGAAAAAAGTAGCTGGAAACACAATGCTTGAATCAAACTGGTGCATAATAATGACTATAATGTTTTATAATAACTTAGTCTAAATTTCAAAACTTATATTTTAATGATAATAATTAAATCAAATAAATGTAATTAATGCTGTGCAAATCAATCAATCAAAATTTCATCAATGATGAAAACTTGGAAAAAAAAAAAGACATAAGCCTTTATTTTAATAGGGTGATAATATACAGGATTAAAAATGACTATTTTACTACTTAGACCAAAAGGAGATTTTATATTTACATTGTATTTTTAGATACAAATAAGATCATTATTTATGATTATTATTTTCATCAATATTATTGATCTGAATATTTGTTTAGTAATAATTCTAAATACCCAAAATGCCACAATGAGTAGCTGATCAATCTTCCTCGAGTTCAAGAACTTTGTGTTACAGACTTGTATTGGCTTTAATTTACACTTCTGACTGAGATGTGGTCAATTGTGAAAACACTGGCATTCTTTATTCCCGGAAAAGTGTTTGTTATATAATTACTATCGGCTGAAATATCATTCTGATTCTTTTCAACACAAATATCGATATCAGCCTCAAAAATCCAGTATTTAGGCTTTCAGGGGTTCATAGGTATGCCTAGCTTCTGACGGGAACTCCAGCTGTAAATGTGTGAGATGAATGATTTCCTGTGCGAACTGAAACCGATGAAGGATCAACTGATTTCTAAAAGTTGGCTGAAAGTTTCAAAGCAGCCTGCACGGGATAAATCGTGGCGGTAAAAAGCGTGATGAAGCTTATTTAGTTTCACACTGCTTCATCTTCCTCTTTCTCTCACGTCTCAGTTTACAACATTTTCTAACACACACTCCCTCCTCTGTATTGTAGGAGTTGTAGCGTGGTTTTAACAGTAGTATTGGTGTGAATTATGATCACGCTATCATTGTTGATGAAGCGATGTGTTTTCAAGAACCAGCAGACTAAACACACACACACACACACACGACTATAACTCATGAGAAGTGGTGGGCACCGCTGGCCTACATTTAAAGAGCAGCAGAAATAAACATGGATGAATGTCAAGGCTGGCATTTATTCTCTGGGTGCATTCAGGAACTAAGACGGCCTGAACAAAGCCTCAGGGTCTCAGATCTGGTGCAAAGTTTCAGGTCAGCTGAGCCAACGCTGGAGCTTCACAGATTTAGTTTTTTTGTGGGAATTAAACAGGTAGAGTCATGAAAAAATGATGAACTACTATTTAAAAAAAATAACCTTTTGGAAAAAGATGTTATTTAATAACAACTTTACTTGAAAACTACAGGCGCAAAGTCAATAAATGAAGATACTAAAATATTCTAACTTGCACAAAGTTGCCGTTTATGATGCCACCTCCATTTTCAATCCATAAAAAAGGAAAAATACTATTAAAGTGAAATCAGCCCTCCCTCTGCTGGACAGAATAAACCACAGCACTGCTTATTCAGAAAAAGGAGCACAAACCTTCATCTTTTCCTCCCCGGCGAAAACAAAAAAGAAAAAGTTTTATTTTCAGCCCTGAGTGTTCAGAGCAAGCATATGCATGAATAAAATTGTGTGCATCATCTAGCTGCAGCTAACTTTTAGAATTTTATGTTTTCTTTTCCTGCAAATTGAAGATTTTTAGTATTTTTCAATGACTACTATTCCTTTGACTTGTTAGAGAATAAACTTATTTTAATGACATTCCCAAATAAAGGTGTTATATGTTTTATTTAATCTAAAAATATACTGATTTAAGAAGCTCATTTATTTTGATGCATAAAGGCACAGGTACATTTAGCTGAAATTATAAGTGGAAACCACAAGTGTGTATTACACTTTTCATTAGAAGGTAATCTGGGCATTATAAGAAGAAAAAGCCAGAAATACAACTATAATGTACAAAATGTTGCACAGGCTAATTTAGTAAATGATTGCCTTTTCATTGCAATAATATAACCAACCTCTATATTATTGAATGATGAGACAAACTGGATGAAGCAGCAAGCAAAACTTAAGGACTTGCAAATAAAAGCATTTTGTTTTACCTACAATAAAACATTTTGATTACAAACTTAATTTGCTGTTTTTTTTCGAAATATAGAAACAAATGTAGCTTCGTCTATCTGATGTTTTTTTAATTATTATTTAGGAATTTGTTTGTTTTTTGTTTTAACTTGTGTGATGAAAAGTGCTTGAAAAAGAAAAAACATCTTGGGAAAGAGTTTTTTTTTCCCTGATAAGTGATGAGGAAAAAAAAACTGTCAGTCGTGTCCTGAAACAAACCACAATCCTGTCATGACTTGAATGATGCTAAATGAGGAAAATTAAACACCAAGGCCCAAAAAAAAAAAAGAATCGACATTCAAGAGGTGAATCCTCAGTCCATATGTATTGAAGTCCTTGCATATTACAGGTATAATATACAGTACATGTATATTGGTATACAGTAAGGCATTATAAAAGGGGCTAGAATTACAGAAGGATACAAAGAACAGCATACACAAAAGCTTATTTAATGATTCAAGTACCACTAACTTCAAATTTCAGTTCTCAAAAGAATTCAAAAGCATCTGTACAAAATGTACAAGAATTGTATCCCATGTTGCCTCGACCAAGAGTCTCCTCTGCGTTGATATATCATGCTGCTATATACTGTAAATGTCAGGGAAGGGAAGTTTTACAGTTTTAAAAGAAGGAAAATCACAGAAACTACAGTACAGAACTTCTAGCATGGAAATTTATTAAAATGATTATTCCTAAGACTTGAAGATTTTGGTAAAGTTGCCTTATAAGTGTCATAGAGTATCACTCTGTGATTGTTTCTGTGACAATGCTATGCAGAAACACTTATCAAAGACAAGTTTTCAGGTTTCATTACACACATCTATAATTTCCTTTTTCTTCCTCTGCATTTTTTAAAGAAAATTTGGCAAAAAAGGACTGAAATTTAAAAAAATAATTATAGGGAATAGAGACACACATCTATGGTTGCCTATACTCTATAAGGTCCAACTGTTGTACAGTTCATTACGTCCCCTTCTTGACCTTTTTAATCTCATGTTAGCATGAGACTGAATCAAATCCCGAGCACGACAACGCCAACCTCACTCACATGTACAAAAAGTACTGATGTGACAACGTGGAAAATTAAAATCATTCAGTGAATCATGCTCAAAACATTTAAAAATTAAAACTGCCATGCATCCATTTAACATTAAGGATGCTTCAATAACAAGCTAATTTCCCAAAAAAAAAATCACTGTACACAGTTTAACACTTACCATCAGAACTAGTAAACATCAGTGACAATTTAAGACAAAGGGATTTTGTGCAAATAAGAAAAAGCATATTGCCATTTATACGCTGCGGAGATTTTTACTAAAGCTAAAACTTTGATAGAAAAAAAAAGTCCTGGAGCATTTATGCTCGTAAAGAGATTCCTATTTAAAAGAGGCAGCTTTAGAAAATTAAAACCGAGTATTTTAACAGTCTGCCATGCAACTCTGACGCAGTACAACTTTTTTTTCCTTTTTAAATATATAATAAAAAACTGATGAAATTCTGAACAGACAGCCTCGCCGGCAGAACGAGTTTAACTTTCTTTTTTCTTTGCAAATCCTTCTGAAGGCTCTAACACTGTACCATTCACTTGATCTTATAGGTCCTATCAGGAAGCACAGTTTAAAAAAAAAAAAAAAAAAGTTTAAAAAGTGAGGTTTTCTGTTCACAGAAGTCCCCCCTTCACTCGAGTGAAGCGCCTGTGTTTTTCAACCAGGACTGTAATCACAGCTGCAAGTCAAATTAACACAATTTGATGAGAGAGAGCTTCGGGCATGTTGGATATGATGGGGACAGCTGTCCAGCTGTGGCAGATCGATGCAGATTTCCGTCTTTCGGGTGGAAACGGGCGTCTTCCTGTCCCTCTCGGTGCTGAGTGGACAGAGTCTCTCGGTGCGCTTGTGGACCGGGTTCCTGCCGCGTCAGGGTCGCTGCTGGTAGCGCTTCAGCTTGTCCGGGTCGTTGGAGGCCATGTGGGTGAAGTCCTGGAAAATGTCCTGGTAGGTTTCATCTCCTGCGAGATCAACGGACGACACGAGACATCAACATCGGCACAGAATACAAAAGAAACCAGACGCAGCAGCAGCAGCAGCAGTGTGTCCCTCAGATCCTCCGGCACGTCGTCGCTCACCGCTTCCAAACTCTGAATTTACAGTTTAACAAAGGTGGAACCTGCTCGGTCCCAGAATGATGAAACCGTCTGCCAGAGGATCTGAGGCTCGCTGTGCTTTTATGTGATGTCATCTTTCATCTTTTTTATTTTCCACATTGGGCTCCTATTCTGTAGTTTAAACAACAATGATGATTAACTAGCCCCTCTGCTGCATGTTTTAAGGTAATAGTTGTTCAGACACTGTTGCACTTGATTTTAAAAAGTTACGTAATGATATAATCAGCGTTTTTTCTGACTTCTGTCTATTGTCTGCTTTTTTAACAACGTCCTACTTTTACCTTTTCAGGGCTGTAAAAATATTTTAAATCAAACAATGAGATAAGAAGAAACTTGAGGTCCTCTTTTTTTTTTTTTTTAATAAATCATGCTTCTTTGTCTTAGTTCCAAACTGAGACAGAGGACAGAGCAGCAGGATTTAACACATCCTAACAACTGTAACTGTGTGTCTTACAACACTGAGGGGGGGGGAGTTTTTAAAGTCTCCTGCTATGGCAGAAAAGCATAATATCAAATCTAAGACACTTTTGTCACAAATGTGACTCATTTTATTTTACCTTCAATGTAAATATTGAATTGTGCTTGGGAGAGCTGCTCCCTGCTCACCCTGAATCTACTGAAGTCATGAGACTACAGGTTTACAGCAGGATACAATATCAACAGAAAAGTAATGGGCTCATGCACATAGACAATAGAACAAGAAAGGGGGAGGGAAAAAAGAAAAAGAGGCAGCCATACCTGTCAGAGCATCGGCGAAGCTCGAAATATGAAACAGAACATAGAGGCAGGAAAGATGAGGAAAGAACGGAACTTTGCTTTGCACAAGCGACTGGAGACCGATTCAGAAAGAAAAGACAAGCCCACAGAGATTTTTTTTTTTTTACAACTGTATTGTGTTTAAAGTGCAGGATTTTTTATATACAAAAAAAATACAGTTGTGTTGGCCTCAGCACCCCAAAGAAAAAAAGAGAACAGAAGAAAGGCACGAACTCTGGGGGAGGAGTGTGAGAAAAGCAGAACGAAAATACAGAACCGAGAAAGTGAATATACAGAGAGGAGGATCAATGGGAAGAAGAGACAGACCGCTGGTCCTCAGCCTTTCTGAGCTGCAGCTTGGAAGGCCGTTTTAGGAATTGACAACATTTTTAAACAAATATTTAAATTATAATAAAATATTTATTTTAAATATTAAAATAAAGATATAATGGAAAAAAGTAAAATCATTATAATGTTAATATATATATGTTTCTCCAAACATGTTAATAAATACCTGCACCGCCACAGAGCAACCTGCAGGCTGAGAACCACCGCTCCGCTGCTTCTATCCACTTCATCATCAGGTAGAAACACTACAGCCGAGGGAAATTTGACGAGGCTGGTTCTCCCTCACATTCATTACCCCTTAAAGTCCCTCATCAGTCCCTTCGTTTATCTACTGATTGGCTCTGATGAAGAGGCCCTCTGGTATCAACAGGACGGACGAGCTGCTGCTGGCGATTAAAACCTCAATCAGTGACTGGAAGCACACACAAAACTCTGCTGCCCTCACGATCATCACTGCCGCGTCTGCTGTTGGATTTAAGGCAGCAGTCATTTTCCCTTTTATACAACCATTGCACACAGTAAAATAAAATAAAAGAAAAAAAAGAAAAACAATGAGCTCCTCTTCGTTCTTGTTATAGTAGGTCCGCAACATTCCTGTCCTATCTTTCTTAAAAAGTGACCACTAGCATTCTAATAACAGTCCAGCTTCCCTATTCTTTTAGGACAAAAATATATCTGCGTGTTCAGCGCACATAAAGTCCCTTTACCTTACAATCTTAAAACACAAGAACAATCACAACACGACCATAAATAATTCCCACTGTTAAACGCACGCCTCGCCCCAGCAAAGTTAAAAACCATCAACCGCTCTGTGAACATCAGCAGAAACGAGTATTTCTTCAAAGTGCTTTCGTGCCCTTTAAATAACGTAGTGGGGGACGGGAGATGAATTTGGGGACGTTTAGATTATTTACTCACTATCAACAAAACTTCACAATCTTCTCTAACCACATTCCTTGTGAATATCTATTTTTTTATTCATTGTAAAGCTCCCAATATGATTAAGATAAATATACACTAGGAGTAGCGGGTGATAGAAATCTATACATGGTTACATGTGCATATTTTTCTAGACTATTGCACTTGCTGCGTGACGACGTGCCATCCCTCAGATGTCTATATTTCAGTAAAAAAAATCCACAAACATTCAAGACGATCAATGCGATGGCACCAGAAGGCCTTTCATCTTACAATTCTGGATTTGTAACAGGTGATAAAGACAATGAGCAAACACACTCCATCGTACAGACTATAAACCGAGACACAACGCTGTCAGAACAGAAGAGTAAATACCAAACCAAAAACAAAAAGCCATCACGTGAACACAGGGCTGATCATGTTCAAACTGTGTAGAACGCAAACAGACCCAGAGTCTGGAGCCAACTCTGCTTATTCGGTCAAATCCAGACTAGAAAGAAATAATTTACAACATGTACATGTATTATACTGTTCCTAGAATTTTCTTTAAAAAAATTATTCTAAAATATATATATATATTGTTTTTCTGACCAGACATTTTAACTTGACAACAGCAAGATGCATCATGTTTGGACAAGAGTTTAAATAAGTAAACAGGCCTTGAAAATGGTTAAGACTTGAAAACCATACAATCACGGGAAAAAAGTACAGCAGTTGCATAAACATGAACAGGAATGTGCATGAATGACTCCATGAATTCTATTTAAAACAGATCTGGGCGTTTTACAGATGCACACTACACTACAACTAGACTGGTCAGATGATATAAAAAGTCATTCAGAAGTCACAATTATTGCCAGATAATAATAACTGCCTTCATTTTGAGGTCACTGAATATTGGTGGCAGTTACTGGGCAGCTATTGTTTTGCAGTTACTGTGACTGATAAGCAGAGATATGATTTCTATGCTTCCTCCCATACTAAGTAAAAACTGAAAAGTACTTTAGCCCCAAAACAATGTGTTTGTTAGTTGAACACCTCTAAAACAGAGGGAGTCAGCAAATTGAAAGTAAAGGGAGGAAGTAGCATCTGCCTGCTGTTAGTTGTGTGCTATAAAGACAATTGCAGGATTAACAGTCACTTAATTGGAAAAAAAAGACGATGTTCCACTTTGGAACAAAAACTCTTGAGTAATGTCCAGAGTCGATGGCTTTAACCCTGTCACATCAACACAGTTTAGCACCTGATGCTAAACCAGGAGCTGAGAGGTTCAAACGGAAGTTGCACAGAAGAAAAGACGCAGGAACAAAGAGACAGAGTTGGGTTCAGTTCACTTTAACCAACCGGAACAAAGTCTGAGCCACAGAGACTGAGTTAATCCTAACTATGAAGTCAACTGCTCCCAACTCTGAAACCCGTTTCATTTTGCTCCTGTATGTCCAGCAGTGGACACTTGTTAGGTTCCATCCAGCTGCAGGCTAATAAACTCCTGCATGCATTTCCTGTACTGCATCTCGGTGGGGCTGTTGGTGTTATATTGACCTGACTGGCTGTACGGCCCCTCCGCCTCTCGCATCTCCTCGTTCATCTTGGCCAGTCGCAGCCTGAGGAGCAAATACAGAGTAAAAGACAATTATATCAATGATAAAACTTGTTGAGCTTTTCCTGTTCAATCACTCAGTTAATTGTGAAACATGGTTATAGCTGTTCTAAAGTAATCAACCCTTATCTGATAAAGTGGCGACACCTTGTGGTAAATACATGTTACTACTGGGTGAATACATTTAACCTGGTGTTGACAGGAGCTTGGAAGCTGCTTTAACCTAATAAATAAAATAATAAAAACAGTAGGTCATACTGGAGTTGTGAAATCATCGGTCATTATAGGAAAATCTTTCTCTCAGGGTTTATTTCCTGACAACTATAAGCTTACTGTTTATCATCTCTTACCTAAAGGTTAAAACTATTAGTATTCATTATACTCAAGCGAGTTATAAACATCCTAATGGCCTCTTCTAGAAAATACCTGTGCTGGTTGGTTGGCTTTGTTAAGTGGTTTTTGGTTGATGATTCATAAAAAAAACAAAATCAGATAACAACCGGAGAAGAATGACACTCACAATGTGACAATATCTGCATTGGCTGCATCCACGGCTATGGTCAGAGGTGTTTTTTCGTCAATGTCTGCAGCATTCTGATTCGCTCCTCTTTTCAAGAATAAACACACTTGCCTGAAACAGAGATAGAACATATGCGTCAGTTCATTCTTTATGAAGACATCAACTCGTATTCCTGGAGTAATAGTTGCTGCTGTAGTAGTTTGTGGGAAACAAACCCCGTGTGTCCCAGCATGGTGGCATGGTGCAGGGGTCCTCGGCCCTGAGCGTCCTGCTGGTTCACATTTGCTGCGTTTTGCAGTAGAAACTCACAGGTCACCAGTGAACCCTGAAATTAAGCATTTTTTGTACCACATTACATTACTTGCGACAAATTTGTGTATCATTAAATCAACAAAAGTTACATGAATTCTTTCACTGGATTTTTTCCCCATCAGGACATTGAGCTCTACAGAGTAGGGCTGGGATGACGCGATTGTGATGCACTTAATGAATGAACATGATGCAAAATATGCATGCTCATGCATCGTCAGACCAAAAGAAAGATGGTGATGTGAGAGAGTAGTAAAGCAGGTTGAGCTGCTTAGTCTTTAGAAGTTAGGACACAAACTCGTTCATCATTTGTTGGGGAATATATTCAAAAGGAAGTGATTCCGTTATTGGTCGTCTCTACAAGACTGAAATGGCGTTTCATTACAGCAGAACAGCAAAATAGCTAGTGAGGATGACATAACTTTGCAGTTGCGTGTTGAAGTAGGCTATAACACTTTGTCCATACATAATGTTTTAGACTTTCTGTTTAATTACAACCTGCATAAATTGCTATTAGTCAATTAAATATGAAATAGTCAATAATCAAACTGAAAAAATGAATTGTTAGATTAATCGGTGCATTGAAATAATAATAGGTGGATATAAATAATTTTTCATCCCAGCCCTAGTGCTGGGCTGACTGGGTTTTCGTGCTCACCCCCTGCACCGCCATGATGAGCGGCGTCCTTTTGTCGTCCTCCGTGTTGACCCAGTTGACCTCGGCTCCGTGGGCCAGTGCCTCGGCCATGTCCGGCAGGCTGCGGGCACACGAGGCCCAGTAGAGCTGCAGACCCGGGCTGTACTCCTTGGGCTCGTAGAAGACCACCTCTTTGCAGGGTGAGGGCGGGGGCAGCGTGGCGGGCATGGGCATGGGCGGAGTCTCAGCGGCATCTGGAAAAACAGGAGGGACGTGATATGTGTTAAGTGGGCGCTAACGGTTTTCCCATAATAGAACAGCTTTTAACAAAAGGTCAGGTTTCCCCAACATTCACATTTTTATATAACTTGATTCAATCAGGAAACAGGAAAAAGGTGTTACCTACATTTTATAACTAGAGCAGTAAAGCTACTGGTCTCTCTACGTACTTAATTAAATACTATTAATACTTAATTTTCCTTCACTGTACAAATGAAATATGAGTGAGGTCGGAGCCAGGCTATGGACTACAGCTTTCTTTAATGATCGGTTAACTTTCCAAAATCCAAAATTGGGGAGATTGGGGAGCTTCTTCCTTTTGTTATGACAATTGTACTATGCACTTTTAAGTAAAAAGTCCCAACTATTTTATAAGGGCATTTTGTCCTAATAACTGGAGGTGTGTATCAGAGCCCCAGGTATTAGCTGTGTATTTGTATGATTGACAACGGTGATGCACTTGAGAGGGCATTGTATTGTGTGTTGAGGATTTTAGATTAGTCCAGAGTCCTTGCTATTTATTCTCTTATTTCACTCATGTTTACCTGCAAAACTTTGTCAATACTCACTTTTTTCTTTTGCTTTTCGAGGCTAAAACATTGATTATCTGTGTATTTAGATGGTTAGGGATGTCTATGTGATGCTGTGTGTCTCACCTGCGTCTGTCAGGCTGTTATTGGAGGCGGTGGTGGCCAGCATCTCCCTGCTCCCGTCAGCACTGTTCTGGATGCCGCTGTCTGCACTTTTTACTGTAAATCAAAGTGTCTAGATCAATATTTTTGGAACATCACACTGATGTTACTCAGAGAGTGTAGAAAATAAAAGGAACACCTTCCTGCTCATAGCTTTTATTCTGGCCTTTCAATCGTCCACACTGAACCTTTAATTTGTATTTTTACTTGAAAGCATTTTGAACATTTTTTTCCCAGATTACTAGAAACAGCAGATGATCCAAATATTTTCTAATCTACATGTAGGTAAGTCCCCAACTGAAATCAACAGAAAAAGAGAACTTGACAGATGACAGATCCCCACCATCACCTCATTTCAGGTCCCTGAACAGTGGATTTATGAAGAAACGGGACACAGATGCGAAAATACCAGACACTGATCACAACCATGTGTAAGAAACAGTTCCTACCCCCGGGGAAAACAAAACATGGTACGCTCTGCAATGCTCTTTAACATGAAGGGATGGTCCGTTAGGAAGGTCTGGATGAGGGAGGAACAGAGGAGCGGGTGAAGGAATCGTTAGTCCACAGCCCCGAAGCAGGAACACAGGACACACACACACGGACAGAGGGGGACGGAGAAGCGAGTGGAAACACTGAGCGTTTAAGTACTTACTGCTCCTGAGCTTGGCAGAGTTGTCAAAGTAGGAGAAGAGCGAGTCAAGCTCGTCGGGACAGAAGAGAGAATCACGGCGGGCCTCCAAGCCGCTGGCAACGGCTATGTGAGGGACGGCGGGAGTTTGGGAGAGTCGTGGGGCAAAGGGTGTGAATTGATTGGCGGCGTGGGTTTGGGGGTCGGGTTGTAAAGTAGGCGGCGGGAGCAGGGATTAGTCCGGAAGCACAGAACAGCCAGGGAGAGAGAGTTCGAAGAGGGAAAACGGAGAGATTGAGAAAGAAGAGAGAGAGAGGAAAGCAGAGTGAAAGCACACAGGTAGTTAGACGAGCAGCTTGGTTGACACTGGAAGAGACAAGACTACGGGAAGCAATGGGAGGCAGAGAGGGCTCAGACATACGCTGCTCACAGGGAACAAACAGTAGGCCAAAGCACACGTTTAGTAAAGGGGTCTAAGCATCCGCTTTACTCTCTTGATCCCAACCCCAATGAAATCTTAGTTTATCTCTTTAATAACCAGAAGGAACTTCTTTTTTCTTCTATTTTACAAGAAAAAATTAAAGAGGAATTTCACAAGATTTTATACAGCAGTTATAAAACGGATTCATGAATGAGAATAGCAAAGAGAGAAAAAATGATTTCGAATCATCTGACTGACTGATAAAAATTTAATTAAAATTTAAGTTGCTGAAATGTAATTTAATGACTTTCCCAAAACAGTCTCAAGGCAGATTTCAAACATTACTGGGATTACTGGTAAATATTTTCTCTTTACAGCTTACAGCTGTTAATTTTTGAAAAGTGTGTTTTGTTTCTTGTTCCACTGACCCGACTGTCCAGAGACGTTTGACCCGGGTCGGAGTTTGGGTGTAGGCGGAGGAGCTCTCGGGGGAAGATGCTCGGAGCTGCTGCTCAGCCTCTTCTCCTGCTTGCTGAGAGAAACCACTTTGGTGCGAAGCTCCTCGTCGGACGGTCGGCGTACGAATCGGCGATCCACGTACTTGGCTTTTATGTAGGCCTCCACCTCGTGTCTGGTGTGGAGGAGAAGCACAGTAAGGATTTATAACAATGCTTCCTGACTACAGTGAATCCGTCTATTAGTGCCTACTACCTAAAAAATAAAAACAGAACATAAAGCAATCAATTCTGCAAGAAATGAAAATAACTTTGTATTATTTTGCTGTAGAATCTGAATTTTAATCTGCGTCTTCCTTACCTTGGGTCTCCTGGCTGTGGTTTTCTGGCTCCTAGCTCCTCTCGTCGAGCCTCATAGATCTGGTTGATGACTTTGTTTCCTAGTTCACACATCAACTGTGAAAGATACACAATGACTCATTAAAAAAAGAGACAATCAACCAGTCAGTGGAATATATCTCTGTTACCATTACATCTTCTAATTGGATCTTACAGCACTAGTCAATTATAACCAATCGAGAAGAAATAAAATAAGTAGTAGTAGTAAATAAAATAAACGAGAAGAGAAATAAAATGTAGAAAAGGTAATGGTACATTTCTAGGTTTTGTTCGACAAGTTACTCACCTTGAGTAGTTCTGGCTCCCATGTATCCAAAGTCAAAGACCGGACCTTAGAGAAATGCACTCCCAGACTCCTGCAGAAGAAGGAACCATTTAAAAAATCTTACAGACACAACCAAAAGTCAATACTTGTGTTAATAATGTATAATATTGTAATTGTGAATGGGCTTGAAGTCCATCATACTTTAGAATATAGTGTAAAGGTTCAGGTTTAAGTCACAAGAAAGTAAAATAAATAGTCCTAAAACAGCACTATACATTATTGAACTACAGAGGAAGTGTCTATGATTTACAGATGCCAAAGAAGGGATTGCATCACTTGAGTTTTTTTTTTGTTAGGTTGCAGTGATGCGTATAGCCTACATTTTTTACGTGGCAAGTGTGGAAACTGACCATTCATTACACTTGGCCTTACTTTTTAAATTAATTTTTTACCAAGCCAAGTTGTTAAAGGTTGTTATACCATCTTAAGCAAACTGAGTGTTCATAGCAGTGAGTTTAGATTTCACAAATCTCCAAAGACGAAGACTTTGTAAACTGTATTCACACTGTGGCCTTGAAGGAAATGATTTTCCATAAATCAACATACAATGATATTTTTATTCCCTGCACGTTTTCAATATCAGGAAAGTCAAAGGTCCCATTTTCGTAAAATAGTATTGCTTTTTTATTATTAAAAGGTCTAGATGTTATACAAATACTAGATGTTATCAAAACACTCAATCAAGTATCCAGAACTTAAAATTGTGATGGCACAACTATAGAGTCACCACACCAGCCGATCAGAGAAAAGGCTCATTAATATCATGACAAACACAAAAGGACCCGTTCTTTCTAGGGTTTCAGAGAGAAGCTTGAGAGAAGAAATCGAAAACGATTTTTGTTTGATGGATCTTGTTGAAGATGAAAACATTGAATAACACCCAAGAAAAATGAACAATACAGGACCTTCAAATGTAAATAGTTAATCTTATTGTGAAGAACAAGTGCTTAAAACCAACTTAATCTGCTGAGTTCCTGTAAAGTAATAAATAAAATCCTGTCACCACCAGTGACAGCTTTTCTAGACTTAATCTATCCAGTATAAACTGTATATAAATGGAATATAAGAAATATAAATGGACAGTATGACTAGAGATGTGATCTAAAAAGATTTAAATGATATTTTAGATTTCAAAAGGACTTCAATGTACATGTTTTTTTTCTATATGTACGAGTTTAATGACTTGAATGTCTTCATTTATAATTTTTCTTTTCTATCGACTTGATTATTTCCTCCATAGTTAAGTCATGGCCGGGCCCGATTTTGTTTTCTTTGTTCCGGGCAACTTACAAGGCAGTGACTGAACACCGCAGCATTCTACCTGTGAATACCGGAGCACTGTATACAGAGGGTGATGCCCAGATTGATGCTGGCCCAGCGGGGGTCTGGTTGGCCACAGTCACAGCAGCAGATGTTGCCTGGGATGGCCAGGACCTTCTGCAGGGCGCTTTCTCCTTTCAGCGACTTCTCCTTCAGCTCCCCTCCGGAATCCAAGCTCCCCGTCGATGTGGATGATTTACGGTCCAGCTTCTGACACGAGAGAGACAGGTGAAATAAGTCACTCTAAACAATAAGGCTAAAGAATCATTAAGGAGGGATAGAACGGTACACAATTATAAGCAATAATGCTTGTAAATATTACAGTAAAATGTGTTAGAGAAGAATGCAGGAAAGAGTATGAATTATTATATAACATTAATTTGCTTTTTTGTTTTTAAAAGGCTCATTGTGTATAAATAGAGCTGACAACACATATCTTGTGGTGTATTCTTAGAATTAACATAAAACACATGCAGGAGAATCTGCTCTTGTCAAAATATGTCATGCTATTTCAATGCATCTTCTGGATGAGTTCATTGACTGAAGCCTACTTTGTGATATGTGCGTATATTCTCTATAATTTATTTACCATCTATGTTCATAAAAAGTGACTTTTTTTTTTTTTACCTCGCCGTCATCCCCCTTGTCACGGAAGGCGGTGGCGATGCTGCTCTGGACCGCTTTGATCCAGGCCTGCCGCAGCTTCTCTGAGTCCGCTTGCATCATGCAGCTCCTGTTGGGACAAACCAGCATCACACAGGCTGCCGTCTGCTGGATGTGAGCTGTGTGCTGTACATGTGTGTCTGACCATATTGTGGGAGGTAGGTATGCTGCCGCTCCACCTCTTTTTACATATTCCAGCACTCATTAGATAAATTGGTATGTTTTTTTGTGTACTTACTTGGTAGGCGACACCACTTCGAAACAGAAGCGACGCTCTATATCCTCACAATGTTTGACTGTGCATAGCCTCAGGTCTTCTACAACAACTGTAGGGTTGTCCTGAGGGGAAAAAACGAGCAACAGGTTCAACTAAAGACAACGAACACACCACACACAGTTCCTAATCATTTTTAAAAGTATAAACAGAGGTTTTCTATACTAGGTGAATGATATTTAAGGTTAAACTGAGCACTAGTGAGCACTTTCTTCCTGTAGCTGTTATCAAACCACTTCACTGCAGCTTAAACTTATTTTACCAATCAATTTTAAATTACACATTTTAATTTTTAATTGATTGACAAAACAATCACCAAATGTGCTTAAACTGAAAAACATTTGATTATTAGTTTTCACTGCCAATACAAAAAATAAAGAGTCTGATAAAGCTGCAAACTGTTGTTGACCAACTGCTCTTGGAATAATAAAAATACTTAAAATAATTACAAATAATTAATTATTTTTTCCCTTCACTATGATATAGATAAATGTGTTTATTGTATGTAAAGTCTCATTAAAACGCTTCAAACACAAACCACATACAGATGTGGTTTATCTGGCACTAAAAGTCGGTTTGAAGACTTCTACTTCTCAAAGCAAAGGCATGCTATTAAAAATACATTTGTGCTGGAAGTCAAACACATGCATATTTGATCATAGTTGGTGTTGAAGGGAGTCATTTGACATACCTTAAATTTCTTCTGGTAAACTAGCTGATTGTTTTGGATGGAGAACCAACGCCTGAAAGGAGATCACAAGTTGGTTGGAAACAAATAAAAACAAAGTCACATGCGAATGTCCAGAAATAACTCGCTTCAACGTCCTTTCGGTGTGAATGAAATACCTCTTCCTTCTGAATCATAAACAATTATATTCTTTTGATGAACATAAAGGAAATACCTTATCAAAACATACACAGCACATACTGTTAATCTAAAGTTGTATGATAACGCTTTCCCTCCTAAATCCAAAACCAGCTCACTAAAGCAGTTTTTTTATTATAAACTCTAATATGTTCATAAAGAGGCTTTTTGAACTGGGATTGTCATACCTATTCCACGTCTTAAAGGCGTTGCTGGCCCTCTTAAACAGATAACCCTCCATGGCGATGCCATTGTCTGCATCCACATTGTACTCCAGCTTGGTGTCGTCATTCGAGAAGTCCTGAACAAGACAAAGGTAGACGTGACAAAAGGAGAGAGAGAGGGAAGAAAAAAAACAGAAAAAAGTTGACATCCAGATGAGTCTTCTTCATTTAAGGTGGTGCCTTTAGCCCGGCTGCAACTTCACAGGCGAATGTGTGTCATAATTATCTCATTATCACAAGAAAACAAGTGTTGTTATCTTGAGATAACTAAATAATTAACTCAGGATCTTGAGATAAGGCCATTAAAAAAAAAAGTAATTTGAAAGCTCAGCTGTAAATTCTTTGGTGTCACTGATTTGTTTTTTAGGTGAAGGGCGCCATCCATCTGAGGTGTGTTAATTAACTGCATGACTGCCGCTCACACTGACCTGAACAATGTTTCCCAGACAAGATGGCAACAACTGGCACATCTGGGGTTCGTGATATAATCTATTTCAACAGATTATATGCATGCTCTAAGAAGGGGGATGAAATATTCAGTATAATCTAATTGAACTTTAGAGCCAATCATCTTGAGGGTCTCAACATGCCTCTGTCTCAGAGGTTAATTTAATTTGCATTGGGAACAAACAAAGGAACATATTATATGCAAGGAATTACCTGGATTGTTCTAATATAAAGCCAATGATAAT
Organism: Eupleurogrammus muticus; assembly: GCA_036785175.1. Lineage (NCBI taxonomy): Eukaryota > Metazoa > Chordata > Actinopteri > Scombriformes > Trichiuridae > Eupleurogrammus > Eupleurogrammus muticus. The sequence continues at coordinate 17,701,466 of JAYKQN010000006.1, read as the reverse complement.
TACATAGAGGATTTTTTGTTTCTGTGAGCAAGAAGTAAAGGAAATCTATTATATCTATTATTGATATTTCTGCACCATCAAGAATCATTAAAATAGCACTCTTTAATATGGAAAATGCACTGATAGCATTATAATATTCTTATTGGCCAGATCAGTTATCTTCCACCTTATAGTTCAGTGAGCTTTCACCCACAAAAAGCTTCTAACCAGCTGCTGTAACTCAATCTGCTGCTGAAGTGTTGCCATGGGGCTGTGTGTGGTGGTGAGTCTAGCTTTAACTACCTGAGCTGCTGCCACACTTTCCTAACACCCTCCCGGCTTCAAATGACATCAAACACCCTGATTCATGCAAGTGTGTGTGTGTGTGTGTGTGTGTGTGTGTGTGTCCGTCCTTGTGGAGTCAATTTACACCGACTGTCACCATCTCGTCTCCTCGACCAATTACAGCTCAACTCTACATCTGTTGCCGTGGCAAAGCTGTGGATTCAGCTCTTCCTTTGTCCTTCTAGACATCCAAAGCCTTCCTCTGACTCGGAGCAGACTAATTAATACGGTCGTCCGTTATGAAACCAACTAGACACGCTGCTCTGATCAGGAGGGGTGTATAACTCCAGCAATCTATTTTAACGAGCTTCAATCTGGAGAGCAGTTTGTTTACTGTATGCTGTGAATTTTATTCTTTGACTGGCTGTGCAGTTTTTTTACTGCTCTCTTGTCACCTGTAAGATAAGTCAGTTTCAAACTTTAAAATTTTAATTAACTATGCAGTGATATCATAAAGCATGCTTCGAGCCTATAATCCTCTGATGGATTCATATTGCTTTTGTGGCCAAAACACACCACAGACAAAAATACCGTGTTATTAGATAACACAGTGTGCACTGCTCTGTGTGCTGCCTGGAAATGACCTCAGTCATTCAGCAGGTGGTGACAATGACAACCATTTCCTGCTTACTTCCTGGAAAGCAACCATTCCATATAGGCACTTATAAGTATTCCACATATTCCTATTCTCAGTGGAGGAAATTATAAAAAGTTCAGACTACTGATGTTTTATCTTAACACCAACGGCTCAGCTACTCAGAAACCACTGCTTCCTTATCACTTCTAATAGTATTTTCTTATATTGCTTGACTATGTTTTATCTATTCATGTATATACAGTCCGTCTCATTCCCTGGACCTGTAAATGTAACCCGAGCTAAAACCCCACCGCCCCATGATACCATAGTTTAATACACATGCACGTGCACAATTTTCCAAGCTTACATGGACAGCAACAACTGGGGATATTTTGGGTGCACAAGAGGAACAAAATGTGTCTGTAAGCTTCATAACAGAAAGACAATGGAAAGTACCAAACGGGAATTCAATCACTCCTATAATTCCTAGGGGCAGGATATAAAGAAACCTCAGCAGCAAAGTAACTCTCAATTTTCAATGTATAAAATTAAAGCATAATGGATGAGGAATTAAGAACACAGGCCTTAACCTAGTTTATGTCAGGAAAACACAACACCAGTCACTGTGATGCATGCGTGAGTTCACTCACACATGCATCACAAACACACACAAATCCAACCAACAATCCTTTATTAAGACCAAATAAAGAAACAACAAATATAGTGCCGCACTGTTGCTTGTCATGTGAAAACCTTCTGGGTTCTTCTTTTTTAACTATGAGGTAAGAAAATTTCAGTCTAGTGTGGGAAACCATTCCTAATGTGTTAAAACAGGTAGTGGTAAAACTGTTTTTCTTAGTTTCCGAAACATTTTAGAGACACAAGGTTTTCGCCTTACAACAGAGATACAGCATGTTTATATATTAGAGACAAAAAAAGTGAAAAAATCAACTGCAGAGCAGCAAAACACGGACATCAAACCAACATCCAGCACCGCAGCAGACTAAATAAAAACATGCTGTATAATCAGCACACATCACCACACTAAAATGAAGAGAACCGATATAGGTACAATCATCTACACAACCACTGCAATGCAGTCTCTCAGGTGTGTGTATGAAAGGAGAGCGAGCGAGATGAAAGGCGGTAAGGTTACGATAGGGAAGTCACATAGAAATCAATGCGATGACTCTACGTACGGAGGTCGACCTCCAAGCGCAAAAGTTGCGGTAGTCTGGTAAAGACTGGAGCTCTGTCGCCTCCTAAAACATCACACAAACATAGCAAACGAACAACAAAAAAAGAAATATGTACAGAGGAATTTCAGATATCACAGATCTGTCAAAATGAAAAATTGCACACACACACAAGAAAACGCTTCCCCCTGAAAAGAGCACAAGCCATAACACAGACTATTACATTCTATAAATAGCCACAGAGACACTGAGCGCATGGACACACACCATCTATCTCCATCTCTCTCAAGCTTAGGTTCACTCACCAGATACCAAATGTAGTGGAAACGGCTGAAAATCTTCATTTTCAAACAATTATGCGAAACATGTTCAACCTTGTGTGTGTGTGTGTTTTGTGGCAGTGTTTTCCCCAGTGAGGCTGGCAGGTCTTCGCTCTCTCAGACTCTTCCTGTGTAGCATCTCAATGACAGAGTGTCACTCTGAGCAAGCTTTCCTTCCAAACAAACTCACACCTCCTCCTCCTCCTCCTCTCCTGTGGCCGTCTGTGAGTCTGTCAAAACTTCCGTCACAGCCTCTGCTCCTCCTCCTCCCGAGGCCTCGTGCTCTAAGCGAAGGTCGCCTCTGTGTGTGTGTGTGTGTGTGTGTGTGTGTGTGTGTGTGTGTGTGAGAATGTGACTGCTGGTGTGACTATAGGGTCAGAATAATCAAGTGGACCACGCAGCAGAGCTCAGGCATCAAACATTTATACTAATTTGAGTTTGAGAGCTGCATACTCAGCTTTCCAACCCCCTCACTCTCTCACCTGCCTCTGCCATGTGTGAATAACTAAAACGGACAATCATTTTTAACCACACTGCCTGTAACATTTGAAATCTTGAAAGGAAAAAAAGCATCAATTGTGTATGACATGCCATCAGCTCATCTCTGCCCCTGTAGCACCGTGACACTGCCTTCTGGTCAGAGTGCTGCTGATGAATAATGCACAAAGCACACACAGCATACTAAACATAACCTCAGGACCCCCATCACCTCGTACCAGGATGTCTAACGATAATGGCAGAAACAGAAATCTCTTCTATAGTTAAATCTCTCTAGGATGTAATAAATAAATAAACACAAACACAATTTGTCAGAAGGCTGAATTGTGAATTTCACTTTCTAGCTCATCTCAGGAGTGGATTCCTGAGTTTAGGATCTCAGTAATGAGGATGACACTGGGAGTGAACCACCACCACAATGAAAAATGTGCAGAAGGAGATGGAGTATGTATAGGTTGCTGCCAAGTTTGATAAAACTAGATTCATCTGTTTATACAATTGATGATATTGCATTAGTATATGTGTAGCACAGAAATGTAATGGGTTGGAGAGCCAGTCTTGTAACCTAAAATCCACATGTTCAATCCCTGTCAAAGTGAGCATGAGCTCATCCATAAATTAAAACAACAAACTGTTAATCCCCGAAACTGCTTACTCCACTGTGGCCACTGTGATTCTCCAATTAGGAACTTTAAACTTTTGACCTGAAACTGAAATATTTTATTACATTCATGCTGACATCTACTGTATCTGCATGCACCACTTCATTCATCTTGAAACCATTATAGAGTAAATAAATGAAAATGCAATATGTCATTTTCGGCTGCTAGGAGTTTTTGCCAAAACAAAAAAAAAAAGATGTCGTCTTGTAGTCAGCTGGTGTCTTCTAAGATTCCTTCTGTGTTAATCATACAGGAAGTTTTTTTTCCCTCTTTTACCAGAAGCAGAATTATTCTCAGAAGTCTCTCTCTCTCTATCTCTCTCTCTCTCTCCAAAACAAACAAAATTAAAAACTTTCGTTGTTCGGCATGCTACCCAAGCTAATGCTAGAGTTAGCTCTAGATGTTTGATAATTAAAATTCTTCATCCAGTTAAAGATAAAGTTAAAAGTTACAAAAATTACAAAGATGTCAAAAAGTGTATAATACAAATGTAGCTTAAAACTGAATAAAAGGAACTGTTGCATCTCTAAGACTAGGTTATATAAGATATTGGATGGCATGGATCTATTCTAATTCAGTTTTAGACATTTTAGTCTGGAAAAAAAATCAATATTGTGCCTTTAAGTAAACCAGTGCTGAATACATTATTTGGTTTATCTGAATAAATGAACTCAACCAAACATAAATCATGCTGCATGAGCACGGCGTGGAAAGTTATGTGCAAAGGTATCAAAAAACTGCCTTTACGTGATTAATGAATTGAAATGAAACATACGCTAACTGCGAAATGCTGACGAGCATGTGTGGCAGTTTAATCCCACGATAAACCAACTTGCCTTCCAACAAAGGACACGAGCTGCAGAGGTTACAGCAAAGTGCACATTTTCTATCCAACCATGCAGGCATGACACAGAAACAACAGTGAGGGGGGAAAGGAAAGAGTAACAGAGCTTACCTGCAGAGCAGCCTGAAGTAAGTAGAAGAAGGGGAGGAAAAAGAGGAAGAAGAAGAAGAGACAGCTGGTTAGGAGTGTGTTTCACAGCCTGGACAGACGGAGAGAGAGAGAACGAGCAGTGGGAGCGAGACAACATAAAAATAGCATCTAGATAAACTGAGGGAGGGGAGGTGGAGGATAGGTGCTCAAGGACGAGCAGAAATTGGCATGCGTACCATCGGAGCGAGAGAGAGAGAGAGAGAGAGAGAGAGAGAGAGAGAGAGAGGAGACAGAAAAGTACGGACAGACAAGGCGGAAACACGCAATTTATGAAAAATAAAAAAAATGGCAGAACATCAGAAGAAATTAGCGCTCGTCACTTGCACACAGTGGGAGAGTGAATCAACGTCATTGACACGCAGACAAATCAACACACAGAAGCCCGACAACAGCTGGTTGAAGAACTGCCAGATGTTGTCTAGAGTTAACGATGCCGTGTGATGTGCAATTAGGGGCAGTAGCAGCACCACCACGTTCTGTAACCCAACATCCTGCATTTCTACTTTCATTCTGTTTATACATTGTTTTCTGAAGTTTACGAATCCCCAGACTAAAAACATAAGGAAGTGTCAGTGAAATTAGAAGCAAAGCAGTGCAAATTCTCTGATAATTTATAACATATTTCTGATATTTTCTCTTTTTTTTAAATATCTGGTGAACCCTGGAATGCTAAAAACTGGCACAGTACACATGTGATGTGATTAAACAAAATTCACTGTGTCTATAAACTGGTTTGGCAGAGGTGCGGAGCAGAGATGTGAGCATACTGAAACCTAACCCTGTTTGTATGGAAATGGGTTTCCGTCAGGCGTCAATAATGAATGCGTGTGGCTGAGATCATCCTCAGTGATCACCTTACACCTTAGGGTGGTGTCCTACCTCCAGTCACTCAAATGATAACATGAACAGTAACTGGTTGAAATCAATATCTTTACTATAGCAATGCTTCTTTGGACATATTTGTCTTAAAATTAAATTTTATTACAGATTTTATTACAGATTTAAAATTAATAAAGTGAATAGTAATTGAATATTCCTTTTCATTACAAATAATTTATTCGTCTATTTTTCTTCATAGTGCAATAAGCCTGTAATATCATTGTATGTTGGCCCCAGTTCTAGCAGCCTAATGATCAGAGCCAGTTCAAGTGGGCTCCAGGGACCCACATAAGGTCCGGGGGGTCTATTTTTTTATTTTGACTAGAATACCAGCCATACCTCAATGACAGAATGTAGGACTATTTTGGTCATGGGTTTCAGACAGTTTCAGGAATGATTAAAATCCAACATGTTATCAGATGGTAGCCTGAGTTTTAATTTGTGTCCCTTTAGGGGTCGTTGAAGTGAAATTTAGTTTGGGGGGGTTTGGATCACCCAGCTGTGGGGTACAAGGTAAATCCTGCAAGATCCCTGCAGAGTGCTGCAGCTTAATTTTAATGGAAGGTCTGAGTGCAATAAGAAAGGCTTTGTGACCAGGAGCAATAGAATCTAATGATCATCAAGTTACATCAAGCTTCGCCATGGCCACACAATGTGTATGTGTTTATGTTTTGGTGTTTTTTTAGGTTTCAGACAAAGAGGACATAGTCATTCATGGTTTCCACTCAACTGATCATGCTGTGTGATTATTATTTGAGTTTGCATGCATTTCATGCATTTACATAGAATTGAGTCACTATGGGAACCATATTGTGTGTGTGTGTGTGTGTGTGTGTACCTTTTGCTGGATGGTGGAGTGTTTCTGCTCCATGTCCCTCTTCTCTTTGGCAGCATCCACCACCAGCTGGTCCAACTGCAAGAGACAGAAATACTGATTAGTCAAGCTTAAACCACCAACTGGTTACATGCAGTTATTTCACATTGCACTCTTGCTTTTGATTTAACTTCTCATATAATTACACAGAAAGCAGGAGATGAAGGCAGCGAGACAGAATCTAATACAGGGTCATTACGATGAAAAATGCTTCTTGCAGCCACACCTGAAAGGTGTAAAATGCTTGCACTGATGCTTCTTTATTTCCCTTTCCAATCTTGAGAGCACAAAAAGATTCCAGCAGACAACTTTTCCGTGGGTCACATTGAGACCAGACATGGCTTCTCCTCTAAACAAAACGGACTAAAGCTGCAGAGGACTCGTCGTGTGTGAAATTGGATGGGGGGGTGATTGATTCTCTTCATCCCTGCAAGTAAGTATCGTGTGTAGAGAGGCAAACAAAGGCTCTTTTCAGCAGAGAAGAAAGCAACAAATTAAAAAAAAGGACATCAGTGAAGTGCGGCAGGGTCATAGGGTGACACCAAAAATGTTTGCCTTAAAGCACTGGAATTCTTCTCACTGCCTCTTGACATTGCGTCTCCCATGTGATCTAAGTCAACATGTGCCAGGGCACCGACTAACAAGTATTAGTTTCTGATTATCAGTCTATGACTGAGAGAAGGATGCAGAACACGTAGATAATGAGGAAGATTCAAAACTTCAGATAGAAGACTAGCAAAGCTAAAGTTTCTTCTCCTTATTTTATATAAAAAAGGTGAGGTTTAAAAAAGTATTCACAATACGTTTCAGACACTTTCCCAAACCTTCAATATTTAACTTGACATTGAAATGACAATAAAGGATTACCGGTAGCTGTATATTTTAAGTGCATCGGTGACCTTTTTATACCTGCAGTTAAGTCGATGAATCCCTAAAACAAGGATTATTGGTTGCTTGGGTATAAAAAATTTATTTGGGTGTCTGCCATACGCGTTAAGCTCAGTGAATTTATGGAAGCAACAAAACTGTAGGTCAGACGGGTACCAACGGACATGAGCCTTACATGTTTATTGGGTCCGTCTTCCGCTCTTTATTGCATATTTAGCACCGTCATGCTGGACCGCAGTTTATACAGAAGTTACAGAGAAGCCACTTTACCATTTGAGATAGCTGAGGGCGGGACCCCCATTTCCCTTCCTTTCTGGAGGCATTAAATTTTGTATTGTAGGTTTTGACAGTGCCAATTTTCCGGCAAAACAGCCTTCCGCTTATTGGCTCAAACTCACTGTGCTTTCTTTTACATAAAATATCACTTTGGAGAAAGCAATAAAAAATAAGCAGCTATCCAACAATATCAGAGACAGCATATGAGGGAGCGGGGGTCTTTTGTTTAGAGAGGAAATGGGTGGACGGCAGAGCGGCAGGCTGATAACATCAGATGGGAAATGTTTTCTTCTGTCGCTCCATAACAACGAGTCCGGTCCAGTCCGTGTTGTCTATCTGTGTGCATCTGGTCCACATGTGTGTGTGTGTCTCGTGGCAGTGACTCACCTTAACTTTTAGATTGAATCTTCCTACAGTAGCTGCACAGCCTCAGTGTTTTTTATTATATTCATCACCTACAGTACAGAACGCAGCAACAAACATGGTCTTTTGCTTTAAATTTGCCCAGACAAGTCACTCTGATGTCAAGCTATGCGGTTCATGGAAAATGCACGAAAACATCCCTTTTAATGAATATATTCAACTCAAGATGTCTGTTCGGTCCTGAGGCACTGTGTCATGGAAAGATTCAATTGGATATTTTATATTTAGGATGGAGACAAGCTGTTTCCATAGGCTCGCAACATATTGGTCCTGAATCATAAAGTTGTCTTGCAAAGACAAAAATGGAACTTCAGCAATCTCAGCTCATATGATTCACATCACCCGGGAGAAAAGTTCACCCCTTTCAGTTCATGCAACTTCACCACAACAGTCAAATAGACCTCCACCATTCTTCTCTCTAAATCCGAAGCATAGAACAGTAAAAAAAAATATTTTGATGGTCTCTATTGTTATTTTTACCACCCTTGAGCACATTCTCATGTCACATTATCAGACCTGTTGACAGCTCCTCCACACCTCCCTGCACAGCCTCTCCACCTTCTTCAGCTTCATGTCGGAAAAGACGAAAAAAAATAATAATCCGCAAATCCGCAGATAGTCCTCTCCTTTCAGTTTTGCACTTGCAGTTATACTACAGTTGTTCATCAGCTTGAGACCAACCCTCTTTCCCTTTTTTCCTCCGGTTTCAGGTTCACTCTCTTCCTTTACATCAGTCTTCAGCTCTTTGAAGCCACAGTCCACGCTTCAATGTAGTTTTTGCTTGAGGAAGATAACATTCTGTATCTTTCTATAATCTGCTTTTGCAAATGGGTCTTCGCCCTTCTCTGTAGTCCTGTTAGTTTCTTCAGAGATGGTTCCAACTTTCGAAAATGAGGGTAAAACACAGCACTCTTCTCCACTCCAACAGAATTCTTGTCCTGAGTCTTCGAACTTAAACAAGTTTGAAATTGTCAAACTTAAAAAATTTAGAAATAATATTGTTTTTCTTTTTCACAGAATTTTTTTTTTTACAAAAACTGAAGGAAAAAAAAAAGGTTTACGATCTACACATTTCTCCCTTTAAGTGCCGTCTATTATCCTGCTCCTCTCTCACTCATCGCTTCTTGGATAAACGCCTTCCTTCCTTCCTTTTCGTCCTCTCATTCAGCTGCTCTGCTGCTGCAGCCTCGGAGCCACGCGTTTATATTCCATAGCTTTGAGCATCATTCCTGGGTTGCCTCAGCTGACTGTGAGACCAACTGTGGGAAAACCTTTTCTTTTTTTTGCAGCTCTCTTTAACAACTTTCTTCCTCATTCATCCTCACTGTAACAGCAGCTCCACTGTGATTATCATCTCAACGTCACACCGCTGTGCTGTTGCTCAGAGGGAAGGCGCTGTTTATCAGAGGATGCACACACACGCACACACACACACACACACACACACACACATATATATAAACACACACTAACAAGAAAAAAAAACAGAAGACAGGTCGTCTGGAGGTGAAGGTAGAAGCTCTAATGCAGTCGCAGTACCTCCTACCTACTAATGCCAAGATAAACCTACAACCACGTGTTTACAAAGAAAGAATCACCGAAAGTTAGATTTTTAGAAACATCACCTAAAAACAATCCCGCCAAACTATACATGAGCCCCTGTACATGAATGCTGTTTAGATAATCCAACAATATTGTACTCGCCTGCATAATAAAGAGTGTTTATCCATGAAATCCACTGGTATGTAAACTCAGTTTACAGTTATTCCGCTGCTCTACTGAAATAGCTTCATGTTTGCTTATGTGCAGCCTGGTGTGTGTGTGTGTTTTTATAACTTGTATTCAATTAAAATCTAATTGTGAAAGTTAAAGTCTGAGCCATCGGAATTAATTTCCCAGCACACTATAGCTTGTAAAAACAAACTGAAAGCGGAGCCAGATTATGTAATATCTTGATAAACTGTCCCATAATAAAACAATGTCATATTTTTATGTAATGTATTAGACAACATTTCATTCACTAATACACTGTTTAAGTTTTACTTATGTTGTAGGGACATAAGACAGTTTACAGTCATTGTGAGGTCCCACCTTCCTTTTGGGGACAAAAGACAAGTCTCTATAATGAATTCATTAAATTGCAGGGTGAAAACGTGGTTTAAGGTTAAGGTGTGGTTAGGGTTAGGTAAAGGTTAGGTTATTTCAAAATTGCATCTAGTATTAGTAAAAGAGAGTTCTGTGAAACAGATTCCGAAGCCTTTTTTAGTCTTGATGCAGAGATGTTCTGTATCTATGCATTGATGTGTGTGTCCGTCCTTGTTGTAGCTGTACCTGTCCTCCGAGCTGTTTCATGAGCGGCTGTAGTTCGCTGAATAGGTCATAACCTTGATGAAAGAATGTCAGGTGGGCGTACATGAAGGACAGCATCTGTGGAGACGACAGCGGTTACTCAGAGAGCCAATTAAAGAGCTGATCTCCAAGTCATCGGATGTGGGAGAGAAGCACACTTACAGATTTCAGGATTTCCGATCTTCTCTTGGATTGTAGAACATTTATCTGTGATGAACAAAAACAAAAGAAAGAAGGTCAATAAATAGAAACGCTAAACTCCAATATCATAATCTGAAAGACAAAATGTGTGGAGAGAAAGGATGTTGCAGAGTAATGATAGTAAATGAAAGAAAGCAGACAAACACAAACTGAGTTTAATTAAGGTTGAATAATCACATGACATCTATTCCGGGACAGAAGTCCCTCGTGCTGGCACCAGGGGGAGCCCTGCAACTCATGTTTGACCAGATGCTGTCGCAGTCTGTCTCCCCATCATCCAGAAAGCCTGCTGCACTGAGCCCCTCAGCATTCTGCTTTTGTGTAGCAGACTCGTGCTTTTTTCCCCAGAGCTAATTATCATTGTGCTGGTAATCTGGCGTGGAAAGTCATCTTAGGTTAACATTGTAGCACAGATGAGAAATGGTGGGCTGTAAATACATGGTGTGGTGAATGCATGTGGCTACTATGAAAGGCAGGAAGAGATTGTGAATGAATTCACACACTGCCTCAGGCTTATGGACAAACCAGAGTTCAATAGTTTTTTGTTTTTTTTCCAGTTTCGAGCTTTGGTGAAGGAGGGACACCACACGTCCATCCAAATGGATAAACAAAAAATTCAAATCCGTGTTGTGGCTTGCAATAATTTCATGGCTGGAGGTTGTAAGGCCGTTTTTCCTTAGCAACACTGACCGCAGATACACAGCTGTAACTCCCACCCAGGGTAGGAAACTAGTTTCCATCTCCTCGCCACAGTGATCGGTGCATCACAACTTTTACAAGCAGCACCTCTAAAAATGGGGATTGTTTTATTGGCACAGCGCAGTGCCAATAAGAAAGTTTTTTAAGAAAACAACTCTCGCTTAAGTGTTATTTTGATTTTAGATTGGTCTGTATGTCAGGGGTGATGACATATTGTTTAGGGTGAAGTCAGATGGGTGTATTTTCCATTTTACTACATATTTCCCTCCTCATCTTATTACATTGTGCATGTTTTTTCTGAGCTTGACCAGCAGTCAATAAAGAAAGCCCATAAGTTTCAAAGTTTAGCATTTTATGATCCAGCGCTACGTGGCACAACAGGGTAAGAGAGACATGCTCCATTCTTAAAATGACATGAATGCAGGTCTGGCTTACAAACTCTCTCATATATTTTCCGCTCCCTCTAGCGTCTTGCATGTCATTGTAAACTTTGCACTGTATAATTAAGCAAAAATACCACAAAAACAATCCGAAAAGAACAAAAAAAAAGAGCTCAAATCTGTCTCAAGTGTTTCCTGCAAGCACAGCTGCAGGAGTTAGCTGCTGTTTAAAAGTGCTGACAGCGCTACCCAAGCGTGAAACACACTAAAATCAGCTGCGCTAGCTGCAGGGTTTATAGATTTTCTATAAGAAGACTAAAAGGCAAGATAAAAACTCACAGCAAGGATTTATTTTATGAGAAAGCAATTGCAAAAGACACATATGTAGGGTTAGTATTCCTGTTTTCATCCACTGGAAAAAAAGAACTGCACTGCAGCTTCACATTGCTCCTAATGTGTGTGTGTGTGTGTGCGTGTGTGTGTGTGTGTGTGTGTGTGTTGTGGGTCAATTCAGTTTTATTTCAATGAATGTGAGTACTCAGTAATGGCAATAAAAAAAATCTTCATCTTAATGTAATCAATTATGCAATAGCCCATTGGAGCAGACTGCCAAATCTATTTTAAAACCTGCATTTGAGGGGTTTTTTTTCTTGCTCCATTCATTTTAGAGCAAACTGAGTTCATGCAACAAAGTCTGTTCCTTTGGAGACAGATTCAATAACAGGGTTGGCAGCCGTCTTATCAGAAAGCATGAGGCCTTTAACAGTGGCTCATGTGGCCAAGAGGAGTCCAAGGGCTCAAATGACACAGCCAAGGTTATATGAGCTGTGAGGCTTTTCACCAAAAAAAAAAAAAGAAGAAAACTGGGGGATCGATTGGACCTCAAGATCTTTTCAGGGTCATTCACTGCAGGACGGAAAATTCAATCTCTAAAAAGAAAATCATGACTCATTTGAAATAAGTAATTTCTATACTTTTCTCAAATGCTAGATACTATGGAGCAGACCTATAATGTTCTATTAAGATGATATCACGGTACAAGTTCCTGTGTACTACCTCTTTTACTGGTTCTCAAATTTCTATGATGGGAAATTATGTGTCACCACTTGCAAATCAGCATGCAACTCTTTTAATAATGCACAGCAGCAAAAAGGAAATGGACGTGTTCCAGCCCTACAGGCTTTCAGCGGCGTTTCTGAGACATAATGTGGGTGTGGGCCCTAATAAACAGCAGCCAGAGACCTGCTGCTGGAAATCAGCAAGTCAACAAATCATCAAAACAACATTATAAGAAGACAAAAACCTTGTTGTTGTCTCAAGATAAAAATACATTTCCTTCCACTATATTATTTTATTAACTCCTGGCAATGTGCTGTTGATGCATTTGCTGCTACTGTATTTTTGAGCTAAATCCACTATGATGTGGTGGAGTAGTTTGGGATTTACAAGAAATCAAACACAGATGCGGTTCCTTCTTCACTTTTCCACTTCAGCATTTTCAAGCCTGACTCAGCATATGAAGTTTCATATCTAAATCCACATTGGCAGAGAAATATCACGTGACAGCATAGAGCAATGTAGAATGAAAAAAAAATGCAATACAAATTAAATCCGTAATCAAGTAAGCGTTGTACCTGTAAAACGTAGTCGAGGACGATGTGTCTGAAACATTTGCGCGTGGCGGTGAGGATGCTGGTGGCCTCCTCAACCTCGTGCTGCTTGTTGCGGGGAGCCTGGGCGTTCTTGATCAGCGCCGCCTCCTTCTCCTCGCTCACCTTATCAAACTGCTTCTTGGCTTCTTTAAATTTGCGTATATCACTGTCAACAGGGGACGGGAGAAGGCTTCATTTAGACCCAGCGTGACTATAAATAGTATCATTTGTTTGTAAGATTGTTATAAGTACCTCTGCATAACACTGTATCCTAACGTATAAGAGAATAAAAAAAAAAAAAACACCGTTCTTTCACGATGAACCAAGTGCTACAGACGCTTCGTCATATTTCCTCGTCTTAGCTTTGGAAGACTTTTGTTTGTCTCATTATCTCCGTCTCTCTCCGCCTGTCTTCTCATCCCTGTTTAATATTTTTTATGGTGTCACTTGAGGGTCTGCTACACTTCATGTCTACACTTCATACTCATACTCTGTGCTGTATGCTCCCTGCACACACTGCCCCCTAGTGTAGTAAAGGTGCAATTGCACCTTTGATTTATAAGACAGTAAAAAAAAATCGAAATAGAAAAAATTAAAAGGGAATGTTCCCTGAGTATGAACGCAACAAATATCTTCTCAGTACTTCAGTAACATTTATTAAGTATTTAAAAATATAAATCAAGTGTAAAGTCTTGAGGAGACCTACTACATCTATTAACCCATAAGGTTCCACAGTGACACTGGTTTAATAAGAATTTTTGGATGCCCCAGACTCTTCCTCATAAAGGCTTGAACTTAACTCATTAGGTCCCAAAGTGACATATTCTAATCACCCTAATATGGAATATGTATCCCACAAATGCACAATGTTACACATATGTCAAAATACAGATCTTTTCTTTCTCTAAATAGTATTATTCTGGAAAAAAACTTTAGAAATGTGTTCTATGTGGCCCACTTAGTCTACAGTATAAGCCACATAATCTTCCTTTAAGGATGAATGGGTCTGGGTTCTTATGGGTTAAAAACATTTTGTTTTTTGAGCTGGGTAAAACAGCTCTGATATATTATCACGAAATTTCAACAAGTATAATATCCTATGGGTATAATTTGTTTTTAACAATCTTTAGAGGTCAGAGGTGGAATGTCAGAGAAAGCAAAATTATCTCTGGTTATGAAGCAACACAAAACAAGTCGAGACTACAGGAAGACGGAAGGGTCAAAGGTGATTTAATTTAGCTGAAAATCCAGGAAAGTTAAAACAAGATAATGAGTCTCTGTGAGTATGTAATGACCAGGCAGGGGCGTCTATTTTGTGCAGGAGGAGCGTTGTGGCCCTCATTTTTTCTCCGGTGTGTTTTGCCTAATTGAGACCAAGTCATACTTGAATGCACCGAGGTGGTGAGTAATTATGAAGGAAGAGCCTTGCAGCTTTCTCTGACATGCCTGGGTGCTGCTGATGTGGGTGTTCAGCCCTGGCACGCCACCAGCTAAAACTGCTAATCCTCAATAATGAAGTAAACCAGAAGCCCTCACTGCTTCGTACACTTGAACAAGCCATCTGGAATTTAGTGCCGTATTAGGAGGCCTTAAAGAGGGAAATATGAAGAATGGATTTCAATATATATATATATATATATATATATATATATATTTACATTTGTAATTTTAGGAGGATGCTTTCTTGGCTCTACATCCATTACACTATTCTTCTCATGTGGATTGGAATTACAAGCACAGAATTACCACAAATTACCAAATAACAGCCCAGTTTGAATTAAATGCCAGGTGCAAGTGTATATTTGAATGAATAAGCACTAAATAAACATTGGGTCTAATTTATAGATAGATATCACCATCACACATTTTTCCTTCTTTGCCTTTTCCCCACAGGTACCTCGGTCATGACATTAAAGAACATATTCTTGAGAAATACTATTTGAATGTTGACCACTGTGGCTCCAGTGTAATAAAAATATAACAAGTATGGCATGAAATTCAAACTTTTTGTGGTAAATTATACAGAGGAAAACTGGGGAAAAGCAGCCACGGGATTTTTAACTACAGTACTATAATCTTACTTTTGAAAAATGTAAGTTTATGGCAGTCATACTGGTTTATTGAAATAAATGAGTAATTCAACATGCTTTCCCAGTTTTGGTCTGGAAGATGCTTGAAACAAATATTTACTATTCCTAATTTTAAGTGGATCTGGATGTGTGAATATGTAAATGTGCTGTTTCTCACAGAGAGATGACACTCAAAGAAGATTTAGGCCATTCTAAAAAGTTCAGAGGGATAAACGGCTTCTACTCACTCCTTGACAAATGTTTGAAGCTGGGTCTTGATTGATCTCTGGGCCTGATCAAATAGTATCTGTGAACAAAAAAGAATAGAAAGAAAGACAGTTAAGAAGGTTTTCTCGAGTTACGGGTATGACCAAAAAAGCTAGAAAAGGCAGATATTGTAAATGTATACATTTGGCAACTGTTAACATCAGTGTGCAATTAAGCCGCTAAATTTAAACAAACAAGCTGACTTTGTAAATTCCCCTCATAAAGACAAACAACAACAACTCAGAAATGACAAAATCTGCTTATTCCTCGGTGGTGAGTTAAACCCTCATTAACCTGCATGCTTCCTTAAAAAATGAGCCACCGAGCAGAAGGCTCCTACAAACACTCCTTGCTAAATAGGGTTTCATTACAAGACAATATGCACAGTGTGGCTGGGAGAGGCTGCCAAAGACAAACACATTGAGCTCTGTGTTTGAGTGGATCATGTGCTGGAAGATCGCTGAGCGGCAACAAACCTATTGGACAGTCATCTGACCACAGTCTCCACCGTTGAGTCAGTCTCAGGCCTGCACTGGGGCTCTCTGACGCTTTTAGGGGACTAAACTCGAAAACTCACATACCAGGACATAAAGCTGGGAGCAACATCCTTAACAACCAAAATTATGACAAAAAATACGGTTTTACCAATTGCCATATTGTCAAATAAATGTGAACTGTAATCCTCAGTTCCTCAAACTCCATCCAATAGATCATATGTTAAATATAATGCCCATTTAAAATAATGGCCTAAGCTATTCTTTGATGAAAGTGAATAATGGCCAAAATCATCTCATGATAATAGTGGTTGTGTCTGGTACATTCACCCTAATCACCTCAATCCTTATATGAAAGGATCATACTCTTTGTCTTATAGCACAGGGCCTAAGTGAAAAAGATGACTCAAGCAATTTTATTTTTTGCCTAAGTCATTTTTTGTATTCTTTATAATAAAATGCCTTGATTAAGGCAATATAAGAGGCTTTCATGATGTTGGCTGCTTCAAGAAGCAAGAAGAAGCTCTAAACATCATCTGTTCTAGTCATGAGCAATAAGCATTAAGTGTATAATGTTTTATAATTGAGACATAACCCTATATGTATGTCCAGTCATCCACTATCAAGATCTTTTTGATTGAAATAAGTAATAGATATAATAATCACTGCATTTGATAAAGTTTTTGTGTCTCTGAGCTTTCAATAATGTTATTAATTACACCTCTGCCTTTCCTGCTATCACAAGTCAATATATCGGACATGAAAATTGCATTCAAATGTACCTTTATCACGTTAACGATCAAAACAGTACATTTTGCGGCGAACAGAGGGAGCAGGGCTGAAGTTCATCTACCACCACAGAGACACAAGGTTTAATAATTGTTATTTTTGGTTGTTCAAACAAATACATTGCTGGGGTCGAGCGAACTTTCTCTGTAGTGCAAAGCTCCGTTCTGTGTTTACGGAAGACTTCCAAGATGGTAATGAGGGGACAAACAGAGGAAAGTTGCATATCTATTTCCAAGTGTCAGTAAATGTCATGCTTACCAGAGACTGACAACTGGGAAAGCACAGCCACATACTCACAGCTGTGCATGGCTCTTAGAAGAGATTTGTGAGGGATAAAGGACAATGAAACTCCAAATACCAGGAGATGCACTGCCAAAGATTTAGGTGCAGTTCACTGTAAAAACCTGCCAGGTCAACAAAAGTGAAACCTTCTTTATAATTCAGACAGCCTCCTCAGGATTTTTTTTTTTAAAAAGCTGACTGACCGTGACATTTATTTTTATTCCAGCGGATAAACACTTCAACATGGGAGACAAAATGGATTTTACGAGACAGGAAACATCTCTCGACACCACGGACTTCATGTGCTGTGGGTAACTGTTGCTATGTTTTCCTGCTCCTGAAGAGCCCCACTACGGCGACTGAAAACACAAACCTTCAGATTACCGCTAAGTCTCCAGACACAATATGTCTTGTACTCATTCCTTCCTAAAAAAAAATGGTGGTCCTCCATGAACGGGCCCATTTGCCTTTCTTTCCAGCCTGCTCTTGGCCTTTGCGGCAGTAAATAAAACTGACAGTGAAGAGCCGTTCCAGGCGGCCATCCCAGCTGAGTTTTATCATAGCCCAGCTGTCAACGGGGAAAACAAATAGCGACTAACACATCCGGTTTCACATGGCAGGGATAGCGTACCGTGTGATAGTTGATCATCTCCTGCAGGCTCTCGGCAAACTTTGTGAGACTGGACTGTGGAGAAGAAACGGAGGGACAGGCATTAACAAAAGGCAGACACACACACACAGTACTATTAATAACCAGCGAGCACCATGTGGACTCACATTATAAAAATACACAAATAATAACAACTGGGCTCATTTGTCTGTATCAAAATACTACATCAATGGCACAAACACTTCTTTCAGGCATGGAGGGCTACGAGGAAACTGGTCTTTTTTGAGACACAATAACACTTTGGGAAAGAATTTCTTTGGTTGATGTATTCTCTCAGAATGCATGGAGTGGCTGAACTTCAAACCCAAGGGAGAGGCAGCGAGCGAAATACACAAAGGCAGACAGGAAGTGCTCGCCTCACCACGCAACATTCATGAGAAAACAAAACAAAACATCTGACCTCCATGAGACCCAGTGGACATTACAAGGTTTTACTAGGCCTCCTGTTTTTTTAACTCGATCTAATCTGGTAATGTTGTCAGGGATGAAAACAGATAAAAACAGTGAGCAAGCACAGGCCTCTGAACATGCAGAATCTAGGAGAACCTATTTTTATGCTGTACCGGGTCAAACATCTTTTCATTTTGCTTCTATTTATTAACATTAGATAACTAAAAAAATCACAGACCTCTGCAAAGCGTATCGTGACCTAGGGCGAGGTGACGTCCCCTTAATCAGCAGTTGATTACATGATTAGCACCAACCACAATATCTATTTAACCCTCTGAAAAAATTATCGTCGGGATAACAAAAATGTTCTTAATTTAAAATGTTTTTCAAGCCAGAATAAATAGTGCCGTTCCATTGCTGCCTTTATTGCAATCGTAGCCAGTGTAAAAGGTTTTCTATCCACGTTGGAAATCTTTTCTTTTTTGGGAGGCTTTGTAAAATAAATCCATAAGGATAAATCCAATATTTAACATATGTGATCATTATTATTCATATATTACAGCTAAAATCATTTGATCCAGATGGAATCTCTATGATCCCCCAAATTACTCAGTATTTCATAACGAATACACCCAGTCCTGAAACAAATGCAAACGTTGGGTCTGTGGGATCAGGTGCCTGTTACCACCACCAGGTGATATCTTGATCCACCTGTTTAAATCCATTGTTATCAAGCAACTAAAGAATTTCAGGATTTCAAAATTAAATTATCTGCGTACCATTCCCAACATTTGCTGAAAAACTGACACAAATGTGGCCCAAACTTCTTGAAGTACCTTGCTAAGAGAAAACAAACACCGGTGAAAACATAACTTCCCTGGTGCAGGTTATTACTTTGAATATCAGATAATTAAAAAGAATGTCAAGAAAGGCCGGTTCCACCACACAAACACACAACTGAAAGACTTTATTTTCCCGTTTACCTCGATGACCTCGTCTTTGGTGGACTGCTGGGCTAGCTCCCGGATCCCGCTAACAAACTGCTTGTTGGCTGCATTGTATGCTTTTCCTGCATCGATCATCCCAATACACAGCTTCACCAGCTACAAAAAGAAGGTAGAGGGAGAGAAAAGGAAAGGAAACACTTGAGTGAGGTAAAAACTAGAAAGAGCATTTTCCTTCCTAATAAGCCACTTGAAGCCTGCTGCTGAATGTAGATTCAGGAATCAAAGGTGTGGTGGTACTCGCTGCTGCAGAGTAGTAGGCAAACCCTACTTAAAAAAAAAAAAAAAACAAGCTGCTTAGTCAGTTTGTCGGTAATTAACAACAGGCACTTCTTCTCCTCCTGACTCATTGGGGGCAAAGATAATTCTGGGTTATGTAAACTCACAGACAAAACCAGGCCGTTCTCCATCCACTCCCACACATTCGGACTCTGCAGCCAATAAACATATTTGTTCAGAAGTTACAAAGCAGGTTTAAAGCATTTCAAGAATACCTTATGTATTGGATTTTCTTCAGAAAAAATAAATGTTTGGATATACGCTGTACAATGTTATTTAATAAAATCAATCAACACATGTAAAATATTTCAATCAAAAATGTACTCACTTGACCAAATTTCAGAAAAAAAGTTTTTAAAAAAAACACTAGGCTTAAGTGCTTGTCTTGATTAATTATTATATGTGAGCAGATTTTGACAAGGGTTAAGGTAATGATACTTCAAGTTCTTCTAGGATCCAATTTACTTTTTTCGTCATTCCAACATTCTTTGATGCTACATTCTCTCTTGCATTTCTGGCAAAACATGAAACAAAACCTTTTTGATTTAGGCTACACAAGTCAAAACAAGTTATCGTCAATAAATTCATATCAGATTCTATCACTGTGCCGGTGTATGCTCTGTACAGTTAGCCACTTTTTTAAAATTGAGCTTGGAAAACTTTATACTAAAAATGAAGAAGAATGTTCTTTTTAAAGCAATTTGCTGTATTCCAGTTCAATGAAATCCCTTGATCAGACCTGCTGACAGAACATTCCATCATCAGCTATTGGTCCTCAGAGAGCAAGTGTTAAAATCTCCAGTTAATTCACACAGCATTTTGGAAAAGTAGTCCTTTCAGAGTGTTTTACTTTTCATTTAACAGTTGTCTCTGTGTGTGTAGATGTGGGGCGTATTAAAGGCTCCAAGGAAATGTTGAACATTACAAACGATCTATTTAGCCCCTTGTCTCTGGACTCCACCCATCACACACACACCAAGAAGGGAAGTGAGGCCAGGGCTGAGTCACAGAGGTGGGGTGATCAGGAGGGGGGGGGGGGGGGGGGGGGGGGGGGGGGGGGGTCCTCTAAGACTGTGAGTCCAGGAACAATGAAATGGGATCATCATCCAAGCTGGAGGTCTTCCTCAGCTAGTGAACAATACTCTCAGCTCTGCAGGATCCATTAGGAGGAGAGATTGGTCAACTATCCACTACTGATAAATACTAGTTTGCTTGGTTGGTTTAATACTTCTTCGGTCTGTATCATGCAACTATAAGGACTGAATCTCTTTATTTTGACACAGACCTGAATTTGTAATCTTGTTTTCCATCGTGGTCAAACTATGTGAGGTTTGATGAAACCCAACATTTGTCCATTGACTGGTCTTGGTCACAATGGAATGCGTTTTTGCTGATTTTGATAAAAAATTGTAATTAAAATCTGATGAAAACATTTGACTGCCAGTTGGTGTAAACTCCCCCCCTCTGTGTTGGCAACAGACTTGTCAACTGCCTCCGCTTGAGAATCACTGCTCCATCTGTGACAATCTTGAGCAACTATTTTAGGAATTGTTTCCCCAACAGTTTGCCAAATCACAGATAGTATGAGTCTGTTGAATAACATCTTCCTATCCTTGAAAGAAATGTGAATGCACATTTTTTTTAATTTAAGTCCAAGCCAGGCATTCGGTTTCTGCGCTTTTGATGGGTGGTACTCACTTTGTCGAGCTTGGATTCCAACTCGCACACATCCCCCTCTACTTCCTCTATGGTGGCTCTGTGGGGACACAAAAAAAGATGTTTGGACAACTGTAACAATGGCAAGTGAGATGATGAAAAGACACAGTTATGTCTGTGCCATCTTGATTTAGAGCATCACCCTTTTCCCCTTCACCACCTTTCCTGTGCCAACTTTAAAAGTGAACAAAAAATGCCTGCATACTTCTTTATCAAATTAAATAACTTATAAATGACTTTCTTTGGTCACAACATGACTTCACAGCGACCCTGAGCTCATTATATTGTCGTCATTAACAATTCAATCTGACCAACACGCCCATGCTCTACAGTCTGTGGCCTCTACAATTAAAAGCTTCAAACTGCATTTGGAATATCACATACTTGAACGCCACTGACGCAAGCATGTGCACACACACGCGCCATTAGAGACACCCAAATTGAGAGCTGCCATTTCGGGTAATGCCTCGGGGCCGGTGTCAGGCCTGGCGTTCTGCCTTAAAAAAAAACCCCAAAAAAACGTGATGAAGCGGTAAGCACAGCTTGGTTCTCCACAGGATCCACAGCCCAGGAGCCAGAGAGCCGTGGGAGGGGAGGAGAAAACTGAAAGGCCTCATCCCAACACAGACATGATCCACTGTGCTCTACTTGCCTTGATGATCATTTTAACTGGTTTCCCATTGCTAGTACAGTGCCCTAGAAAGTGTGTATTCCTAAAGGAAAGTAGATAGACTGCATGTATGCTTGTCTTCTAACTACAGTATGTAAAGGGTGAATATATAAATTGTTTTGTGTTTTCAAATTGTTTTAATACTTTCTATCCATCCATCCATAAAACAATAGTGTTCGGAATTCCTGAGTGTCTGTGAACGCCTTGGAGTTTCAGCGTATTTTAGAGAATAAAGAAATGGCGACTATACGTAAACTGTGCTTATGAAGTTTGTCGTTTTGGTGTTGACTATGGCCACACAGCCTGTGTTGGTGAGGAATAAAGTAGCATCTTAACTGGGAAATTTACTTTTACTATGTTGGCTGCACAATTGGAGCAGGAAAACTAAGGAGATTTGAAAGGTAACAAAAAATGGGATGTAATTGTTGTTGTGATCACACAGATGTAACACTGGAACAAAAGTGCTGCTGCAGAATAGTGGATACAAAGTGTATGATTTTTTGTGGGATAGTCACAAAGAAATGCTTCAGCAAGAACTGAAACACAGGTCTGCTGCTTATGAGGCAAGAGCACTACCCCCTACAACACCAAAATGCACCTACAGGACTTCAAGTTGCAAACTATATCCGAAAGCTAAGGTTGAGCCACCAAACAGTCAGAGAGATATGTGAACCACAGACTGACAGATAGATAATGCAACCTTTCAGGAAAAAGACCTTTTGTCTTGTTCCTTATAGACGTCATTTAACTAGATTTCAGGCCTAAATTGCTGCTGCCTGAACCATTAATCACTCAGATAAGAACATTAATTTATTACTTGAATGTAAAAGGACAAAGACAAGATATCATACCAGCACTGTGTGTGTGTGTGTGTGTGTGTGTAGCCAAGTATAGACCAGAGGGATTAAGACTGACACCCCGCTGCAGCAGCACACAGGCATTTGCCAAACCCCCTCCAGCTGTTTGTTGTTCCGCACGGTGCCTCGCTGACGGCCGCCAACATCTGGTGACTGTCAGGGAAAAAAAACAAGAGGCGGGATGGGCGATGCTGCCATCACAGCAGGCTTGGATGAAGGATTCTCCGTTTTCTACTAAACGCATAGTCGTACATATTGTTTACTTACTAGTGTATCTACATACATTCTGACCTAAGGGCAGCTAAGAGGGTGTTGTCTTATTGCCAAAGAGGGTTGTAGTGTGAAACATAACATAAGCTTTTACAATTGTGCTTTATCAGCCGGTGGCGACGATAGAGCTAAATATAACCTTTAAGCCTTTGGATATACTGCTGCAACAGAAAGTAATAGCTTTAACTGGGCTGAAGGTATTAGAGATCTGTCACATATACACTTCTTTATTGATGACCCGGGTTGGGAGTCACACTCTACAAAAGTAATGAATTGTTGCATTGCATTGCTATTAGCTGTAACACAGTGATGTAAGGCAAAAAAAAAAAAATTAGAAAAAAAAAGCTAATATTTTACGTACAACATAAAAATGTCAGTAACACGCGTTACTACATTTTTCAACCTGGATTGAAGAGATGTTTCTTTTTGTTTTTCTTCGTATAAATTAGCTTTTTTTTTTTTCTTTTGCCCAGTCAGACAGTAGATGGAAATGAGCGAAACAGCAGAAACTTCAGAAAACACATTCTTCAGATTGGCATAGATATGATTTCTTTATGCAAATTAAGGATTTGAACAGCATCATTGTCAAATGCACTTTGTGTGCTGAAACTAAAGAACTGTCCACTCCCGAAAACAGCAGCAGAAATTTAACTAAACTTTCTAGCTTTTGAAGAAGGCGGAGGACGAGAGTGGCGATAAAACAACGCAGCCAAGTAGACTCATGTCGGTGGATGTTGTTGAAGGTATGAAAACCTCTTTCAACAGTGGAATTGCCACCTTTTTGAAAACGTATCTGCAAGATCCCTGTTGTGAGAAGCAGAACCACTGACTATGTCATTTCCAACCTAGAAGTAATGCAATAGTAATGTAATGCCTTTGACGTTTACTTCAGTAACATTGTAATGTAACAAATTACTTTGAAACGACAGCAACAAGTCCAACACTGTTGAAATAATCTGCAATAGGCAGAATGCTGATGGGGGAAAAATATTAAACTCAAAACACAGGCTTGATGCAGCCAAGCATCTGCCTTTCTTAAAACTTTGACTAAATCCAAACGAGATTCAGGAGTGAGGCACCATTGCTAAAAATCTAGGCTCAAAGCTTGCCATGGCTGAAAAAATGATTGATGGTTGTTGTTCAGTTACTGTCTAAACTCTTCCAAGAGGAAGAAACAAGCTGGCATTACATCTATTAAAAGTCATTAATCAAATCAGAAAGGACTGGCAGCAATTCCATCAATCAGCTAGTTGAGTTATGGAGATTTTTTTTAGAACTGAACTGTTGAGCCTGCAAAAACATGTCAAGAGCCCATTTAAATATAATCAAATTTCATAAATTCAACCTTATAGGCCACTACAGCAAAATTACTTTACTCATTTAATTTAGTCTACTAGACTAATCCAATTCCCCCGACATTAACTTTTACCATCTGTTATATCTATATATAGTTTATAGTTCACCAAGTAGAGTCTAGAGGAATGACTTCAGTCCTGATTACTGCCTGCAGCAGCATGGGAACACTGCGTCTCATCATAGTAGTAGTCTGTGGTTTTAAGAGATTTTGTTAGCAACTCAAACACAGCCGAATGACCCAAGGACTTAAGTAGAAGAGGAAGGCAGAAACAGGGTCAGAAGCAATAGAGAGCAATGCCTCTCTCAAGGACACAATAGCCCTGATCCAAAGCTAAAGAGCACGGCACCAGCCCTGTTTGCCTTTGTGGGCGGTCACAGGCTATTTATTTCCTTGATGAATCACCTGCAATCATGACTGTGACTGCCGTCAGCCTTTAGTGTCTGGATTAAAGAGGATTTTCTACGCGCTAAAATCCCTGATTCTCTCACAGTGGCCCGAGGGGAAAGGCTGAAGCATTCGTGGAAAAGCAAGATTTCAGTGTATGCTTAAGAAAAAGAATCACAAGGGGATGAGGTAATAACACTGATGCGAGTGAGTCGAAAACGGGCCAGGTCCTGTGTGAATATCATCTTTCTAATCTAATAAATTCTGTAACACATCGCCTGCTTCATCCTTGATAAAAGTCACTGGACCCCCGCTTGGTGCGGTGCAGCGGCTCAAGGGCAAACGGCGGGACACACGCTGTAGTGACAGCTCCTGATTAACTGGGTGAGTCAAAGGAAAAAAAAACAAAAAAAACACTTTCAGCCAACTTTCCCTGGATGAAAAAGTCCTTTGACAAAGGATCGGTTTAGATTTCCACCGCTAATTTTTTTAGACGGCTGCTCTCTGGCTTTTTTTTTTTTTTTTTTTTTTACAGCCACAAATGTGACCGCTTTCCTCTTAATCTCGGAACTCGGCCCTGCAGGGTGAACTTGTGAAAGTGCTGACTGAAGATAAGAAAAGGAGGGGCCCTGGCAAAACAAAAATCTGGGCCACTGCCTCCCAGCTCTGACCTTGGAGCATGTCCAGGCAGCCGGAGTCGGGGTAATGAGCAGAAAGAAGAAAGAGGCATGAGAACCAAAGACACAGGGTTTTAATTGTAATAAACCTTTTCTTCACTGGAAAATGACGGCCGCAATAAAACATGATTCTCATACCAGACAAACAGACGTCCACAGTGCGTATCACATACACGAAACGGAAACCAAAGAATTCAGCCCATCAGCCAAACTGATGATGGTAAACTGAAACTTTTCTATGGTTCTCTTTAGGGGCTGAAGGATTCAGGCAGTTCAACAGTGTTCAACATTAATCTTTCAATTCAATCCTTCCTTTTGGGTTCATGATTTTTCTTAAAATTGTACGTTGAAATCTGTGCACTTCAGGGCAAAACTCTAAGGTAAACAGGACCACGGGGAAGCTATGGCAGTGTCAACTCAGGGGAGTTCCTCTTCTATTTCATTTTATTTATGTTATACAACTGGTGTTTATCTTCAAATATTGGCAACCACCAGCTGAACCTCTGCAAGTCAAACTAGGGCATTTCTGCTTCAGTATTTGCACTACAATCTGCTTCAGTCTGTACACAACACAACACATACAAAAAAAGATTACACGTTTTACACAAAGCTTGAGGTAAACAACCCTCATATTGTCTTATTGATACTGATAATGAAAGCTACACAGTAAAAATTGTGTTTTCGGTTCAAAAGTAGCTGTGAAGGAGCTGTATGTATCTTAATGAAATATTGAACAGATCTAAGCACAAGGTATTGCATCTACCTGCATACAAGATTAAGCATGGTTTATCGTGTGTTTTTCTGCTGTAAAGTGCAGCATCACTGAACTTCAGTTTTAGCTAGATTTCACAGATCTAGAGTTAATAGAGCATTTAATCATTATTTTTGTAGAAAAGAAAAGCCAAGAGTCTGCTGATGATAATGAGAAATCCCTTTTATGTTCTTAGTCAAACACTCAAAGACTCTGATAATAAACTTAGACCAAATACCTTCCCATCTTCAACACAATAACTTCTTATACGAGCACTAACTGATAAAACAGTGAGCGGGGGGGCATTATGTGTTCGTGACGCAATGTTATCTCAACACCGCATTGTGGCATCCGTACGCCTGCATCTGTCAAGAGCCCACATGAAGCAGGACGGCTGATAAGCAGCCTGGATGATACCGGTGTTTTGCTTCCAGTGCAAAGGACCTCTCGACAAACATCTGATTCCTGGCTCCTGCTGAAGAAGACGAGTACAACAGAGCGTATGTGGAGGAGATGTTATTAGAGGAAATAATCAACAATCCCATCGCACTGAACTCCAGTAGACCTTTTCATTTCAAGTGATTTGTCACATCATTGTTGCATCCAATTTTTTTGTTTGGTTTTTAGCGAGTTTTAGATTGTGCTGATGACAAAACTTTGATAAAAAAAGCCCCTGTGGCGTGGCAGTATATGTTAGGATATTTGGTCTATTTACATTCCCTGTTTTTATACCATTTAAGAGCACATGAATAAATGCTTTGTTTGTAAGTTTCTGTCACGATAACTATTCAGTGTTTTCTCTACGTTTTTTTTTTACAGCAGCAGACTCTCCTGGGAGCTGTTTTGGTGTAAACAAATGACACTCGACTGCAGATTTTACTTTTAAATGAGTTTATTTATTAATGCAGTCAGCAGCCGTTACTAATTAGTTTACTCACGTTAGTGACACTAAATGGGCAAAATTAACTTAAGCTAATGATATATGTAACGTTAGCTGGCAGGAATACATTATAAACATCTGCCGTTTGTCTTTGTCAAAATTCATAGCTTAACTTTACCTTTTCTATGGTAATTACTCTGCCAGATTCTTAAATTCTTAATGATTTTATATATATATATATATATCCTTTGATCAACTGGTCAAAAAATACTGATTTCGGGATTTGATCACTACCTAACACCTAAATATGCTCTATGTACTATCAGAGAAGACAAAAAAAAAAACAAATATTCAAATATTTCTCTGCCTTCGTGGCAAAAAAACAGGACCCTGTGTGACAAAGCGTGGGTGGAAGGAGAAAAACAGAAACATATGATTACTAGCTTTTTCACTAAACGAAAGAATATATTGGGGAACTAAGACATCCTGGTTTAAGTGCTTTTTGGGTGTGAGGGTGAAGCTGAGGCTAAATATAGAGAAATGTGTGGTAGGAGCCAGACGACAGCCCATGAAGAAGAAAAGAAAGGGGGGAAAAAAAGCTGCCTTGTAAACCACATCATTGAGAAAGAGGCCAATTCAGCATCACTGAGGGAATGTTTAGGTCTTAGTTCTCTTTAAGTTGACCAACATCACGCAAAGGGTCACTGATCCACACTCTATACCAGACAGAAGTCCACAATACGACTTTAAGAAAACAAGATGGTTGCTTGGATTGTATTGGACGTGTAAATGGAGTTTGCCATACTTTGAAATACAATTACTGCACATGGTCTGGGCTTTGTTGCAATTAATTGATTGTTTAGCTCATTTATTGTCAGAAAATTACATTAAAAAACTATTACCCTTTTGTT
The DNA here is from genome assembly GCA_036785175.1 of Eupleurogrammus muticus. Taxonomy (NCBI): domain Eukaryota; kingdom Metazoa; phylum Chordata; class Actinopteri; order Scombriformes; family Trichiuridae; genus Eupleurogrammus; species Eupleurogrammus muticus. The sequence continues at coordinate 17,673,557 of JAYKQN010000006.1, read as the reverse complement.
TAATATAAACTCCAACATTTAAAAAAGGGAAAAAAACACTTATTATTATTAATTAATTATTTAAACTGAGAAATCCACACATTTGAGAGTCTGGCACTACCAACATGTACATTTTTTGCTTGATACAATGAATAATGAATTTAATTAATAACATCAATCAATCAAATAATGGACTAATAGTTTTAATAGAAAACAGGATTGCTGAAAATAGCTACTGTCTGGTCTATACAAACAATAAGTGAGTGTATAATGCTTTTGTAGTAGGTTGTCAGGATAAAACTGTGCATTTGACTTGTGTTACTGCTCCTTCTTGTACAGCCACATAAAAAGGTCCTATTTTAGCAGTGGGTGACTGTGGTTCTGACACTACAAGAAACTAAACAACAGAAACAGACAAAGCCTTGGATTCTCTTTGATACCCCCCGCCACCACCACCTGTTAGTCAGGGCTCTGACTCCATAGTAGATCTGAAAAACTAGATAAGTCATTCTTTTCCTGTGACTCCATGATGACTCCATGACCACAATACATACCAAAAAAAAAAAAAAGCTCAGTGTCCCCTCTCATGGCCTGTGTAAAGTGTGTGCACAGATTTGTCATCCACGCTGCCGACACAATGGAGTCTTCTGTGGCCTGGAGCACAGACCTTGCTCCTCACAGACATAAGCTTACACTTAAACATCATCTGCTCTGCTCTTCACATATTTCCACTTCCCCCCTTTCCTGAAGGATATTGTCTGAAGCAGAAACACTTCAGGATTAGATTTTTTTTACCTAGTTATCCATTTCAATTGCTCAGTATCCATTTTGCAAATATTTTATGGACATTTTTAATGATTGTTTTTAGATTTATATAATCACTAGATTATTAAAAAATGACACTAATTGTTAGTTGTAGCATTACTGGTATAATAAAACATGTCCAGTCCTGTAATGTTGAAGCATCTGTCAATAGAGAGTCAAACTCTTTTTCATTACAAAGCTGTAATCTACACAGTCCAAACAGGTTAAGTTTAAAATGTATATTACCAATCTAATTGAAATTTTCCAACAGCTGAACACTCTGCATTAGATCTTTTCTTTGATGTTTTCACATAATGTTCTGTACAGTGACCAATAATGTTTTGTCTTTTCATCTTATCTAATGTGTGAAGTATGAAAGGAAGATTATACTTTTTTTTTAAATTTAATTAATATTTTAACACCTGCAATGGCACCCGACCATTAGCGATGAATAAAGTGAAAATGAAGTGAGAGTGGCTGTGGCCAACAACACTTTCAGTCTGTGGTCATGGATGGAAATGAGAGAGCACTGTGACGTAGATCCTGTAATTGTTAGAGAAACGGGGCAGTGGTGATATGGAGGGAGGGTCCCGCCGTGGTAAAACACACCATTAGACACACGGGCTTCAACAACACCAACAAAATGAGGTCATTCTTTTACAGATAAACACTCACGCTGGCTCCTGGGGAAATTCTGGATGTGTTGTAATTAGTAAACACTTATTCTGCATCCTTCTTATGTCATAAAGGGAAAAAAGAATGAGGAAAACATGGGTGTTAAAACAACAATATAATCAGGGACTGCTGTAGACTTATCCATCCAGGCAATAAATTATAATAAATTGCATTTTCATGGCACCTTCATGGCTTCATGGCTTCACACTACAGACAGGGAGCAACATACAAACACAATAGGTTCCAAAGGCTGTTCGTCAGCAGAATTGTTCCTAGAGTCGTTACACATTCTTAGAGATAACCATCGAACCCATTGGCACAGCAGTCTTCATATAGTCCATTATATGGTCTCTTTCCTTGTAAATTTCCCCGATCGTTGGCTTATTCATACCGGAAGCATGTGCAACATTCGCCATCTTATCACCAACCTTTCGTCAATGGCAACCTTCATTTCTATGGAGATTGCCTGGAGTTTCTTACACTTCCACTATCAAAAGGCAAGTGCCGCTAGCTTTATCAGCCATCATAAACGAGGTTAACTTGTACGAAATGGTAAAGTATTAAAGGGTACAAAGCCTGACGTGCTGAGATGCTCACAAAGGTCCGTAAGCCAGATGTTTGTATCCTGCGGAACTGCTGTACAAGCGTTCATTCATCCATTCACACACATTCATACGCCGATGGTTGCGGCTTCATAGATGCCGCCGACCACTCACCAGGATGTAACCTTATAACGGATTGATTTACACATTCATGTACTGATGGTGCAGTCAATGGCAGCAAAGTGGGGTTAAGTATGGGGCCCAAGAACACGTTGACACGCGAACTGGAGGAGCCGGGAATTGAACCACTGAGGAGTTCAATACTCACAGACGTGGCATATTGTCGATAACCCAATAATCAATATAATATGATATATATCATATATTCCTTAATAAACAAGCAAACATTGATTTAAATGTCAAATCAATATTATCCATTGAAATGGAATAGTTTATATAATATATGTTCAAACTATATTGCCCACATCTACATTTACGTATTAGGAGTAGCTCATTATGCATAAAATGCTCCTTAAGTATTCAGAAGAAAATCAGCAATAATTGATATTGTTCTAGATAAGCAATTGTTTATCGATTTAAAAAAATGTCTTTAGTCCAGCTCTATTGACATCTTTAATTAAGTGACTTACAGGAGAAAAATGACATTGCCTTTGAGCTTGTGGAATAATTCTAGACTTGGAAGTTGAGAATACGTCATATTTCATTTTGTAGTCGCTGTGCTGCCCTATTCCTAGAAGGAGTAGCGTTCTAGCAGGAGTGCCGCCAGTCCTTGTTTAATTAACTATTAATTGCCGTTATTAATAACAATTAAAAAGAAACGGACCAGGGCTCAATTAAATCAAACTGCAACAAGCCCGGCGCACTAACAAGCCTCCAGCTGGAGCCCCATGAGGAACCGCGCTCATCAACAGGCTCTGGATTGTGGATCAACGGAGACCGCCAGCGATCTGCTGACTCTACAGCTGCCAGTGACTCAGGGGAAGCTGCAACCGGGCCTGCTGGACCCATGACTTCACAGCGTGGCACGCCGCCAAGCTCGGAATAAGGGAACAAGCAATTATGTTATAATAATTAACAAGAAAGTGAAGACGAGGGAAAACTTAGCCGCTAATTACACGTGTTCTCTTCTAGGCAGTTCACGTCTACTTGGGTGATGTAAAAACATATCAGTTCTACTCGTGTTTTATTTATTTAATCTCTTCTTGTTATGCTTTATTTTATGGCCCATTTAGGCCTGGTATCAAAACATTTCAGCTTTACAGCTGTAAAAGGTCAAAATGGAAATTAGACTAAACTCAAAGCCATCACTGTTGAACTCTGACTGTAACTACAAACCAACCCAAGACTTCTTTATGAAAAATACATTCCATACAGTAGATTTTGTGTCTACACACTAGGGTGATTAAATATTAAATATGTGAAACATTTATTCCTACACAAGCGAGGAGCAAAGCTTTGATCCTCTAAAGGGAATTTTAAAATGTCATTCTTGAAGTGGCGCCAGAAAAGCTCTCGAGTTTAACATCTATCCTCAAGTGGAAAAGTAGGCTACTAGGGGTTACTGCCAAAAATACATAATAGTGTACTAGTATACTAGTGCAGCTCTCCGCCACCAAAGACAGCCTCCCAGCTCAAATGAGGATGAGAGCAAAAAAGAATATGTGGGACGTGGTAAATTACCACTTGAAAACAACCCTCTCCACATTTGGGGGCTCCATGATCTCCGACACAAAGTTGAAAGCAAACACCAAAATGGAAACAGATGTTGTGTGAGTGAGAAGCTGCTCCGCACTGGTGCACATTTCATGTTTTCATCCATTCTCTCCTTCTCTCCTGCTTTTGTCCTCTTCCCTAGCCAAGCATAACGAGTGGGAGCTGAGGGGAAATGAGTAAAGTGGCGATGGTCGAAGTGGAAAACGGCGCTTCAAGAGTCTCCGATCTGTCCCATGATGAGCACACAGCGTGGTCAGGAAACTTTGAGATGACTCTGTTTGAGAGGAAAGGTCAGCAGAGACCTGGAAATCAGGATAGGGCGTTATGAAATGGCTTCTCTTCACACATGGGTGGGTCAATGGATTATATTATATTAAGCTAAATGTTTCCTAGTATCAAAACTCCAGATAAGAAGAACCTAATGCTGATCATACACCTGCCAATAGTGTTCACATTCACATAATACTAATAATTATTGAATTATAACCTGTGATACAGTAAACTCTTTTTCTTAGTGCATAACTGATGTTCAGAGAGCTCAATGTTCAACTCCATATTCTTTTTTTGGAGTGAATGTTTTCTACAAGTACAGTTAAGCGAGAGCACATTTAAGTCTCATTAAAAAGGTGCAATGTGTGCAATCTGGCCAAGCCTGGCTAACACCAGAGATTTGGTCTGGGAACCATCTGTCCATTTGTTGGTATCCGAGGCCTAATTTATCAAAGCCCAGAGCTGTTTATTGGGTGCTATGGATGTCTGTCAAGTGCATTCGTACGTAGCTTATAGTCAATTATATCAAACATACCCGATGATGTACAAAAACAAAGCTGAGGTGAGTGCTGCAATGTGGGTCAGGAGAGATGCAAAAAAATGCAAACAAAATGGGGAGGGGGAAAAAAAAGATCAGGTGCTTATCAAGACTTGGATCAGTAGTGAGTTGAAAAATAAATGAAAAGGTCATCTGAGGCACTGCAATTGAATAAAAATTCTTTTATCAACAGGGACAATGAGCTTTTGCATTTTCACTTGCATAGGTTATGCAATACAGGTCTATTAAGTTCTAATGATCAAAGACCCGATGACCTAGCCGATACCCAATCATGATGAAATAGTTGAGTACATTTTTCTAAATAAACTTGTTGTATAAATGACGATACACTTTCAAAGGCTGCCTCTAAAGGTAAATCACAGTCTGCCATCCTGTTGGATCCACAGTTATCAACAAAGTGACTCCTGTCATTGTTTTGCTGTGCCCTCTCCACCGTTCTGTGATTGGCTCCCTCGTTGAGGGGAAAAAAAAAACAGGACCTTGGTGTCCAGACTGAATTGCAGAGCCATAAGTTCAAGTAAAGCAAAGTCAGGGAGGCAGCATACATGTAAAATAGTTGAGGGTAACTAAACCTGGGTTGGAAAAAGAAAAAGCTTTGACAATCCCAAAATTGTGTTATTCAGGCCTACAAAACACAACAAATATTTATATGCATCTACTTAAGTGCCATGGTATTTCTAACCGTAAAAGCGAAAATAGCAGCAGCCAGATCTTAAAAAAGGAGGAACCTTGCTAATGTCTTTTAATGTGAAATTCGGCCAAAACTTACTGAGGCCTAATGCTTTTTCAGGATCAATTACCCCCCCCCCCCCCATCTCTCCTGTTATTTCTGTTCACACTGATTGTTTTCTTTTTGAAAACTGAACCAAAAACCCATGTTCATTCAACCTAAGGTTGCACCTAAGTTTTGTTGAATAAGGGAAAACAGGAACTGAAGCAACAGGTCCTGATATATATATATATATATATATATATATATATATATATACATACATACACACATATATATATATATATATATACACACATACATACATACATACATACATACACACACGTAAATAAATATGAGAGGAGGCCATTTAAAAGGTATTAGTTCCTGATCAGTGACCATGACTACAGCCCGTCTGTTACTGCTGAAATAGTTTGCAGGCTATGATGAACTGTACTAAAACGGTCTGGCATGACTCAGCACTCTACTATCAGCAATCTATCAAAAGAGAGAGACTGAAGGATGAAAGAAAGAAGGTTCAGAGACAGCGTGACACGTTTCAACTACAACAGGGATAGAAGAAACTGTCAAAGTGATTAAAGGGAATACCGGTTAACAATTAACCAAATAATCACAGTAACCCTATGACCGAGACCCTCAGTCTTCTCCAGAGAGGTATGTGTATTTAAAGGTGTGTTAGTATTACCGACTTCATTAACACTACTACATTGCTATTGTTCTCTCTGTTCAAACCCTTGAATGTGACCCTAAAGGAAAAAAAGAAATTAAACAGTTTCATTATTCTGCAACAACTTTCGAACATCTGTTCCTCATTCTTGTGAGAGAGAGAGAGAGAGAGAGAGAGGATGTTGCAGGGGCTGAGGGAGGAGGCGCTTTGTCAAATCTCTGGAAAACCCAAAGCTCCAGTGAGGAGGAAGTTGAGAACAAACATCCCATTTCGGAAGGGTTTTTTTTCTTTTGTTTGTTTGAGCTCCATAAGGTTTGGAGTAATGATGTCAGAGGTGACACCGATGCCAATAATACATCACATGAGTGTCAACCACCTGACAAATGCCAGAGAGCTCATTTACAGTGTGGTAATGAGTGTTGAACCAGTGTTGCTAGTTGCTCAATCAAATCATTTTTATGTGCCATCTAATACAACGGAATTCAGATTTCCTACTACTGTTTTGTTAACTTTAAAAACTAATTTAACATTTTATTAATAGAGTTATTAAGCATTAACCTATACGGTATAGATATGGAATTATGGAGTTGCGCCCCTGGGTGTCCTGTCCCGCTAATACAAGTATGGTGTATTACACTCATGCATTTATAGGGCTACGGGCGTTTCTGCTTTCACATTTAATATATAATGACCCATTTTTTTGTACATTATTCATAAACAGAAAAAGGAGCACAGGAGAATGTTGCTTCAGCATGAGGCTGTGTGTGTGTGTGTGTGTGTGTGTTTGGTTTTTCCTTTCCCATCGGGCAGACTGGCCCCAGCTTTCTTTACAGACAAAAATAGAAAAGTGGCAGCAGGCAACAAACAGCTGATTAGCTGAGGGTAGCACACAGCTAGCCGGACACTTGAGCTTTGTGATAATATTTTTTAAAAAAGAAGAAAAAAAAAACAGAAGAACTAAGGAGGACATGGCAGGTTTCACCATCACTCACCTGAACCTTGGGGAGTCCTTCAAACACTCCTCGAAGTCCACGGTGATCTTCATGTCGCCGCACGCTCTCCGTCTGATTAAAAGCAGTAATCCACTCTCCGGGTCTCTCTCTCTCTCTGTGGCTAATTAGCTCGCGTGCTAACGTGCCCCGTACGACCAGCTGGCTCCGGCTCGTGTCACCGCTCCCGCTAGCCCGCTAGCCCTGAGAGGCCGGCAGCGACAATTCACAAGTCGCAGGAATGCGACCATAAAACGAGCGTATGTCGAACGCGAGGCTGCCAGAACGCAACGAAAACTATTTCGGACGCGGCAGCGGTCAGTCCTGAAAACACAGAGCGACTCCTGGTAGCTAGGTCATAGCAGCCAGTGGAGAGAGAGAGAGAGATAGAAACAGAGAGAGAGAGAGAGGAGCTTTTTTTTCCTTTTTTCCAACGCAGATACTACAGACCACACGAAGATCGTCTATTGTGGCAGTGAATGGGTCGCACATAGCAAAAGGGAGCAAAAGGGAGGGTGTTTTTTTTCTCGTGCGTTAGCCAATGCGCATGTGCACAGCCTTTAATTCTGTCTGTAGAAATGGTTGTAATTAAAGATAATAACGTGCCTAATTTCTATGGTTCCTCTAAATTTTATATAATAAGTACTCACATAATTTTCTTACAATTAGAAATAATCTAAGTCCTTAATTGAAAATGTTACCTAAGTAAATGTGTATAATTATAATCAGTAAATGTACTTAAAGTTTAACAAGTAAAAGTTATTATATTGACTTTGTTCTATGAATATATTTGCTTTTAGTCACAATCACACGTGACAGTGATTTTATGTTGTATCTCATCAATGTGGATCTTATTTTAGATACTTTGGATTAATAAAACTTCTCATATCATAATATATGATATTGTATTATAATCGGTATGATTGTTTTAATCTTTATAGAGCCTATTTTTCACAAAGTGTGTAACATTAATTAAGCAGAAACAGGATATTTTAAACAGCAAGAATATTAAAGAATATATGATTTTATGTTTAAACATCTATCATTATATTAATTAACTTTTATAGAAGAGTAAAATACATATTTAAAAAAACTAAAAGGCTCATCCAGAAGTGGGTGACTCTCTGTAGTAAGTGTTTATTAAAGACTTACATTACAGCTATTACATTACAATTATTACCTTTCTGAATAAATACCCTCCCTAGACATGTTTGAAAATGTATAGATATACTGCTTTTAATAATAATTTGTGTACAGTAATCCCCTCCTAGTCACAAATTCTTAAAATTACATCTACCCATTCTTCTCCATTAAAAATCCAAAATCTATGTAATTACAGCAGACTGATCAACCTTCATTTATTAGGATATTATGAGAGCTCAGGTTTAGGCAAGGTAGTAAAATATTCAGTAAAAGGTTGGTTTAACATAGAAGGACTGCAAACACATTGGTCAATATTATCAGGCAAATACACATTAAATTGAATTGATTTATATTGAATGTGTGACTGACATTTTGCAAAGTTTCCATATGAACAGATAGAGAGGAGGAACTTTTAGCCTTGTAGCAGTTTGCTCTGCTGAAATTCAGCAGGAGTGAGCCCCCTGTCTCCGCCGATACAATCTTCGTGTCGGTTGACGGGCGCTTCCCGGCGCTTCCTGATCCACGGGGACGAACTCGGCCTCATTTATTGCTCAACCCTGTGTATTTATTTACATAACCGCCCTCATTACACATTTCTACAAACATTTAACGTTTTATTCGCGGGCGAAACGAATCCATTGGCCGCTCCTCGAAACTCCGAACGCGCTTTTTTTTCACGGCTGAATGAAGTGGTCAGATGGTGCGTTCAAGCTTTATCCGTGAACTCCACACTCGAGCAAACAGGCAGGATAATCCGCACATGAACACAGTCCAGGCTTCATCCTATTACAATTAGGAAAATCCAACGGGAATGGTTGGTTGGATGTGTTGCGTTACAGCGCCACCAGGTGGTGGAAGAGAGTCACTGTCAGGTAAATGGCGAATTACCCAAAACACATAGATATAACAAATATGTATGTCCACAGTCATCCATGGTCGAGGCCTTTTTGATTGAAATAACTCATAAATATAATACTCTCTGCATTTGGTGATTTTTTGCGTTGCCCCCAAAACTGAATGTGCCATTTAAATAGGGCTATTATTTTATTAGGTTCATTATCTCAACAACCAGTAAAACATGACTTAAAAAAAAAAAAAAACACCTACAAATTTCTCTCCTCATATTTATGTAAAGAAGTACTTCATTAATGTATTTTTACAGCATTATTAAACTGCCACTTTACATGACATGGCATAAGAAAAAAAAGTGAAATTTAAACAATATGATGTCTTGGTTGTTTATATTAAATAGAAACAAATACTTGTTTTTGGTACAATTATTTAAATATTTGAGTAGAATTATCTTAAAATATCTCAGTCCATTGGCTGATAATTTAGCTTATTTCAAGTTTTGGTCAGTTTAAACCTAAATTATATTGTTTGACTTTTTATTTAAATGTTGCATCTTTATCTTATATGTTAGACTTGAAGCTCATATTTTGGAAGCACTTTTCACAAACCATTTACAAATCAAAAGTATACATATTTTATTCCTTGAGCCCTGAAACATTCTCACAGACTTTCCAGTGCCGGTTTATGTGAAGAAACGGGCACTGGAAAAAAAAAATTCTAGGTTCCAGATAATAGAAATAATTTGCATGTGCCATAATAAGCATAAGAAGCCTTCATTCTTTAGATTTACAGATATCTGCATGGTTCGGCCCTGATTTTCAGAATTTCTCAGTTATCAGGTAACAGACACCAAAGTCACGACACCAGTTCCTAGCAACTTTGTTTAATGAAGAGACAAAACCAAAACCGAGTATACACAGTCTTATGATTAAGAACATGCAAACTGGAAATACAAAACGACTTTAAGATCCACGTCATGTTGAGACGGACACACAGTGCAGAGTCAAGGGTTTGCTTAATAGTCTGACCCAAACAAAAAGATGGTGGAAACATGAGGCAAAAATAAAAAGTTAAAAAAAGAGAGAAAAAAGTAACACGGAGCATAGTTTGTTTATATTACACACGTACATAAATACATAGGAGGCACATTCGACAGGTAATAACCACCTAACGGGTGATCATGTTAGTCATGTTTTGGACAATCTTGTCCTGTCTAAGTCATAAGATTCATCCCAGCTTCTCTGCAGCTGTCCGTTTACAAACTCAGTGAGCAAAATAAAATAAGTCATAAAAAAAATCTGCATTTCCAGACATATTCTTCTTTCGTTTACAACAATCATGATAATGAACTGCTCATCTGTTTTTTCCCCTACTCATCATACTGAGTTCTTGTTGGTGGGTGGAAATGGTCAAAAGGATCACCAGGTTTTTTGAACCTCTACCATGGAGAGAAAGCACCACCAAATACTACACTAGAAGAAAAGACAATTGCAAATGGATGTTTGCAGAAGTCATACTGTTGGTCAGCAATATTTTGTATTTCCTTGATACGGATCTCAACACATCCAGTCACAGTGAGGATTTAAAGCTTCAGAGAAAAAAAAATTTAAATATCGCAAAACAAGACAGGGATCCTATGTATGTTTCTTGCAATCTTTTCTTTAATACAATGTGAAGTTGAGGATAAGTCTCTGGAAACTTCAAGTGTGCAATTAAGTGTGCACTAGATCCTTTTTTTCCCCTCCTCAATACTTTTTTTGTCCATTTCAACAATATTTTAAGATTTATTGACAGTTGTAGGAATTCTAAATATCACAAAAATTCTTGATCCGCCTCCATACGCCTTAGTGGTTACATCCACCGCCAACATCCTGCATTCCATGCAGTTCTTTAACTGTCTCAGTAGCATCGACATCTTTCTTTGACATTCCCACGCTGCATCAAGACACACTTAAGTAGATCAGACATTAAATAGAGCATCACGTATAAGCCAGGTGAGAAATCAAAACACAAACCGGATGATTGTACCTTCCTCAAGGGAATTTAGTTATAAATTCTGACAATGTGTTGCAAGAGAACGCACAGTGAGCATTGTTTTTGTTTTTGACAGATCTACCTACATAAGATGGTGTTTAAAGCGGTAACTTGTTAAAGACGGGAGCCTTCTCCAACAGGACAGAGTCGTGTGCATCAGCAGCACATGCCAGACCATAATACTGGCCCTTCTACAATCTGAAGGAACTGAAATGTTTTAAGTGCCACACAAATACCGCTCTACTCTGTATGGCTGGGGGGCCATACAAAATAGTACGGGTGCATCTGTTTTTGCACCCAAAAACAGATGATTTGCAAGAGAATATGCATTACTGCTTATTTATACTGTAAAGTGTGCTTCTTGATAGAAAATCCAAACACTAAATTTATCAGTGGACAGGGGTGGTAAAAGTCCCTCACTCAAGCTCTATGAGGTATGTGTGTTTATAAAATTGCCAGAATTTTAAATATGTTTTGGTGCTTTTCTCGTAAAGGAGATGAAATAGAATACTCTGGGTAAATTCAGCCAGATGCCAAAAAAATGATTATAATCCATGTCATTTTACTTGATCTTAAAGGTCCCATATCATACAAATAGCCACTTTCATGGATATTTTTTTTTTTTTTACAGTGTATGGTTATTTTAAAAACTGCTTTTCATCACAACACTCACACAGTCTGGATTTAGAAACTTTGCCGTTTCACTGCTTGCACTTTCCTAACTTCGTCACGCAGCAGCTTCCTCCGCCTGTAGAGATCCCCAGCACGGCCCACCTGCTCCCACCATCAAATCCACCTGCTCCCACCATCACATGGTCTTTTTTTAGTGTTCCAAGTGAAAATCAGGGATTCAGAAGAGATGCTCATGAATATTTATGAGACAGTCCCAAAATACAGCCTGTGCTTTCTGGAGTTCCAATGAGGTGCTTGTGAGAGCACTGTCAAACTACACCGAGTTGAATTTTTGTACTTTAAATTGAAAATATATCATATTAGGGGCATCGTAATATCAATTAAAAAAGAAAAGTACGTGACATGGAACCTTTAAGCATGAAAGTGTATGGTTCAGAGCAAGCATTGTCATGAGAAACAACAGCATCCATGTCCATTACTTGTTGTCAGTAACTATATTGTCAGTTGTAAGAGATCAAATTAAGAAGTTTAAAAATGTTTGTCAAACTTCTGTTGTGCAAGCTATGTTATCTTGTGCCTATACGCTATCAAAAACTGTTATATCACTCCTAATTTTTCACACATATGAATTAAGTGAAGTACTTCTGTTTTGATCATATTACCATCAGGCTTTCATCATTACCTGATGTACCCATTTATCAGGATGTGAACGTGGATTCAAACAAACACAAATGACCTAATCGATTATCATGGTTCCCAACTTTTATCACAAAAAGTTCTGAAAGTGAAGAGGATCTGCAACAGAGTGGTGGGTCAAAAAGCAAAACAAAAATAAAGGCCATCCGAGCTGCACCCAGTACAAGCAGCGTCCTTGTTTCTTAAGATATGCCTTTCCCAGGGCCGAGGGTTTCCCCTGGCTTCCTTCAGGGCCGACGTGCCGGCTCTGCATCCTGTCGGGGACTGGAGAGCAGCCACACAGGAGTCCTGCTTATTCACAAGTCTTTGAAAAGGCCTTGATCCTCCTTTCAAGGTCAGAACCACGTCCTCTTCAGTGCGACGCCAGTCCAGAAGAGGTGGGGGGGGGAATTCTTGGCAACAGGACGTGGGTAGAGGAGGGACCAACAGTCTTGTGTATTGTACTGAGTCTGGGCATGTTTGAAGGTTATATTGCACTCGAAGGAATAGTAGACAGACAGGTGACTTGGAGGTTATTGGCTGTTGAGGGTTGTTACATAGGTGGTGAAGCGGTATCTGCTGTTTGGCCCAGCATTAAAACACAGAGCACAGCGGCATTGTCTGTCTGGATCTCGAGCTGACACACATGTACTGTAGGTGGGAGAGAGAGAAAGGCTTCGTCTACGAGTCCAGAGAATCAGCTGGAGAACAAACAAGAGACAAAAGGGTTGGAATTGAGAAAAACAGAAACAGACCGAGAGGGAAAAAAAGTGGAAATGCAGTATTTCCATCATTTATTTTCTGCATGAATAAATGACAAAACATAAACTCAACTCAAGTAGGGCTGCTGTGTTATGGGGTATGTTTTTGCCCTCAAGTGTTTCATTCTCAAGACAGAGTTCTGATAATATATTCCTGTTTTGATGGTGCCTTATGAAACAGAAGTAGGCATGTACAGAGCAGCTTTAGAGGATCAGCATCAGGGCAGATTAAGATATTAAAAAAAAAGAAAAAAGAGATCATTACCCTTGACTATAAACCACTGTGCTTATGTAATCCAGCTGTTAGAACCAATTCCTGATGTGATTTACGGAAGCACAGATAGGCTCAAACAAACAGCAGCCAGCATCGGTGCATGAAACTGTCGTGATGCAACACACACACACACACACACACACACACACACACACACACACACACACACACACTTTACCTTCCTGTGGCGGGTCAACGCTGATCTCCTCCGTCTCCTCCGTGTCGTCCCTCATCTCCTCGTCGGCATCCTCGTCATCTTCAAGCTCACTGGCGATGAGTTGGCGGGCCAGCTTGATGTTCATGGCCTCGTTGTAGTGCATCCTCCTCATCATCTGAAAATGCTTCTTTTTGGCTGCGGAGGAAGATGCATTTGAAATCGCGTTAATTAAAAAAAATCATCGTCAAAAATAAATATCTTCTGCACCCTTGAGACACAGGTTGTATGTGATCCTAAGAAAGGACATGCTAGGTTGTATCAGTGTGTGTTTTTATTATCAGTGTGGCTCTAAAATGTTGCCATTCAGGATTTGAATAGGCAAATGGTGAGATAATGAAAAGATAAATAAGAGGTTTGTTCCATTCTTTCTCTGCAGTGCAGCTTTCAGGCAGAAGTGAATGGTAAGTACGTTTAATTGTCTGGAGAAAAGGTTTTGCGTTGAAAGGTCCTTTACTAAACCCAAATTTATAACCTAAATATTTGTGAAGACAAACCTCATTCAACCCACATTTATTTGTAATTTCCTTCCACAGTTTTAAGATCAATAAAGTTCTGAGTTGATAAACTGTGTGAGTATTTTGCGAGTTTTAAACTTGAGGAAAACAAATCTCACAAAACCTGAAAACACTGCACATGCAGCTCTAAAAGTGAAAACCATCCTGTAGGTGGTGCAAGTTGGCAAACTCTAGAACTGCTGAGGCTGCAGCTCTGCAGTTGGATTATATTGATTTACTCTTCTCTTGAATGTACATGCACAGTTGAGTTATAAAAAACCAACAAAAGCCAAGCTTGGTAACTGCAGCCATAATGAATCCTTGTTCATTGTGTGTGTGTGTGTGTGTATGTGTGTGTTCGTGTCTGAGTAGCATAGAGGAGTAAGGTCAGAGTGGGTGTGTGTCTGTCTTGAAGGGAGTCAACAAAAAGGTCAAGAGCACACAGAACATTCCAGCTCATTTCCAAACCAATCACTCTTCAACAGCGTATCACTTTGCATCAAGTCGCCCTCAGCGCTTTGTATCAAGGTTGAGGGAACAAACAAAGGGTGAACTGTGTGATTAACAGAAAACGAGAATGGATGTGAATCAATTTCATATAAAAAGATGTCTTAGTTCACCTTGTTCTTCAGGAGTCAGCTCTTCTTCCTCTTCCTCACTGCTCTCCGGCGGCTCCTCTTCTTTCATGAAGCGAGGCTCTGAGCCCTCTGCTGCCACCAGTCTTGAATGAAGAGGGAAAATGGTTAGAATAAATTTCATTTGATTGCTTGTTTAAAATACATCAGTTCCCTTTCTGCCCTGTTTTCTGCTTTTTGTGTGCACGTTTTTCCACAGACCTTCATTTTAACCTTAAAATGAAAATATACTATATATTTATATATATATCACGAGATATTATCAATAAGGCAATTTGGAGAGATTAAAAGAACTTTTGAGAAAGACATGGGGACAACAGATGGAGAGAGAGATATTAGGTGAAAAGGAGGCGAGAGTAGACACATTAAAGAGATAAAGAAAAAGAGAGATGTGTGCGAGTACTCAAGCATAAGACAAAAATAACAGCTAGTATCCCCATCTTTCTCACTCACGAAGAGCTTTAACAGCACAGGACTAAATGAATAATGGTTTATAGCCAAGCAGGTGGTAGCACTGAATCAGTGAATCTGCCCTGGGCAAAATCCCATTTACTGTACTACTTCTCTCCAACACGCTGGCCTGATTCACCAAGAGAGAAGACTTTGCCGTGTTCTTTACTGTTCCGAAATGCACCAATAATGGCATAAAAAACAAAGCTAATAAGGACAGACAAGAGGAAGCAAGAAGGTGGAAATGATGTAGAGAAATGGAGAGGAGTGAAATAGGTTTAAGAAAAGTTGGATAAGGTTTGTATGGGCGGAGAGCGTGAGAGAGCGGACAATGAAAGAGACACAACAAGAGATGGAAAAGAGCAGCTGTTGTACTATGTGGAGGCTTTAGTGTAAAACAATGGAAGGACTCTGTGTGGAAGTAAACAAAGGCAGCTAATTGACTCGCAAGCCTGCAGCAAATCACTATCCTCTCTGAGACACACACACTCAAAACACTTTCAACTAGCTCATCCCAACCATGCACCGATGCGCTTAGGTTAGCACGATGGCCCACAGCATGTACTCCTCTTAGGCTCCATTACCCTCCAGAAGAAGCTTGAATCCATCTGATTTCTTAATGAACTATTACCAAACATTATAAAGTTTGAAGGTTTTATTTGAAGTTCCTTCTATCACAGAAAGTAATGAGACTTTCCTCTGTTCGTTGCACTGCAATCATGTTATCAGACTTCAGTGTTTAGTGCTGGAAATTTGTTAGGCAAGGTTGGAATTATTCAACAATTGAAATGATTGAATATTAAGGTCAATAATCAAAAACAAGACAACTGTTAAACTGTTATACGTTTATACATAGATTCTGTTCTGTTGGGTGATAAAACTGGGAAATCCCAAGGGTCTGTGAACACATCTTCAAGTAAGTGTAGGATGGTTCTCTGAAAGAAGAAAAAAACACAGCATTCGTGAATTTTCCTCATGAACTACTTAACATGAACTTCGTTGTTTTGCTATTAGCTATGGCCCACATTAGCCTGTGTAAGCGTGAGGAATAAAGTAGCAGCTACTTTATTCTGCTACTAAATAAACCTAGTAATGTCTTAGCGTGTTATTTGGCAGGCGTTAAATTACCATCCATACAGAGATGTGAAATGTCCCCTCCTCTTAATAAGAACTTTTTGTACTGAATTTTTTTAAATCTGCAATACTAACAGGAAGTGTGATGTAGGGCTGTTCCTCACATTGAATAACAATAGTTTTCCCAGGAATTCAAGACTGAAACACCTATTACAACAGCCCATTGTTAATCAGCAAGTTATGTGGCAGAGTGTTAAGAAGCCCAAAAATGAACAGCCGATGTTCAGCCAACATGCATGCACACAGCTAACATCTGCAGAGAACAAAAGTACAATAACATCACCAAACTCAACAATGAAATTTAGATTATACTGCAGTGCTGAACTTAACCATTTCAGGCATTTAGTAAGCCCAGCGTGGAGCACTGTCAGCGGGGCAGTCTGAGTGTGTGTGCTGCCTGCCGTGCCTTCATGCTGCTCAGCTATAAACTACACCACACAGCTTCTGCCAGGACAGCCCTGCAGGCCTGGAGGATGCAGCAGAGCAGCTGCTCTGTTACAGCACCACTGACTGGAAGATGATGAGCAGATGCTATTGAGCTAGGTACTGTAGCACTGCCTGCTTCCTTTTATTCTACAGCAGATGTGCAATACAAAACACAAAACTAAACACACAAAACAATGTCATACTCCAGAATTGTAGATAGTTAAATAAATAGATACTGTACAGCCTCTGTCATCCATTTTTTTTTATTAGAACAGTCTTATTGGAGGGCAATGACAATGGTGCGTGTGTTCAGGTTCGGCGAATCATGCCTGCCATAATTACCAAATAATAGCAGAGATTTAATTAACTGCAAGGTTAAACACCGGGTGCAGGTGCACATTTAGATAAATAACAACCTGTTCCAAAATGAACACAGTCTAATTCACCCAAAAAGTGCACAGCTCTGTCCTGAAGCATCACTGTCTTGCTCAAATGGATAATATTGATTACCCGTCATTCGCCATGGCTCCAGAAAAAAAAAAAAGTTTGACATGAAATACAAACTTTAATGTCATAAAATATGCAGAGGAAGACTAGGGAGAAGAAGCTGTGAGACATTTAACTACAGTACTGAAATTTTACTTTTGAAAGATGCAAGTTAAAAAGAATTATAGGTTTAATAAAAGAATTTGTCATAATTAATGACATAAGCACCAAGTTTTTTCCAGATTTGCCACCTGGTCTCAAATAAAGCCTGGTCTGCTAAGTAACTGAAAAAAGTATTTTACGGTATATCTGCAAGCACACATTTTTGTCCTGTAGTGTGCCTGTATTCACAAGCTTCCCCTTCTACTTTACCGTGCAGTGCATGCAATGTTAACCTGACCTTCATTCGCCACTTTGCTTTTCAGCGCCTTTCTCTCCCTCATCTCATTATCCTCCATTCATGTTCAATCCTTACTTTGATGCCAGGTCATCGGCTGCAAGTGCACTGTGGCCGTCTGAGTCACTCAGCGCCCCTTCATCATCGTCGTCCCCGGTCATCCTGAAAGAGAGATTTTAAAAGAGTAAATGTGTGGCAAGGGAGGAAAGATTTTGTTTCCTGTTTTGCCTCAACAGAAGGATATTTCCACACAGAAAAATTGACAGAGAAGATAAAAGGGTAGAGAGGAAAGAGAGCAGAGAGAGCCATAAAGAGTGACCTTCCCTGCCACACCATGACATGTTGGATTACAAACCTGCTGAGCCACTGCAACTCTAAAACTCACTTACCTACACTCACTTACAGTGCAAACACTGTAGTTACAAGATTTTCTTATATAAATGTTTATAAGTAAACTGGAAAATGAATCAATTTAAACGCCTCTGACCTATTGTACGGTGTGCTTGGTTCATCAATCTTCATCAGACCGTAGTCTTTGTCCGCTGGGTGGTATGTAGCCAGAATGTTCATTTCATCCCATTTCTGGGATTTCTTCCTGCAAACGGATCAAAGAAAAAGATATGAGAAATAAACGATGACTGAATGGACAGACCGGCTTCCCACCCACCACTGCCTGCATCCCACAGATTCCTCCAGGGAGAAGAGCGACCAGATTTTATCTAGGACTGACCATGCCCCAGTTTTCACTCATTATTTTGAGACCACACAGACAAAAAAGCCCCAAAATGTCATCTGCTTTCAAGAAGTGGCATTGTATTATTGGTTTTGTGATATGATAATCCATCAAGGTGGCACGGAGGGGGGGTGAGCGAGCACTCGATCAGAAGTGAGTGTAAAGGTTAAAAGTCCAAAGATTCAATTGGTTTTGTTCCTCCTCCCTGTGACACACCTGTTCGACCTGATTTCACCTCAGTTCTCATTTGAAGAATAAGGGGGTCACCTCTGCATGCTCCATCAGAGCTTTTTACACTAAACTAAACAAACACAAATATCACATTCACTAATCCTCACTGCCCTTTCTAATCCTTGGGGGAAATGAACAGAAACAAAGACTAAAGCTGCACTGAATGAGAAATGTTTTAAAAGGATGGAGACCTGCCATTATAGTTCAGCGAAGAAAAAAAACATTTTTCTGTAATCGTCTGGAATTTCAATTGTTTCACAGTATAATTTGTGTACTATGCATGTGCTTATTTTTCCCCTCCATATTTCATCGTTTGCATTTCCTAACATAAGCGATTGAAAACCTGAAGTCCAGGTTCTCCCGGGAGATATCTGGTTTGGGTTAAACAATCTCTGCTTTCCCAGAGTTTCTCCGCCCACGTTGACCTTGTTCATGCAACGAATGGCCGAGCATCATGGGAGACAGATGAGGAGTGGCGGAGGACAGAGGTGCTAATTCCACTGCCTGCTGCTGCAAACCAATGTCTCGAAACCAGATATAAGCCATTAGGTCTTAGTTTATATTTTACATTTTTCATAATACTCATGACAAAGTGTTTTCCTCATTTTATGCAGGAAGGTAAAGGTGCCCTAACAGATGCATACACTCAGAGAGGTGTTGGTCAATAAACCAATTTATATGGTTGGGGATGCTGAACAATGTCAGTTTCACTGGATGCTACTCTAGCTAAATCACTTTGCTTGAGTTTGCTTTGGTATTCAAGCTTCACAAGCCTGTGCATAGCAGAGCTACACAAAAATGAAATGGCAAACATACATTTAATACATATATACAACACATAAGATTATCATGTATCCTCTTCTATTCATGTTGAAGTAGACGAATGTGTAGAACTTTTTTGCACTCAGGGAGTGAAGGATTAGAAAAGGACAATGTGAAACTCAATGTGATGAACTCAGAAAAGGAAATAGTTTTGTTAAGTTTGAGATTCAAGTTAACACAGATCCTCATCAGCTAACGCGAGGGAGCTGTTGGCCTGCTTTACAGGTAGCAAGGTGTCCTTTTAGCTTAATAAACCATCCTGTAAATAGGCGGAGAGGCTAATGTTTCCCAACCTGATTAAATGTGACCAACATACTGAAAAGTGAACATGCACACTCATCGGCTACATCAGGGCACGCTATAAACAGGAGCGTAGTGCACATCAAGAGCTTAGATTATGAAAGCACATTTTCAGTATTCAAAGAGTTTGAAGATTCACATGACAAATAGGAACACTGTGTTGAATTTTGGAAAAGTGTGTGTGTGTGTGTGTTAGGCCTGTGACAGTGTGTGTGTGTGTGTGTGTGTGTGTGTGTGTGTGTGAGTATGGTTACACAACACTTCCCAGGAGCAGCCAACCAAACATGTTCTGTTTCCAGTACTTGCCCTTAAAACCATGGTCCACTCGCTCATTCAGAATAAATCATTAGAAAAATGGTTTGACACTGATGGTACAGCTGCCTCTGAGAGACAGAACCAGAAAACATGAGCCCACACTAACCACGGAGCGGCAGCGATGTGATGAGGACTATCACTTGAGGGTGGTCAACAGCTGGCGACATAACGCTTCAGTAAAACTCATTAAATAGAGTGAGTCATCACTGAGAGCTGAGCTGCACTATCAAGTAGCATAGTCAGAGGGTAGTGGAAAGGTCCGACCCTACAGACAACCTTTCAAAAAGTGAACCCACCAACAGGAATATCAGCAGGTCCTGCACTTACTCTGCAGGATGGCCGTTGTTCCAAATGGGCAAAATAGCATTCCGCTATCAGATCAGTCAAGACAAAAGGTAGAAGCCACCCGGACGAAGTTCATCAATTTTGCTAACCTGTCTTTAGATATTATTATTAAAAATGATCATAAAGTTTTTGGTCATAAATGAGTAATTGCGTTGAGACAAGTATTTTATCATAGATACAACTAGTACAGATTAGACAATTTGGTTAAATCACATAATTTATTGCTAAATCAGTTTCTTTTTAAATCAACTTCCTGACAAATTACTTCACATTTGAATGGCTATGAATTTTAAAAATAATGTGAAAATGTGAAAATTATCACTTTTGATAGCTTTTTTTATTTATATATCACTTTTTTTGTATTTTCTCCCTTTTTCTGCAGTATTCAGTGTACATGCCACAGAAGTGACATTAACTGCTTCTTTCACACCACATTAGTCAACTACACAGAGTTTGATGGATAGCCAACTAGATTTAGGACTAAAACAACTTCTTCTAAAGCCTCTATCATCTGTACAGGTACAGAAAGTACATCTGAGGAGGAATGGAGTAAAGGTGAAGGAATTTAAAAAGGAGAAGACTGCAGGTCCTGGCAAGTCAAGTACTTTAAGTGGTGTTGGGGCAAAGAGAATCTGAATATGAGGATCTAAAGTGAGCCAAAAGGTAATATGCCAGCGACAAAAATAAAATTATACCCAAAGGCACATTATTAACACACTATTAATTATGGCAATGGGAATATAAAAATAAAAAAAAAATGGATTTCACAATATAAATCATTTGCCACAGTTTTACTACCTTCCCAGGCAGTTACGACGAACACTCACTCAGACACCTGTCGATTCGGGTTTGATCAGTTCCGGACATTGATTTTCCTCCCCACAGACCTCATGTGACCCGAGCAGAGAAGGGTAAACACATTATGGAAAGACAGAGATTCGCTGCCCGTCAGTCAAACTGTCCATCACATAGTCAGGATGCGGCTTGCGAGGGAGTAAAAGAGAGATTGAGTTTCACGGAAGCGTCCATGAATTATCTATGACTGGCTGTACAGCTTATACATCCCAGTTGGCTTAATAACAGTGGGTGATTGAGAGGATAACAACAAGTGGCCGTTTCCAATGCGACAAAAGAGGCTCTACAATGCCAGGGGAAATTAAAAGTTTATGCCCTGCAATTTTTGGTACAGAAGTGAATCGTACTAATTGGAATTTGCATGATTTGTTTATCTCAAATTCAAGAAAACACTAGTGTTCCTTCAGTCTTTGTAGAGCAGGATAAACACACAACTAAAGCAACAAGGAAATGGAACAAATGGAATGTGTTCTCCTGTATGACCTCTAGTCCATAAATGTCTACAAAGTGTAATTTTCTTATCTTTACATTTTGGTTACGTAAAATCTGTATTGTTTTACAGGTCGCCAGGTGCCGGATTGAATGAATTCTGGGACGTAGCTGTATAGCTCAGTCAGGATATCCTTTGGGTACTATAGAATGAACTATGACGGCAACATGATTTGTTGACACGGATAAGAAGGAAAAGACGTTAGTCAAACAATAGTCAAAATTAGGCTTTCCAATCTTAGCTTCTGTGAAAAAAAAATGAATGAAAACACAGAGGCTGACACTGAAGAGTCATTGTTAGGTAGGTCAAATAATTCCATCTGACACTAACACAGTGCTTATAAAAAATTCACAATCAAATAGCATGTTCATGTAATAAAACTAAAAGCAAAAATTGTGCAAATCAAAATCTACAGAGTACTCTATATGTAAGTGTGGATACTAGCTGCCATTGAAGCGTTGTAGAGCTCAGTCAGTCCTGGTTCCTCTTGTCGCTGACGATTTGGCACTTGGCTACACAGAGAATCCTTTCAAAAACTCGTTTTTTTCCTCCCGTCACTCAAAGACACCAGAGAGGCTATTTTGGTATCAACACAGAAAAAAGTTTGATGCACTGTTGGGAATGGAATTCGCTAATAGCTGCTGTCCCTCTTTGGCCTAATTTCTCATGCTGCAGCTCGAAAGGGGTTTCTGCTAATGTTCGGTCCTGGATGAATAACAAATTCAACATTCAATGTTCATCCAGCAAAGACGAAGAGCTGGTCACCTCCTAATTCATTCATGCATATAGAGAAAATTATCATGAAGTAGATAAAATGATTATAATATTGATATATACTGATACAAGATCCAACTTTCTAGGTTTTTTTTTTTTATCTCTAACTGGCCAGACCACCTGTTGCTCTCAACTGAATCTCCAGCAGCATTTGGTAGGTGGGTGGTGTTAATTAATCACCCTGTCTTGCTATAACAGTTTCCCATTTCTGTCTTTAAAGCTCAATTAGCAGATATTAGAGTCGGTGAGGCCATGTTAAAATCATATGCATGAAACTGGTGGTTTCTCTGCAGAAGGTTGTGTGTGCTGGTGTTCCAAGGGCACATCGTTTCCTAACTATAAAGGCAGGCTTTTAAGTGGTAGCCGTTTCTCAGATTCCTGGCAGATATAAGAACCTGCCTCTGTGGATGTATGCCAATATTGGAATTTACAGTAAATACATATCAGGAGGAGTCAACACATACAGTTATTTTAGACTTTCTAATGATAGATGATAGTGAGAAAATACTCCAATGTTTATTCTTTGCCAATCAAATCTATGTCCGTAGAATATGGCTCAAACCATAGTGATAGAAACCAGTAATTTATTTTAAGAATCAATGATAAATAATAAATAACGTACGTCTGGTTATTGTTCTGCGACGTGGAGCTTTATATGACAAACTGCAATCACATTTCCATTTATATCATAGATAAACTATGCAAAAAAAATAAGCTTAGTTGATGCCAGCTTTTATATTTCACAATTAGCTCAACAACAGAACAGACAGGAGGAAAAAATATATTTTTTATTTAGGGTGTTATGGTGCACTTTATAGTCATTAAAGATAGAATTATTTTTTAGTTATGGCATTTGTCCTAAAACTAGTCATTAATTTAGGAAGACAATTACATACTTCCTCATTGTCACTAATAGATCTCTACAAGTACAAGGATTTCTAGGAGGCTGATCTGATGCGTTAATATTTTTTTGCCACAGTGAAAGCATCAGTGTTGATAATACCAATGTATATATTGCAAGAGACACAAAGGCTCCAGAGAGAGAAACCCACAAAGAGCTCCAAAACTAGCCTGACACCAGGCAAGAGAACAGTAGATTTTTTCAGTCTCAGCAAGTGTCCAAAATCTGCATATCAGCAAATCATACTGCAATATAGGCACGCCCAAAACCTTGGAACCACTGTCACACCCTTACTTTATTGTCCTGCGTGGCTTTTGACCTTATCTAGGACGCCTCTTTGCCATGGCACACACACTTGACATTTCAGTCAGGCAACCTTTACTGTGCCTGAATGAGTCAATGGCTCATCCTGGTCAACTTCAGGATGGAAATTACACAAAACAATGCAAGATGTCCTCTGACAGAAAGTCTAATACTAGCCTGGAGTACACCCAATATGACTGTTATTATAATAAAATGAACATTTCAAAGATGGTCTCATGAAATGGGTGAACTACGGTAGAAGTAAATAAATAGAATAGCCTTGTTTAAAAGCTAGTTAACCACAGACTGTTGCCTCTTTTGTTTCAGACAGGTGCTTCAGTGGTGAAACCAGCCTGCAACACAGCTGCCTCTGTCAGAGGATGCTTATTCAATGAACGGACACACTTTTAGAGGGAGACAAAATATTGATGCTGCAATATAACACAATACCTTCTCCCATAATTCATTATAGATCCACTACCACACATTATAATAAAGTGTGTGTGTGTGTGTGTGTGTGTGTGAGAGAGAGAGAGAGAGAGAGAGACATAGCCACAGGAGTCAAACCTTGGATTCTGTCAATTTATGTGAAAAAGGACAGTTTACAATTAATTTCACATGTGAAGGCCTGACGTTAAAGTCATATTGTCATATTCTGTTGTGCAATTCAGGGGCTCATTTTTATTTTCTAACTTTTTACAGGCCACGTAGAACAATAGCATATTAAATGGCGTTTTATTTATTGTTATATTTCCTTCAGTGCACCCTGTTATAAACGGAACACAACCTATATTAGGCAACACCTGTGTTTAACCTATTAACGTGTTCTATGCCAATATGTCTGCCGTGAATGATGTCTATATATAACACTAATATAACGTTTTAGTAAGTCATGGGGACGCGAAACAACACATGTTGGTATTCAATGGTAGATACTATTTTTTCTGAGGTTGTAAATGTTTGAAGTGTTTAACATTAATTTTTTAGGTTACCTCTTTTTATTTGTGTCTCAACGAGTGTTCGCTACGAGTTCCATCGTTAATTATCTCTGCAGACGCCGGTCAACAGACGTCAAATGACGTCGCCTGTAGTCACTTCGTCATAATTACATCAGGTCGAAGAAGCTAACCTGCTCACGGCTCCCCGGGATGAGCGACTTACCGTTAACCCAGTTTAGCTTTTCATCACGCATACAAAAGGCTCTTATAATAACACTATTAATAATAGTGGCAAGAAACTTTCCCACGAACACTTGACAGCCACGGATGCGACTCTGACGTTAGCTAGCCTGCCTGGAGTCACGTTCACGTTTACGTTAACGCCAGACAGGCTAACATGCGTGGGGCTAGCTAGCGCTACCAGCGTCCCGACGCACCGCCGAGCAGACGACTTACTGCTGGTCGTCCTCCGAGAGTCCGGGGGCCGGTTCGGGATCCTCGGCTTGAACTTCTTCGGGCGGGGACTTGACGTTCGTCCCGCTGCTCCGGTTTTTCAGGATGCCTTTTATTGGCCGGGGAGCTGCCATTCCCGCACGCGTTCGACTGTCAGTCCCGGCTGGCTGGCTCGAGTGTTTCTCCCTCAACTGGTTCTCCTGTAATTGAAAATCCGCTCAGCGACTGTTGGCCGACGACTGGATCTGTCCAGACACACTCGCCGTCATAACGCGTTGCTCTTCCGTGAAAACTCCGGGGAAACCTAGGCAGGGTGCACAGTGCACCGGCAATTCAACATTTCTGCTCCGGTTGGTCACCAACTGGCGGGGCAGCAGCGCTACCAGCGGATAGACTACCTTCATAGTATCGCGAGATTTCGAAACGCGATTTCTACTATCCTGAAAATTAAAAAAAATATATATATATATATATATATATATACTGTATATCCATCCATCCATTTTCTATACCTGCTTATTCCTCATTAGGGTCGCAGGGGTCTGCTGGAGCCTATCCCAGCGCGTTACGGCGAGAGGCAGGGATACACCCCAGATGGTCGCCAGCCAATCGTGGGGCACACACACCATTTACTCACACACTCACACCTACGGGCAATTTAGAGTTGCCAATTAACCTGAGCATGTTTTTGGACTGTGGGAGGAAGCCGGGGTACCCGGTGAAAACCCACGCAGACACGGGGAGAACATGCAAACTCCACACAGAAAGGTCCCAGACCCAGGGACAAGGAGGTCTTGAACCTGCGACCTTCTTGCTGTGAGGCAACAGCGCTACCCACTGCTCCACCGTGTCGCCCCTATACTGTATATATATATATATATATATATATATATATATATATATATATATATATATATATATATATATTTTTTTTTTTTTTTTTCAGGATAGTAGAAATAGCGTTTCATGTTTTGCTGTTTTCTGAATGGATGAATGTGGCTGTGGGCTCCCCATTAAGACTGGGCCACTGAGAAGAGGGAAAAAATTGTTTTACATATCCAAAGAATAGTTTTGACTACTCAAAATGTATACTGGATATATTACGTGTTGTATATAGCAGACATCAGGAAATATCTGAAATTGAAAGCTCAATACATATCAAAAACTGGGGAAGATCAATATCATTGTGGATGTCTGAAATAATAATTTTGAATAGGAACAGATTTCTCCTAATACATATCCAATTGAGTTATTAGATGCTAAAATGGCTTGCCATAGGCATTCCACCAAAAAAGCGCAACCGCTTGTAGAAAATGTTAGTTTGCTCCTTTACAAATAGTGGAGACTGCAGAAAGACACAGAACAAGCAGCATTAACACAAGATAAAGATTATTAAATTACAAGTAAAAGTTCTACATTTAAAACCCCAAGTAGAGAAGTTTCTAGTGTCAAACAAACTCAAAACAAGAAGATTTTTTAACGAAATACATTTTTAATACTTTTTATAGTATTGAAATTAGTTATAGAAGGTAACATTCAAGCTCAAGAGGGTTTTTGCACCTTCAGCTCTTCTATTTCACACTAAATACATATTAGTTAAATAATTTATTTTATATAATGTAGATGCTCTTATGTTTGAATGTACATTTTCTCGAACAACGATGAACCTGAAACCTGAAACTTTACAGCATTTTCAACTTTTTGATTCACATTAAAGGTACATACAAGAACATTGGAGAACATTCAAGAGAGATAAATCCTTATGAGCTGTTGTGTTGTCTCTTGTTATAATTTTGTGTAGATAAACATGGTGTGAATTCTAATTTAAGGGCAACAGTCAGTTACAATGTAGTTGAGCCTAATCTAATTTAAACATTAGTTGCTGTTAAAAGACTTCATGTTGCATTACTGTTTATGAAAATAATCCTCGGTGACAAGTATTTAAAGCAGCAGGCCTCTGGGCCCTGTGCACCAAATTTCAATAATAGCTCTTTACTGCTTTGCTCAAAGGCACTTCCATTATGAGAATTAATTCCAGAAAAGAGAGCATCTAGGCCAACATGGCCATATCTTTTTCACTCCTGTCTCTTTATCAGTTTAGTTATTAAATAACATGGAACAGAATCAAAAGAGTCATTGAGAATTTGTCTCAAATATTTTAGCTTACAGAAAAATGTGAGAACAGGGAAAGTGAAAAGACCTATAAAATGTTTTATTTGATTCTGAAAGAGAGTGACATTGCATTTTTGAGTGTTTATTTGAGGAATATTTTTTTTTTCATTTGATGATTGACTATACATACATTTTCAGATGATTGACTATACATCTGTTTTTTGGTTATTTGGATAAAAATTACAGCAGGTCCAAGTGGTCACTTGGAAAAAAAGGTAAAAACACATTTTGCTCTTCACTTTGAGTTTCAACCAAACGTTAAACTTTTGTGAAACTCAAATTCAATCATGAATTCTGAATATTTCTATGTAATGTCCATAATGTATATTTATCATGTCATGTTTATTTTATTAAACTTGAAATCTTAAATCACAGATCGTCCTCAGGGGGCTACAACAACATTTTCCTGAGTTTAAACCATCAAGTAAAATGAGGAAAAACTCCCTAAAACCTCTTAAATGTTGAAAAAGAAAAAAAAAAGAAAAACCTCAAGATGAGTTCTAAGGTGAATATTTGCACAATGTGTAGTGTGATTTTCACTGGCACACTAAGTCAGATATTCAAATTCTCAGTTGTCTCTCTGATGGATTCTTCGTCGTCCAGTGTTACCGGCAGCCGATGCGATATCCACAGGGTCAGGTGATGGGTGAGAGATCTGGACGGGACTTGAACATATCAGGCCAGGGTCTGGATACGCTTCCTGGCCAGTGTCCGTGCGATGCTCAGCTGCTTCAGCCAAGGTTTCTCTGTGAAGGTGCTATGTTAAAGAACAAACAATCAGTATATGAAAAGGAAAATCAAATTCTGCTCTGTCTCCATACATATATTCTCTTTCTCTATTGCATTTCCTCAGTAGTAAACTAGAATAAACTGAGCAACCCTTTAATAGTTGATGTTGATGTGAAGTTTTGTGTAATTCATTTCAAATATGTTATATTTACCTATTATAAAAGTAAAAGTGAATTGCCTATTTAGCATGAGCCATCAATACAATACAATATGTTTTTTACTGATATTATAATGTTGGTCAAATGAGATGACCATACACATTCAGTACAAAGGATAGAGACCTGGCAACACTCAAGCAGTATATGGCATTTTCTCTTGGTGTTCGTCCCTCGCCGTGAGACGACTTCGAAGCTTCAGTCAGGTGTTGGGAAGAGTTTTGTGATGCACCGACGGACAGCTGTCTGCAGGGGATATATTCTCTGATGATGGGTGGGAGAGGAAACTTGCCACTGCATAGGCTAATGTCTCCCTTGTTGATTTCATCTTTTCTGTTCTTTCCACACGGCTTGTGCTTTTCCTGCTTCTCTTTAAAGCCAACAGGGTTCACAGAACGCAGGTCGTGTAGATGCAGTGACGCCCTCCTGCAGGGGGGACGAGGCACCGAATTTCTGTTGCTGATGGGCGGCAAGGGTTGCAAAGCTTTAGCTCTGAGTCCTCTGCGTGATTTGTTCTCCCCCTTCCTGGATTTGGAGGACATCTTTGGCTGATTGAAACCATCTACCAGCAGCGTATCCCCCACCTTGGCTTTGAAGGGAGCACCGGATGCCGCTCGTTTCTGACCCAAAGTCACCCAGCGTTTTATTTGGAGGTAGATACGCACGGGCAGGGACATGTTTGGCAGGGAGACCACTGAGCACAGCTTGTTGGCCAAGTAGCACACACAATCCCTGTGGCCGTGCTGAATGGCGATCTTCAAAGGGACGCGACTCCCAGGATCCCGACACGCCAGGGTCAAAGGGTTCTTGGTGACAAAGAGTTTGAGGACGAGCAGCTGACTGCTTTCTGCAGCCACATGGATGGGGCACTTTCCGGTGTCACAATGGGCGGTTTGGTGGCACCACTGGCGATACGGATGGACCCCCACCGGTTCCTCAGCGTGCGCCCCCTTCTCCAGCAGCCAGCTTGACATTTCCAGGTGGCCTGAAAAAGCAGCGATATACAGCGCGACCCGCAGCTGAAACCTGGAAAAGCAACATTCACTTGATTTTGACTGAAGGAAGGTTTGTGTGTACTTTAAAGAGTAACTAAACCCCCCCTATATATATATATATATATATGAATTGATTAGAGATATCGATCAACTATAATGATCTTTTTTGGATGTTTTTTGCCTTATTATATTTGAAAGTCGAAAAAAAGGAAAGGGGAAGGAGAGTAGGGGAATGACCTACAGGAAAGGTCCAGCCAGCCAGGAGTTGGACTGGGGATCCTGGTGTACACCCTAACTACTCCCAAGTTATTGATCGACATGACTGCAGTAGTGAACCCAGTCTGACCTAGTTTGACCCGGTCCACACCCTGGCAAGCCATGGGTGTGAACCACGTCAAACTAATGAAGCAGGCAGAGATAACTAAGAACTGGGGTGCTCTGTTACACTTGCAATTAAGATTGCACATTGACTTAAGCTGCATCACAAACAGTTACTCTCATTGTAGATTTCTTACCTCATTACTGGCCTCTTTACTGATAGGTGACTCTGAACTGCCAATCTGTGGCCAAGGAGGCAACCCCGGAGGTACTCTACCCACCCATCCCATGTGTCCAAACGGAGAATAGTGCCTATAGGTCATAGGACAAAAGTCAGTATGGAAGGGATAAGACAACACACAATACAATAAAGCATGTAGTGACTCTGAAATAATATTTATATTATATTTAGCTGAACACTACAATTTTAAAAGTTTGGGGTCACCCAGATAAGTTTGTGTTTTCCATAAAAGTTCACACTTTTGTTTATCGAACAAGTTGCGAAATGAATGGTATAGTATAGTAAATAGAGTCAAGCCATTGACAAGATTAGAAACATTGATTTTTACTCAAATTGATCATTTTCTTCTTCCAGCCTGCTTTCATCAAAGAACGCTCCATCTAACCAGCTGAGCTATTTTCAGCCACGCTAACATAATTGCACAAGGGTTTTCTAATCATCCATTCGCCTTCTAATGCAATTAGCAAACACAATGTAGCATTAGACCAATGGAGTGATGACAGCTAGAAATCGGAAATGGGCCTCTATACACCGATGTAGATATTGCATTAAAAAAAACTGATTAGAGTAATGTTATCTTCATTCTTTTATCTTTTTTTTATATATCTAAGGACATTTCTAAGTGACCCCAAACTTTTGAATGGTAGTGTATGTATGTATGTATGTATGTATACATATATATGCGTCACTGCATATAAATTACATTTACTAAAATAATAGAAGCATGGAAAGCCGACCGTACCCGCTTCAATGGCGTAGTCTTGCAGTTGGTTGCAGTCATAGAGTTCAACACCAGCAGGTGTGCTCAGCCTAAAGGTGCTGACAGGGAGGCCACTCTGCATAGACACCATCGTTTTCAGTCTGGCCACAGACATATGATGCAGGAGAGAAGCACTTCCCATGATTGATAAGGTTTCTCCTGTGACAGCATTGAACACGCCCATCACAGGCTTCTGTTCACTCTGGAAAATAATTACAATGACACGGTGGCCTTGTGGTTAATAAAACAAGAGAGAGACAATAGATGCATGATAAATAGCTGCAAAATCCAATGTTCATTTTTTTTAAATAGATATTAACTCAGTAAAAAGGGAATGAAGGGAATGCTAAATGTCAGTGGCATCACTTAATGATCTTGGAGTTTGCTGCCACACTGTGGCTGACATTATATACATTAAAAAATGGCCAGACTTCAAAACCTGTAATAGCTGTAATTATAATTATTTACAATTGCTACTGCTAACATTTGCACACATCTGTCTGTGTTGCTGATTTTTTGCATTTTTTATTACATTTTTTATTACAATTTTGAAGCACACAGAATATTCTATGGCATGTATACAACAATTTTATATTTGGTGTTAGGAGCCAGTTTCAAGGTTTTCTGAAATATCTGAATAACTTTGCTGAGGAAAACCCAGAAAGCAAAATGTTTTTTTAGGTAAAAATCTCTATCAAAGGCATTTGCATCAACAAAGATTCATCTTCAGGGGATCTTTGCATGTTCTATTATCTTGTATGCCAAAGATTTTGACTGAAAATGAGTGATGCCTTATTTTAATTATAATCATTTGATGATGAGCCATGAGTGATAAATAAACAAAGCTAGAAAGGGGACATAAATGTATCTCAAAGTCAATAAAAGATGAGGAATGTTAAAGCAAAGTCTGTGTCAGGGATATAGGCTGTAGAAAAGTAGCCAGGAGGGAGACTCTATAGAAAACAACTATTTTTATGAGAGGATGTTAAACAATTACCATAGCAGCGCAGGGACACACATAC
Organism: Eupleurogrammus muticus; assembly: GCA_036785175.1. NCBI lineage: Eukaryota > Metazoa > Chordata > Actinopteri > Scombriformes > Trichiuridae > Eupleurogrammus > Eupleurogrammus muticus. Next base: position 17,642,082 of record JAYKQN010000006.1, on the reverse strand, counting down.
ACACACATGCAAGCACCATCAACTTTAACACGAGTTTGCCTAGTGACAAGCCTGGAATGTTCCCCACTACCATAAACCCTGTAATGAGGACAAACTAAAGATGTCAGGCAGCCATAAACTTGTTTCCTTACAAGCTGCTGCTCACTTGGAAGCATGTAGCTCCATATACATCCCTACCGCACGTCGCTCCCAGCAAATTACTGAAAACACTTTCCAGGCAACTATTCACACATCCAACTCCATTCCCGGAACAGTCCTGTCCTCTTGCACCTGTCTACATGAAACAGCCATGCCAGTACTAGATGGGGTGTGTAGCCAAGCACCAATAAAAACAGCAGTGATTAGCAGACAAAGGGAGTCCTGGCACGCGTGTGGCATTTCCCATCTGAGAATTGCATAACACTTTAGGTTCCCTTCCCGATAATGTTACTGATTCCACAGGGTTGCATGTGCGACTGAGACTTAGGTGCACCAATCTGTTCAAATGTATCTTTAAAAAGAGGAATAAATCATAAATTATGAATATGTGGTTAGCCACAAAGTGATTTGTCCTTAGTGATCCTGTATAGTAAAAAAAGGTTTGCAGAAAGTTCACTTTCATGAAATGTTTTTATATATGTGAATATGTTATTCTAATGTTTCATTCTTCTTCTGAAGTACCATTTCTAAGCAAACACTCCACTGCATAAAAAAAAAAGTTCAGCATCGTCCTTCAGTGTGTATCACCGTATCACAGCTCCAAAACTCATTTGAAGGCTTGTGATGTTCGAATACCTTCATCAGGCATCGGATCACGCTACCACTCGTGATGCCCACGTCGCACAGAGCCCAGGCGTCCTGCAGCGCTGCGCCACCGTAGCTCAGCTCCAGGTAGTGCCTTACCTGCTTATCATTAGGCAGTTGCACAAGAAAACTGTCCTATGACAAAAAATGGAGATCAATGGCTCAATAACATATCACATGTAAGATCACTCTGTTCACTGCATGGATGTCAAATGTGAACTGAATTTAGGCAGATTTTTCTCATTATAAAAAAAACATATATCCTTCATACACATCCAAATGTAAAACATAAAAATCTACAATGCATCATCCTGCACCTAATACATGAATATATTATAACAAAAGTGTAACAAATCCATCCAATAATTTTATTCCCCATTTGCATCTGTTTCAAACTTCAGATAAAATCTCAAAATTAATATCTGTCTATGAATTAGGACCATTAACAATGGAGGCCCTGGGCCAGGGCTGGAGCTTCTGTTACCTTTATCATCTGTTTCATGGCCCCCACAGTCTGATGAGGAGGAACGTCAAAAGACTCCCAGGATCCCTCAAAGCAGATTAAGACCCTCATGGTTCGGACATCCGTCCTCCGTCTGTGCTCCTCTGTGGCGCTATGATCCGTTAGGAGTGTGCGAGGGGTGCAGGGGCAGAGCCATTGTAGGGGTGGGGGGACAGGAGATGGGTGGGAAAATTTGGGAAGGCAGAGTACTCTGCAAACTTTTAAAACCAAATTGTTTATTGGTTGCTTTGAATTCAAACATGCAAGCTTATCTTTTTGATGGCAAGTTTGAAAACATTTTATTTACATTAAAGTTTACCCAACCGGGATTTGAATTGATTTCTTTGTCTGCTCCGTGTAAAGTTAAATATGAAAGTAGCTTAATTAAAGAAGAAAAATACTAACATTAATGTTTTTCTCTCTCTGACTTGACAACATTAATGCTTAAATTTTATTCAGTAATTCATGTGGCTCTATCACGTAGCAAGTTTTAAAAAAAGTTTATGGAAACAGAAAAAACTGTAAAAAAAAAATGGTAGGGGCCTCTAGAGAAAGCACAACTTAAAGATGATAAAAGAAGCTTATCTCAGTATATGTAGACATATTATTAAATGTTGTGTCGTATGTACAACTTTTGATTGAGGCATGAACCAGGTTGTCTCATGTAATGCATACACAAGTTTTTACAGCAGCAAAAACACATCACACCTCATTTCTGAACATTCAGTCACTAAATTCAGGTGCACCTGACCAATTATCATCTGAGGAAAGATTTACAGAGCAGTACAGGAGAGGTCCAATGTCTTCATGAGCATATCTGAAATCCAAGCAAAGTGTGATTAAACCAAACATTAAAATATGTATATAATATTTAACTGTTTACCACCATAATAGAAAGCATGAAATTTGCCTGGAACCGTCAAACCTCAAAAAATACTTTTTACTTTGTTAAAGCTCAATATCACAAATTTCTATTAAGGGATTTTTATAATCTAAACTGCATATGATAACCCTCAACCTTAGGGCCCTGGTTCTGGTAAGGTAAAACAGGAAAAGAACATGCAATTCATCATGATATCATTGTTAACCTAAATTGTTTGCAGTAGTATGAGTTCAAACAGTTTTATGTGGGACCCCAGTTGGAAACAGGCCCCATCCCCAACAGTCTTACGTCAGCTCCTTTCTCTGCCGTTTAGTGAGAAACAAAGGGGCCGCTGAGTGGTTTCACTCTGCACTGAGGGAACGTAACAGTAATTTGAAATGTTCTTTGATAAACTTCTATAAAGTTTAACTAGGGCCTGCTAATTTCCATTTGACCTTTTAAAGTCTTTAGCTGTCCCAGGGTTTATATCTTCAGTTCTGGCTGCAAGGAAGCAAAGAGTGACGCACTTTCCTAATGTCCTTTAACTGTTCCAGAACTACAAGGTCAATGATAGCTGTTCTTGTTGCCAAAATTAAAAACCATTCATTACTATACATACCATGTATATATTAGTATTGTGTAGTATATGCAGGGAAATAAAATAAAGACTTGATTTAAAATATTTTATTTCTAAAGTGAAGGAAGTTGAAGTGGTGAATATAGGAGAGTTTTTAACTCTGAGAGTGCACACAGAAATAAAAGGTAAGATTTTTATGCTAAAAAGACGATTTGAGATTGTATAATCTTTTAAATGCAATTCTGCACAGAAAGTGGACAGACTCTGGATTTTAATCCTTATCATTTAACATTGAGATCACACATGAAGGGTCTCTTTTAATAATGCACAAGACATGAACAAGAGGAAAGACTATATTGAGAAACAAATTTTATCAGTGTCATTTCAATGTTGTTTTAAGACTGACTTAAAAATTGTGAACATATTCTTCAAAACACCCAAAAAATATATATCAAAATATATATGATGACTCACTGTATAGAATGATGTGTTAACAGAGTGTGACACTAGAAAGTTATTTTCACATTCATCCGCTGAGTATGGAATGTTTTTTCTGTCTGTACTGGAAAATCCCAAATTTAAGTGACAGCCCTGCTAGCATGATTTGTGACATCACAAGTAATTTAGAAGCATATCCCGGTCCAATATTAAATTTAAACAAGTGTGATGTAGAAACTTGAAGCCTCCAGTGCTGTAACACGGTGAACACACATTACTGTGAAATAGGAAACACTGTCCAACAGTCAAACAGATTCAGAATTTTTATTAAATGAGAAGGAGATGTCATTTCAAGGATTTGTAACAAGATATACCAACTAAGACACACATCATTATATATTGTAAGTATTTTATACACATCTTAAAACATGGATCTTTAAGCAGGTTTCCAAAATTCATCAAATTCACTATAGAGGGTGCTAGAGATTTAAAGTGCCTTTTGCAGCTGATGAGGATGACAGCGTTTAGGCAGAAATGACAATATACTTATTTCTACTTAAAATATATATTTTCTGCACATTCCCCTGCCAATTTAATCCCATAATGTCCAGGTGCAGCTGTAATAAAGCTGTAAATACCATGGTAAATACAGGCTGGCCGCTCGGTTCAGGGGGTTCATGTGACTGTACCGCAGTAGTTTCATCACGTGGATGTGTTTACGTCCGGAGTCACGTCCGGAAGAGGGTGATTGGCAGCCGGCTCGTCCAATCAGAGGCCGGGTGCGCGTGTGGCGGAAGTTTGCGCTCTCACATCAGTCTCACATGAAGGAAAGAAGAAGCTAGCGGAGCGGATTATTAAACTACAACGTTTACGTTCATACTCTCTGACACACCGCTCACACGGCATGAAGTCCACCCAGAATCTCCGTTGCTGTACATATTCCTTCACCCGTCGCACAGTAAAGGAGGGCGATGTCATTGTCAGCAGCTAAATCCCCGGATAAAATAGACCTCCAGGCAGAAATAAAGGTAAACACCCGCGACACCGCAGCTAGCTGCCCGTGTTAGCATGATGCTAGCGCGGGTGGAAACCGGTGCAAACGGATTTATTTCTGTGTTTTGCAACGTTCTGGAAACTGTAGCTGCGTGGCAGTCACCTCAGTGCTCAGCATGACTACAGGTGATGTTGGGGCAAGGCATCACAGCAGGATAACGTGTCTCTGAGAGTCTGGGTTGTAAAGTTGAACGACGATGTCTGATTTACAGCTTATTTGTTTTTAGATGTTACTCTGACTATATATATATATATATATATATATATATATATATATATATATATATATATATATATATATATATATATATATATATATGTGTGTGTAACAAAAACGGCAACTAAACACATCATCATATTACGTTACCACAGCAACACGTTAAACCCAGAGACTCTAATTAATTGAATGCAGTATCGTCATTCTATTAAAAAAAACATAAAAACACGTAGATGCAAAGAATATTATATTTATGAACCATTTCAACCAAAAAGGCCATGACAGTGGATGACGGCCATAGAACATGTGTGTTGCTTATGTAACATATGTACATTTGAACATTCTATAGAGTGGTTCTATAGCAGCTTTCAACCTGGCTTAAAATGTCCTTTTATTCCATAGTTCAAAGTGAACTACAATACATGGAGTTAAATTAAATGAATGCCAGGTAAATAATTATAATAATAATTATAATAATAATAGTGATCACTTAGGGAAACTGAGAAACCACCAAGATGTGGCAAATTGAAGTGAAGACACTCAACAGACCTCATCATGTTTAAAGGATGAAGATCCTAGAGCTTCCTTTCTTTCTTTATATGTGATAACATATTTATTGACATGCACAGCCTTTATATTAAAATATTAATAAAGTAACTTGTGAATTTTAGACTAAAAACACTACAACCGTTATTTCTTATCAGTAGAAATTATTTAAAAAATCACATTTAGAGCTTCTTTTGCACCATAGATTACTGCTTCACGAAGCAGTCTCCATTATGGAATAATAGGCCAAGTCAAGCTTTTTTATCGTGATTTGGATACATTTTTTTATCCTGATTTTTTTGACTTGGACAAAATATAAAATGGCCATGCTCGTTTACGGCATAAAGAGTATGATCCTTTCAAATCAGGATTAAGGTGATTTTACTAGTTTTTGGACACAAATTTAAGGGATGATTTAGGATGTGTCAGATAAGAATCACCAACTCATCAAAAATAATTTATCAGTGATACATGCACATTCTTGATGTAAACACTAGCTCACATTTATGAATCAAATGCAAATGTAGAAAAAAAAACTAAAATGTGGAGCCACACAGCCAAAGACCCATAACACTGAAAACTGGGCACAGGACCTGGGTGAAGTTGAGGGGAAGTGAAAACCACATCACTCATGACTGGTGACGGATGATGACTAAACATCAAATGACATTTAATGACAAAAGCAACAATGCCCTGAGCTAATGGTGAGCATTCGAGCAGTGTTAATAGAGGTTAAAACGGCAAAATGACAAAGCACATACTAAACCGTGAATCAACATATGAACATTTCAAGTTGCTTTTTTTTATTTAAAGTCTTAGAAAAATCATGGGTAAGATAAAATTATTATATGAATTGTCTACAGCTAAGATTCCTACTAATAATTTCCTGTCTAGTTAAAAAGTAAAAACAAGAAGAAGAAAGAGTATCTCATATTTACTGTTGTCTATCTCTCAGAATTAGAATAACGTTGCCATAGGTATTACATTTTCATAATAATGCTCCTATCATTTGTTGCCATCTTTTTATGAGTATGGTTTATATGAGCAATGTTATCAGTTTTGGCAACAGTATCAACAGGATCAGTATCACAATGATTTGACATGTGAGTGAGTGATTTGTTGATTTCTAGTATATATCTGGCTCTTTTCATTCATTTCAGCCATAGAAGGGCATTTTTCTATTATTGTAATAATAGGACTTGTTGATGCATAAAATTATTTCTAATATTTTTGAGTAAATACCGCTAAAATATGTGCACAATGGAATTTTTAAAAAATAATGATCACTAATGAAGATATACTATATACATGGTAGAAGCTAGAACATTATAGTAATGTAGTTGAATATAAACTTTCTAAATATTGATTTTCTTAGCAACTATACTATTACATCATTTTTGCTTACTTTCTTTTCTTTTTGAGTGTTTTGCAGCCCAGCCAGTTGTTTTAGCTTAAGGTTGATATATTTTGTGAATTGTAAATAGACAATCCAGTTATTCTAGTTTAACGTTTACCAGCCAGAGCAGTCTTTTTCTGGTTGAAGTTCATAAAATTACATCCCTTTAGTGTAATGCAGCCCTTAAATCCAGGAAACGAAAACACATATATCATGATATTATAATATCCAAAATATAAAATTATATCATATCATGATATTGATACATTGCCCAGACCTAATGTGCCAATTACTGTGTGAATGGATAAATGTTGATCTTCCTGTGCACTTCTAGATGTCCTTTTGAAGATTGAAAGAACCACATTTGTTCATCTGAGAAAACAGAATCTACATTTGCATCTTGCAGGTTAATTTGCTTAATGAGGCTTTTTGTTTAAAAAATACACTTGTACCTGAAAATGTTCTGCTAAAAATATGCTTTTTGCATCTGAGTTAAAGTTATTAAGCAATCGCATACGCTCGTACACAGCAGTATTAAATAATAAATGAGGACAGGTCCTACTAAAGCTGTTTATAGATGTCCCCATCTGGCCCAAGCTTGTCTGTTATAGTAAAATGGGTAAATTCCAGGAACTGTGTAGTGTCAACACATGGTGGAATTGGAATGGAATTAAAGTTAATATTATTTACTGTAATAATCTTGGATATGACTTGCATCTGAAAGGCACTAAAAGCTACTAAACTTTCACTCTCGAACAATTTTTAAATGTTCAGAAGCGATCTGATGACCTTTCTTGCACATAGGTTTAATTCGACCAGTTTAGTTTGGGTGTGGATGGTAAATAATTTAGTTTTAAATTGCTGTGATTTATTATTATTTTCTCTTTTTACTAGCTTTAGCTCCTCCTTTATGTACATCAAGCAGCCTACTTGAATGAGACGCCCCTTTTGAATGAAGGCTGGCGGTTCCAAATAGTCCTTTATCTCAAAAACAAAATACGTGAAACAGAACACTAAAAACACTGTGGGTTTCCAGAACGTCGAAGTGTGGCTGCAGCTTCTGCCGCGTTGCTGTCGGCCTACTGGCACAGATCTGGGACGTGCAGGTGTCAACTTGTCAGCTGTGGTTTGCGTCTCTGTCTCTGAGGCATTTAACTGCTCAGAGGGAGGTTCAGTAACATAATCAAACATCCACTTTTGTGGCATTACCTTGAACCGTTTACTAATTTGACATGCTATCCAACCATTGGACAGTGTGCACGCATCAAAAGTTCTTAAGCACAAAAACTGCTCTGGGCTGTAGGCAAATCAGGTTACTGCGTGCCACTTACTGCCGGTGGATAATTTCATCCATTATTTTGCGTTTTATGTGTTTTTGTGAACATGCATGCATGCAGGCTACAGCGTATTATTTGTCAAACATCATTAGGATGGGTTGATAGATTTTTCGTGCTCGGTTGCTAAGGAGTCCGTCCTGACTCAAGACGATTCTGGCTTGAATTATTTGTTTAGTTAAAGTGCTTTGAGCAAAGAACAGGCTTTTTTTTATTTCTGACTGTCACATCACCAGGCTATGAAATATCATTTATGTAGTAAGTATGAAAGTCAGAAAAATGTAGACACATTTACTGGCGCAGTAAAGGGGAGACGTTGTGTGCAACAGCCCCTTTTTTTTACATCTCCCCCTGCTTCCCTCTCATTCTCAGCCACAACATTTTGCAGCTATATGGAGGTAGTTATGCTAATAGGGAACTATGAGCAAGCTTAAACCGTCTGTCTTGTAGTCTTGAGGCTGACAGCAGCCCCCCCCCACTCCTCCGCTCTAGCAGCAGAACATGCAGCAAAGGAGAGGAAGAATGAGACAGGGGGGTCTGAGGGTCTTACAGTCAGAAAGGAGAGTCCACCTATTACAATGACAATAAATAGATAGAATCTTTAAAGAAGTATAGTAATAATCAGTTATTATATTGTATCAGCCACAGCAAATGCTTTTAACCTTTGTAATTTATTCTATAGATGTTATAATTGTTTTTTTTATATTATATTAGTGCATTTCTTAAAAAGAATAGTGTACATTTTCTATGTTACAACATTTGAATCTTTGATATTTAATACAATTACAGCTCTCTGTGCATCAAGAGCCTTTTTTGTGACCTTTATGGACATAAGAGACAATCCTATAGTAGTTTTATTCAAAAAGACATGTCTAATGAGGGGTAGGTATATGAGTTAGGCAAAGCGCTGCAAAAATGCTTTAGAGGAATTTGGAATCTAATTTTAAGGAAATTTACATTCCAGTTAATACATTAGAGCAATGTTCTATCAGTGTACATGAATCAAAGCTTTACATATGGACTAATATTACGGTCTTCTCTTTTAGGTGTAACAGCAACGGCCGGTGTACAGGGAATTCACTGCAGGCCAGTGTGTGTGTGGCCGTGTGTGTGTGTGTGTTTTATGAGTGAGTGGCATAGCAGCTGAGGGTTGTAACGTGATGCCAAGATGCTGCTGTCCCTGGGAATGCTGATGCTGTCGGCCACGCAGATCTACACCATCTTCACCGTCCAGCTCTTCGCGTTCCTCAACCTGCTGCCGGTGGAGGCCGACATCGCCGCTGTGAGTGATTCTTACTGCAAACGACACCAATGGGACACCCATGTTGCTTTGTTGGAAACGCTTTAACATCTGGACAGGCCTGTGTTTTGTGATTATTCGTGAGAATAAAAGGTTTCACATTTACTTGTATGAATGTACTGTCCATTTGTTTTGATGATGCATCAGTCTTCATGGAATAAATTATAATTAAACTCAATTTTTTCTCTCTTTCAGTACTCATTTGACAATAAAACTGAGAACTTTGATGACCTCCCTGCACGGTTTGGGTACCGGCTACCTAGCGATGGGCTGAAGGTGAGTACAGAAGGGTCTAGGGTTTTTGTTGGAGTCGAGAGCCTTATAAACTGAGTTAATTTTGTGGACTTCAATGTGATTGGCAAGTCCATTCAAATTCCAAGGTTTTTATGTTATCTGGCCCAGTGTTTTTACTGGCATTTCCACTTCACAGCTCCACCGAATTAAATTTGAATAAAAACATTGTGGGAAAAAAGTTCAAGAGTGTGGGTGAACAGGGAGCAGATATTCCCGGCTGTGTGTTCTGTTTTGAGGGTTGGGGGAACGGTATGTACTAAAATGTGAAAATAAACCTTTTTTTTATTGTAGCAATGGAAATTATAAAAAAAAAGATATGATTGTGTTTCTATTTTTTTTAGGAATGCCTTTACAACCAATTACATCATCTGTATTACCTGAAAATTTGAAAGAAAGAACTGGAACTTTTATTCCCAAATACATTTGCAGGTTATTTGAATGTACTCGTGGGTACTTGCAGCTCCACTTCAGAATCACAAAAGAGAACACTTTGGTCACACTGGTCAGAAGTTGAAGTAGCGACAGCACAGTTAACCCCAGCATTGCTGTAATGACGTGTGTTGTTGAGACGTTTTGGTGTGCTCCTGCGAGTCGGTTGCTCCACAGAGCTCACAAACAGCAGGGATGAATCACGTCTGCTATCTAAGCTGGTCTTTGTGGCGTTTCTCAGTCAAGAGCCGGGTTGTTGTCGCACAAAGGCCTTTGGCGCACAGAAGCTAGCTGATGGCCAAATACTTTGTGCCTTGTTTTGTGTTTGTGTGTGTTATGTGCAGATTACGTACATCCGTAATTATTGACCCTTGTCTGAATTTAAAGATGCTATGAATATCATCATGACACAATTTTAACACCGGTCTGACAACTAATTTTGGCTGTGTCAAATGTGTCAAACGTGACCTCATGGTATATTCTAGGAAATAAGGCTCTGCTTAAAATGATTGTTAGTATTTGTCTTGCACCATAAAGTTTGAAAGCCCTTTCTTGCTTTAGAAAAAACATGGAACGTCATGAATTCCTGGCTTACACCTTTTTAAACATGTCAGTGTCTATTTACAGGTAGGTAAGGTACATTGTGTAAAAATTGTCCATCTGATCCAAGAAAATCAGGGGCTGTGTGTGTGTTTGTCACCTATTGAATATAGTAAGAATCTGTGCGATGATATCTTCACGTTATCAAAATGCTATGGAGACTTTTAAATCTAGAGGTAAATTAACAAAGACCTGCACACAGATCCGCTCAAAGGATCATCGGTTCAGCAGCAGCAGCTCTGACAGGTTTTACTTGGATAACCCCCCAATGATTTGAAATTTAAATGGTTCCTTTCTCACTGGAGAACATATTAAATCTTAATAAAGTGACATATTGACAGGCCGACAGCAGATTTTGGTGGGCCCGTCTATTACTCCCAGAGCAGTTCTAATTCCCGCTTTCAACGTAGCACTGAGGGCAGATTGGATGCTACAGGGACTCATTATTGCCTGTTTTAGGCGTCTTTGAGGGAGAATAATTACAGGATGAGTCTAGCTGTGTAGCAAATCTCACTTCTGTAGAGGTCCCAGCAACACAATAGATCTGTGACAGAACATCAGAGCTCTCTTAAAAATGGTCTGGAAATTTCCTCATACAGCTTCAACTTTATCTTAAACTGATGAAGGCCCTTAGTGACATGTGACATTATATGAATTTATGAATCCATTTCCAAAGTGGTAGCTGATGGACAGGTGTGAGAGAGCTGACTAGTTACAAACTGCTTGATTTTTGTTACTAAAGGTAAGTCTTCAACAATGGTTTCATAATATGTCCTGTATTACATGTAACCTGTTCTGTGAGCAGAATTCTTGAATAAATTCTTATAAATCAGATGAGTTGATGTCACTTAAATTTATTTGAGAGTCAAGGCACGTTAGAGAATACTTTTGGCAATATTTGTCATATATTTATTCATAAAAGGATTTAACGTTAAAATAGTCATGGGAAATCAAATGTGATGTATACGTTACAATAGTTGATTCCCTTATTTGTGAATTAACATAGTTTCTGTTGTTTAAATAATCTATTGTTCAACCTAACCAGCAAACTTATACCTGTGATATATATTGAGGTAATGCAAATAAAAAGACAAAATTGTGTGCAAATTGCAAAACAGGTTCCTGATACTGGGAGTTAGTATTAAAACAATAAAAATAAAGTTTCAGAAATGTGTTCCATGTGATCTATTCGGTCTGTTTTATTTCCCCCATAATTTTACTTTCAGGAGAAATGGGGAAAGGGGTACACTAAGTGTGTTTCAGTGTCAAAGTGGATTTCTTGCTGTCAGTTTAGTTGATCTAAACTGGGTCATCCACTCGGCTCTAAAGTTAAAATGGCTGTAGGACTTGGCTGTTAACTTAACTGCCAGGATGTGCTGTCTAATCACCGTGGTGATTTACAAACAAACAAAAAAAAACCCATATGGTTACATTACATTGTGAGTGTATTGCATGTACATTTATTTATGCCTGATGACATGAGTCCCATCAAAGGTGGGCTCTTGTGAGTAATGGGTCACCGCAGTCCAGGCAAACAGCAGGGATTATGGCACACAGTTCGGTTGCCTCGTGTGTGTGTGTGTGTGTCTGTGTGACCATATCACGTCTTATGTAAGATTATGTGTTAGGAAAGCTGAGAAATACTCATGTCTCTCTGTGTCCTCTATTGACATCTAAACACGGTCTTATCTTTCGGCTGTCTCGCCGTGTGCCACGCAGACAGACATGCTGCCCTACTCCCCGAGGGCTGAACTCAATCTGCCCGGCACATCTCCCACACCTCGCCTATTTCTGTGCCTGGTTGGCAGCTATTTTTCGAAAGCGGCTCTTTATTTGCAGCTGCACCATGCACGTTTTTAATGTAAAAATATGCCTCCAATAGAGAATGACGCCGCCATCCTTTGAACTGGAAATGCTGAAGATTTGCCTTGTTGGTGATACTAATTAGTAATATATATGTGGTGTCATGCTATGGTCACAAAATTTCAGAATTTTTTTTCTTTTAGTCTTACTCTACACACTGCCATTCAGATTTCTATTTAATAAAAGTATAATTTCCTTCCCTTTAAACAGTATGGGTTACACCTGCTGTGACTCTGAAAATCCAAATGAATATATTAATCACAATCTCACCTGTAATTCACAAGATCCTCCCATAAATGCACGTATAACTGGGGGGAAAAATCTCATGCAAATGCAAGCTGCAAGGCACATGCCTCAGTGCATCCTTAAATAGAGATTTTCCTTTCAGATGTGGTTGTAGCCGTGCAGTTGTGCTGCAGCTGTATAACGCCTGGAGAAACCTCTGGCATCACATGGCAGCACAAGCCTGTTTGTCTCTGGAGGATTCCCCACAGGGTGCGAGGCTTCAAACAGAGCTTTGCCTGTTTCCACTTACACAACCAGGGCTGTGTACAGTTGCCTCAGGGTCTCAAAACACGGCCACTGCAAGCCCGTGCACACCCGCAGTACGCAACAGTTATGCCTCGTTTAATTTGTGAAAAATGTAGCGTAACACAACTTTGACCGAAAGTCGAAAGAATCACATCATTGTCCTGATTTAGGAAGTTTGTTCATACTGTATGTCCAGAATATAGTTAAGTGAATGGGATAGACACTGTCAACCTGTAATTTAGCTCAATTAAATACCAGTATATGACTGTGTGTCATGTTTACTAGAATAAATGCACATTGCTTATTTTTAAGTGGAGGTTGATGCAAGTTGTTGCATGGTGGAACAGCTTTTAGATTTGTATAAAAATTCAGGAGAACCAGCTAATCCGTTTTGGCACAAAATGACTGTAGACCCCTCGATTCCATCTTCTGTTTTCCTTATCTATGTAGTGATGTAAGACATTTGAAATCGCTTTGTGTGAATTCAAATGAAGGACTTGTGTTTTGTTGCAATCAAACTGTAACGGTTAAAAGATTCATTAGTTTGCCTGTGTTTTATGTGTTGCGCAGTGTGCTATTAAAAGGTGATTACACGTACAAGCAATACAATGAGGCCTTGACTCTTCATAAACTACAAGACATGTTTTAAACATCATTTCAGGATTTCTTTATTTTTTTTTTTACTTTTATAAAATAATTAAGGTTGAGACAAAGAGGAATAAAGTGTAAAAGAGGCCCTGGGCTACAAACAGCGTAGACACACTTCACGGTTGTGAGATTTTATTTAGATATGGCATTGGACAAGAGTTGATACTCATCTTAAAATAACTGTTCCCTTTTTGCAGCCACATTTTTGGCATTTGGGTTTCAGGCGTTTTGTTTTTACTTCGTTTTTCGGTTCCACAATTATAGGTTGATGTGTAGACACAGTCTGAGAAGAGATGCCTGAGTTTCCTATGGAAAGTCTCTGTGGTTTGTATGGTGCAGAGGGAGAGGCATTGGGGACTAGGCTTGGACAGTGGTAAAGTCCCTGAAAATGCCCTTTAAAATATGTACAAATTAAATAAGATTTCAAGAATAACAAAACTTAAGCCCAAGAGCCATCCTCATATTCTTATTGGTTAATAAAAGGTGAGGAATAAATGCAAATCCTCACAAAACTGTACCTGGAGCTGGGGGATGTTTGCAATATAGGGTAAAAAAAATGTCCTTTAATTTTTCTGTACACTAATTGATTTTTTTTTTTATAATAATTGTTTGTCGCCTAAAATATTGTAACTTCTACAGCATCACTATCTATCTCACTCACTAGTCATACTTTACACAAATCTTCATTCTCCCAGGCACTGATATAAGTACCTAAAGGTAATAAAAGATCATTGTAGTGGCCAAACCTATAATATATTGTTACTATTTGTCTTCAATCTTCAAATTATAATACACAGATTACACACAAAATCTTTTGGATAATGGGATAATTTCTTTATGTGTACATTTGATTATGTATTTGGTTGGCTTAAAATGCTCCAATACACTTGGGTCAAAATGTAGGTGAAATATCAACATTGAGTCTTTTTTATTTTAGGAATAAGTTGCCTAATGCACCAACATGAGTCATTTGTCTTGTCCGGTTCTCTTAAATATCAATAACACCATAAAAGTGATACAAACTCGTCATTATTGCTTCCCATTGGAGAGTGTTGCTTTCTATTCCCATTCCCGTCTTTCATTGAGATAACGATGTTCTTGAGGAACCTTCAGGCATGACTTGCTCACTTTCGCCACCCACGTTTCCTTAGCTAGAGACCCAGAAACAAACCCTCATGTTTTTTACATTCAGACTCCAGCCGCCCCAGTTCACTGGCATTTCTATCCAGGTTAGGAGCAGTAATGGGATAAGCTTCAGTAAGTAGGTTATAGGCTTCTGCAATCTGCTACTACATTTAATAAATATTGCAGTCATGGTATAATCGTGTAATAATAGAGGTGCATAGTATAGAGAAAAAGCAGGTTAGTTTGTCTGTGAGCAGGCTTTATTAATTCCCATGCACACAGTGGGGAGTTATAGTGGGGAATCTGAACATCGATGAGTCTGAGTGCAGAGTCGCTCAGGCTTTTATTTAATCTGCTTACAGGAAGCCAGAGTCAGGCTAGAGCAAGTCATTAAATCCTCTGTTGTTTTTTTTTTCCTTTTTTGAACCCAACAGTCAAATCTGCAAACAAGCCCTATAGAGAGATTGTTACTGACGGGATTAGGTGTGATTACGCTGCAATGATTTGGAATAGTCCATCAGAGAAATCTCCCTTTTCTCCCTCTTGAATAAAGTCCCTCTGAGTTCGATTGAGTTCACACGCCTGCTCGCAACCATGCATGACAACGGGTGCACTTTCAGACCGTAGACTACAATAATGGACCTAGCCACCGTGACTTCACCCACTGGTTTGGAGACTACTATACTGAAGCCTCAGATTTGGCATTTTGGCCATGGGACATTTTGTTTTTGTCTTTTGGAGCCAGAAGTGACAATATTTTTCGGATAGGAATGTGGAGCTGGGGAGGAGTTTTTCCTAGCGTACAGAATGGTGTCTCTTAATTTGCATACATTTAAGCCGTTATAAAATTTAGATGACTGAGCTATATAAATTTTACCTGCTGAAAGATTTTCATAGGAAAATTATGTTTTTTTCTGCTCTAAAGTTGGATATTTTGACCTGGGAGTTTTTAGGAATTTACTCACTTTTGGACCCAGCACAATTTCTTCACAGTAAAGGGGGAACTACAGGATTATAACCAGAATACTATTATTTATTCATGTCTCCATGTCCCCAGTTTCCATTCAAGCAGCTGCAGCTCAGTCTGGCTGAACTGTATAATAATAATAATAATAATAGTTGTTTTTTTCATTATATCATTATAGTATATAGTGCGGGGTGAGATGGTATTACATAAGTCTTGCATAAGAGCTGCAAGGATCAGTCGATTATTCCATTTGTTCCTATCTATTTTTAAAACTGATCAATCGTTTTGGGTAATTTTTTTCAAAGAAAGTGTTTTTAGATTTTTAGAATAGGGTAAACATGATCTGATTTCAGGTTTTTATTTATTAATATGTTCTGTTTTCTTTAGTCTATGATGGTAAACTGAATATTTTTGGGTTCTTTTCACTGATTTATGACATGACTGTAGACCAAAAACAATTAATCTATTAAAAAAAATGAATAAAAGATGAAAATAATTGTTAGATGCGTCCCTAGACTCCTGTGGTGCCACATCTATATCTCCTTTCTGGCCATGTTTTCTGGATCCTCCTATTTCTCGTCTCCGCATGCTCGAGGCTCTGACTCTGCAGTGCTGGCAGGTGTTTTCCTCCAGATCCTCCTCCGGCCAACAGAGGGCACTCTTGCCTCTGCTTTCAAAGTCATTAGGAATGTGGCCCGGTGTCATTGAGCAGTGAAAGGCATGGCTGCACAGGAGGAGGCGCCCAGAGGTGAGGGCGGCAGGTGATTCATCACATCCTTTTCTCTCCCCGCTGTATGACTCAAAAGATCTGATCTCCCCGATGCCTGAAGGCTTTTAACTCTTCATATGACAAATGTTGAACTAAAACCTGGCAGCGCGCTTAGTCAGCAACTTTGTCTCCCTTGTTGTGGAGCTGTAGTCCTGAAAAAATGTGATGTGTCACCGGGGTTGTTCTCCTGAATGTGGCTGTCAGCACAGCAACAAGATGCCCTCAAAGAAAATCAATTTGTTATGTGACACCAGCCGCGTATGAGCGAATGAATAGGAAAACTTTATTGAATTTCACAAACATTTGAAAAGAATAAAAGTGACTGATGAAAATTCAACATAAGGACTAAATATACTAACTGTTTGTGTGAGAAAGAGCTGACTTCTTGATATATGGGGGAGAGGGAGCTGGAAGTGGCGCCAGAGACCCAGAGCAGTACACACTTCCTGTCCACACACACACAAACACACAAACACACACACACACACACACACACACACACAGAGTTGGCCCCTTCTCTTTTCTTGCCCTGTATCCTCTTCTCTTGGCCTTTCTATTTTTGTCTCACTCGTCAGTGTTTCTGCACTTTTGTCCGTTTCCAGCGGGTCTCTGAATTCTCTTTTCCGTCACATTTGTCTCTTTCGCAGTTTCCGCTTTTATTCTCTCTCTCTCTCTCTCTCTCTCTCTCTCTCCCTTCATCACTCTGGGCAGTCTCTCTGTCTAACTCTCTTCTCACTATCGCTCCTTCTCATCGGCCACTTCAAAAGCTGTTTGAAATGGGAGTAAGACAGGAAGCAAGATGAAGGGCCAGACTGAGGCCATGACACGCTGAGGACGGCAACATCCTTGAGGGCTCTTACATTCTAGCCAACATGCAAACAAACAGCCATGCATTTAGTGAAATGCACAGGGAGGGACACACACACATACACACACACACACACACACAGAATACTCTTCTGAAAAGTTCTGTATTCATAATGCATGCATTACCATGTTAAATTTATGTTTTACGTCAACAGCCTCAGCATCTTGTTCTTGTCCTGTTTTATTCTTCCATCTGTGGCTGTGATGAGAGTTGTGCCGGCACTATAAAGGCTGAACATAACGTTGCAGCATTCAGATTAAGGCTGTGCAATTAATTGAGTTTTGATTTGGGTGTCAAACTATCTCTTAACTCATGTAATCCAGTTGAAACATTTTTTTTTATTTCTGAAAAGAGATGCACATGTGGCAATACATCCCCACAGTAAGAGCAAACATGGCAGAGAAACGGGTCAGAAAAGTTCTCTTATATGGGAATATTTGCTTATGGAAACACAACTAATCTGTTTAACCACCTCAAACAAAATCAAGTTACTTATGACGAATGAATGCATTAAACTAAAGCATAATTGTAATTATTTCAATGTTGACCAAAATAATGGTGATAATGATTTGTTTTCAATAGTAGAGCCGCCCTAATTCAGACTCGGCCAAGGAGGGCCAGGTCTCTAAAACCTGCAAGAACAAAGGAAAACTTAACACTTAACATAATTTTAGTAACTTTTACCATCTACAGTCACATAGTCAAACAACAGTCAACACACATCATATGTACCATTTTTATAGCCCAATATCATAAACCACAGATGTGCTACACTGGGCTTTTCATTTAATACAGCAAAGGAACATCCTCTGTCCTTAAACCCTCGATCTTCATAAGATCAAGGGTAGTAACTTCCCAAAGAACAATAGATGAAGGATCCCTGGATGGACAGGTGTGGAAAAGGGGTTACAATAGACTGAGAAGGCAAAATTACATGTATGTCATGTGCTATAGAGAGTTAATGAGCATTAATGTCACTTTAAATCTGCAGACATTAATCCCCGTCTAAGTGCCCTCAAGCACAAACCAGCTTTTTATCAGAGGACACAAGCTTGAATACAGTAATGAGCATAACTGTGCAGCAAGATTATGTTTTCATCAACAATAAGAGCTTAGAAAAAAAATCCTGATTACTTATTTTTGATCAAATCTATTTAAAGTTAGTCCTTATTATATTTGGAAATGCATGATTCACTGTGTAACAGTGATTGTATAGTATAATACATGTAACCTGTTAGATAGTGTTAAATGTCGGTTGTTTCGGATGTGTTCTTAACAGCCGGTGGGGGAACTTTTAATGGGAAAAAACACGTGCTGTGAGTTAGACGCATGTCACCGTACCACAAACATTTTTGCCTCATATCATGTCTGATGATGTCATCCCCCGCAGGGTTTCCTGATCGGTGCGCGGCCAGAGAATGCGTGCGAGCCCATCGAGCCCCCGCCGCGGGACAACCTGACGGGCGCCTTCATCGTCCTCATCAAACGCTTCGACTGCAACTTTGACATCAAGGTAAAGTGAATCACGCCGGTCGGCGTGTTCCTCATGTCTGTGAACTGAATTGCGGAATGTGAAGGGATGGAGGGATGGAACGTCCTCCTCTACTCACTCACCCTAAAACACTTCCACAAATCTTCCTACCATCTTGTATCTAAACATAACCCATTTTTTTAGTCTTGTGGCTAAAACAAGTCCAAAACACTTTAACAGTTGGTTTTTTAGAAGCTGTAAATGCCGTTTTAGTGCTCTGCGATATCTGGAAGCAATCAAAAACCCAATTTATTTTAGCAACTGTTGGCTTATAAGGGGAAACTGCCAGACATACAGCTGGCCCGTGCGTGTTGCCTCACGCTGCACATCGGTACTCCGTGTTTCAGGCTCAGTTTCTCTGAAGCCAGGTCAGCGCGTCGGGACACAAAAACAGGAAGAAGGCCATTTCCCTAAACACAATGTCGAGCTGTGCGCGAGCAGCTATCCCGTTCCGCCGCCTCCCGTCTTTCTTCTTTTTCCTCCTCCTGCTACTGTGGACGTGTGTTTGCTTTATAAGTCAGCGGAGCAGCTAAAAGAGCGGATCCCCGTTCCGTCCCAGTCGAGTGAGGCGTCGGGGGGGCCACGTGCAGGGCAGAGAGGGTGGTGACGGCAGAGTAAGTGTGTGGAGAGGAAGGGATAGTTGCTGACAGAGGAAGATGAACGAGAGGCAGGGAAGAGTCAGAAATCCTGTTTTTTGCCGGAGTGTAATCTGAGTTAAAGCACAACTTATTCACAGGATCACCCACACTGATGATACATTAACCCCGGAGTTGAAACAGTGGCACAATTAAAGAAAAGATGACCTCCTATTTTAATTTGTAGACAAGTGAAGAACAGAAAATGTCTATACTAGTTTCAATGTTTCCGCAAGATTCATCAAGCAAACGCAAAATAACAGAGAAATTCTACCAGTGATGACAAATGTTTGGGGTTTATTTCATTTTCAGGCATCAATGGTTGATTTCTTGGTATCTCTTTACAACACGTTTGCTGTTGAGATTCACGCTGACGTCCTGACATTGTTGCCAGATATGTTACAGATCCCTTTCATGCAGAAAATATCAACATTTTTGGTCTGAACAGCTAAATAAATCAGGAACTTCTTATGATTCCGAAGGATGATTTGTAGGAGAAACGGAGCGATTCAAAGCGAAGTTTCTCCTGTTTATTTCATTTTGGCTTAAAGGAGACAAGTAAAATGTCCAAAAAGTAAAGCTGTTCCCGAACACATCTTGAACTTCGTGATTTTTTTTGGGGGGGGGTTTAATGGATTTAGGAGAGAGAGATGGCGGTGAGGTAAAGAAGGAGTGAGGAGGGGGGAGAGCGAGGATTAAGAGAGCAGGTCTGAGTTATGGGGTGAAAGAGAGGAAAACATGCCGTGTCTTGGCATATCTCTCTACCTCTTTCCATCTCTGCCTCGTACTTCTTCACTTTTCAGTTTTACTTTTCCCTCTGTGCCTTCTCCTGTCCGTTAACCGTCACACTGCCCGTCTTCCTCCCTCATTCAACCTATTTTATTTGCCATCCCCAGCCATTTTTTTTTCTTTTTGCTCTAATGTAACTCTGGAGCAGCCTTATAGCCTTATAAGGTCTTACTGACATCACACACACACACACACACACACACACACACAGAAACATGTTGACAGACAGGGAAGTGAGGTGTTCCCTGGGCTGGAGTGTAACCAGACTCCACATAACCGTGTGTCACCCAGACACACACAATGTATACACAAAAAACAGGCAAAACTTGTAGATTCTGATATCCAGGCCCAATCCATTCATCGCTCATTGTCGGTTCATTATAAGCTGACTACTCTGGTATTTCAGCTACGCCGGGTTGGACAAACACTCATCTTTGAGCTCCTTTCAATAGGAATTAGTAGTTATTTACATGTTGCTCTATGTTTGCTGTTCATTCAAATGAAGGCAAATATTTCCTTTAAAGCCCTGTTCTCAGCGCTGCCCGTCCTCCCACCTCTCCTTCATCCGTGTCCATATGTGTTTGTTTGTCGTCTTTCGGCTTCCCCGTCTGGTCTCGCACCATCTGCTATAATGAGGAAGGTCATGTCAAGGTCCATTGTGAAGCGACAACTTTTTTTTAACTTATTTGAGAACACTTATTTGCAAGAAGAAAAACACATTTGATAGTTCCTCAAATACTATATCTTCATGGTTTAATAATTCATGAAGGTAATAGCTGAACCTTGTTGCTTTCTGAGGTTACTGTCAAATGCTTTACAGATGTTGTGTATATTGGTGTTCTAAAGGAGAAGTACTTTTTGGCAATTTTTCTTTTTTTTTGCTGCAGTACCACAGGCGGCCACTGAGACATATTGGCAGAATGTCCAACTTGCGGCTGTATCCACCTTTTTAAATGTCCTTGTGTTTAACTCAAGATTTTTGACAATAAACCCGTAGGCTGCTGCAAACCTGTGTGTGTATGTATGTATGTATGTGTGTATGTATGTGTGTGTGTTTGTCTGTGTGTGCTTGTGTGTGTGATGTCGCTACTCCCCCCTTCCCTCACTTAAACATGCTGTCACTGACTCCCTTGATTTTTCTCCCCTGTCTCCCTTACGTTTGCTCTCTCTCTCTTCTACATGTACACACACACACACACACACACACACACACACACACACACCCTCCCCCCTCCCTCCCAACCAAGCTTAGTTCTCTCCAGAAGCTGCAGGGGAAACAAAGGAATAATAGATTCCATCTTGAGTCTTGCACTCGTGTGACTGAGTGTGTGTGTGTGTGTGTGTGGAGGGGTGTCACCCCCAACACGCTCGCTGTTTCGTTCCAGTGACACACACACAGTCCCACCTCTAGGACAGCATTCAGCCATTAGCATCTATGGAGAGGAGACTTTGAATGGATCTGTGGCAGTAATGAGCAATCAAACCAACGCTCACCCACTTAACCTTCTGTCAAGTGTTAGCGCCTCCAACCGAGAAGTGTGTGTGTGTGTGTGTGTGTGTGTGTGTGTGTGTGTGTGCGTACGTGCGTACGGGAGTTCAGTATGATAAGACATGACAGAGAAGGGGGTCGAGGGAGAGAGTGTCAGAGATGGGGAGGGGTGAAGTGGATCAAGTGAAGGGGCTCGCTGACTCGCTCTACTGTGTGTGTGTGTGCGCGTGTGTGTGTGTCTGAGTGTGTGTGTGTCTGAGTCTGAGAGAGAGACACGGACAGAATAAGAGAGGGGAAACACATTCCTCCATGTATTTTCCCTCTAGAAAACAAATCTCCAGAGAGGGAGAGGGTTTGCACTTCCTGTATGCTGGATTCTTTGAGGTGGTGGGGGGCGCCCCATTGGTGACCTTTCCAACCTTTCTGGGTGGGGGTGGGGTGGGGTTGGGTGGAGGAGGGGGGGGGGGGGGGCAGGAAACTCAATACCCTTTTCCTCCCCTCTTCCCCCTCCCCATGCCTCCCTTCCTGCTCTAGGATTCTCTGCAGCCTGTTCCGCCCGTCGTGCTGCTGCCCTCAACACGCACACACACACACATACACACACACCATGTCCATACATTGAAACGTAATGTCCTAGTTACGTAACATGTACCAGGATTATGTAGAGCTGTGGAACCACGTTGTTCACCTCTCTCCTCTCTACATTTGCTGTCCTTCACTCACTCAGTCTCTCTTTACTGCCCTCTATCTGTCTTTTTTTTCCATTTTTTCAAGTTCACGCTGTGAATGTATATTAGGAGAAAGCATTTCTTTTCTTTGACACTATATCAGTTTCTGTAAAGGCTTACTTGGGAGAAAGCCTAAAAGGTAAAAACGCTTAAAATTAAGCCAGGTTTCTCATGTTATATTATAGTAATTTAAGCAAATGTTAATCATGAGCCAGTCACGGTGTCAGTTATACTGTTCTGTGTTTTTGTGGATTTCTGCAGTATTATTTACATATGAAAGCACCCAGCGCCTTTCAGGCTGGTGGAAAATCCCCTGTCTGAGGCCTGAGGTCAAGCTACAACACCGTCCAAAACCTGCCTGGCAAAGGCCGGTTCAGACTAAACCAGCAGTGTGGTGTAAATGCCTTTTTGTCCCAGCAGGAAGCTGCTTACTCCAGGTGACAGGCCAGAGATTAAACTCCCATTCTCTCCCTCGCTCACATTACGTGGAAGAGTTCACAGTTCAGTTATGCGGTCGACAGGTTGTTTACAGTAACTCGAGTTGAAGTGACATTTGTTATAACGGCATCGCTGGACATCCTTCCTTGTATTTGAAATTGTGTTTTCATGAGGTTTTTTTTGTTCCGAGTGAAAACTTGAAAATTGGAAAACTGATTCAAAAGTCCTCAGAACAAAAGAGTTTCCATATACCTGTCAGTTAGAACAAATGCAAGCTGGGAGGAAAAAACAAAGCAAAAGTTAAATGGCCTGTATAACGCTGTACTGTGCAAAAGTTTTAGGTAGGTATATATATCCATCCATCCATCCATCCATTGTCTATCCCGCTTATTCCCTTTCGGGGTCGCAGGGGTCTGCTGGAGCCTATCCCAGCGCGTTAAGGCGAGAGGCAGGGATACACCCCAGATGGTCGCCAGCCAATCGTGGGGCAAGGTATATATATATATATATATATATATATATATATATATATATATATAGTGTGTTACAATGTCACAACTATACAGTCACTGACCAACCCACATTCACAGCCATTCAAATCAGCCAATCAGAGTAGGGGCTCATTAATTTTAATGAGACAGACTCAAAATGACCTTTTCCTCCTAAAGCTCCAGAGAGCAGCTCGAGAGAGGGGGAAAAACTCTACTGAGATGATGAGTTTTGGCTCTGAAAAGCCACTAATATATCTTGTTAGTTATGTCACAGCCTCCCCGATGTTATTGCATTACGGATAAGAATCTAAACATCTAAAAAATGTGCACAGTCTTGTACATTTGCAACTGCATTACGTCCTCCAAAAGTACAATAACTTACAAATTAGAAATAAAGGGTTGTTTGTGATAATAACACGGTTCAGTCAAATTAATTAAAGCCCTGGACGTGATTTGCAAAGAAGTAACTTCCCCAATTTCTGCATGATTCTCTGCTACAATACCTGATGTGTCTTCCTAATCGTTTTAAACAGAAGGGGGCAGAAAGAACGGCAAAAGTGGTTGGAAATGTTTAAACACAAGCATGAGGCGAGCTGCGATCAGTCTTGTGAGTCCAGTCTGCGAAGGCTACATTAGCTTGTTTGCCGCTCATAGCTTGTGGTTGCAGCTTCATGCTGCTTTTTTTTTTAAAAGATATATATATATGGAAATACACTGTGCAAAGAAAAATGTGTTTTTTGTGTGGTGATGTAATCCATAACCAGTTTCCATCGATTGACAGTCGTTCCGTCAAGTTGAAATGTTGCTGCAGGGCTCCGGTGAAGAGTTAAAAAAAAAAAAAAGGGAAAGAGAGAGATATGCTGAGGTGAAAGTCCTTCACGTACAGTATCTTTAGGCGTGGCTAGGCTACTTCCACCACTCTATTGTTTTTAATCAACAACAAATTAAACACGTCTGGAAGGATCCTGTTGAGTCATGTGGTCGGGAAGGCCGCGTTATTTTCAGTAACAGTTATGTCTCGAGTCAGCCTCAGCGTGAGTAGAAAAAAAAAAAAAATGACCAACCGGTGCGTTGTTCTGGTGGCTGGTAATTTCCCATCTAACCTTGCTCCCTACCTCTGCCTTACAGTAAGTGCATTCCATCGCACGGGCTGTTTGTGCAGTGACCTCACAGCCCCTCGCGCCACACACACACACACACACACACACACACACACACACACACACACACACACACACACACACACACACACACACACACACACACACACACACACACGCTTAGACAGACAGACCTCAGTTTCTTTTTCAAACAATGATGGCTTCCTTTACGTGGTCACTCAGTCTTATGACAGGGTATGACTGGCTGATAACGGGATGTGTGACTAGCTCATGTGAGAGAGACATTTTTTTATTTACCAAAAAAAGGGTTTATCAGGAGAGATTCATCCCATACCAAAAGTGTTTTCTTTTTAATACTGCAAATGGGTCAATGACATATGCACCAGGAAAAACAAAACATCACTTTTGTTCTACTAACTTTCATTCTTGTGGGAAGATACTTTGTTTTTAGATTCTCACTTATAATCAGATTTTATGTGAACATTTGTTTGGACTAATGCCTAAAATCGGGGGGAAAAAAAATATGGCATGACATGAAAATAATTGTATACACAAAACATTATATGCTCACAAATAGTCTGTATGATTTTTCTGTTTTTTAGGTAAAGGAAAATTCCCCTTCAATAACTGGACACATGCTTTCACCCGTGCAACAAAACAGTTGAAATAAAGCTGTTGTTATGTCTGTTGCAATTTGATGTGTCAACGAATAGCTCAGATTGCTCCCTTTGACCTATAGGGCATGCAACACACACACACACACACACACACACACACGCACACACACACACACAAACTTTTGCAAGCACAGACCGAGCCCCTGAATATGTTTCTACAATTCTCAAATCTATTATTTGTGAATAATAAAACATGTGCACACCTATAGGCAGTTGATATATAATGTACATTTCAGTAGTTGCAGTCCCCCATCAATCACATTCTTTTTTTTTTTTATTTTCACAGCAGTTTCAAGTCCCCCCAAAAAAATAATAATTTAAATTAAAGACTACTAAAATTGTTGAAGACTAAGCACAAACTGGTGCTGACACTCCTGCCCCTGGAGCTCGCCACTGACACGAGTTCTCTCTGGCAGCGTTGTAGTCACGCTCTGGCACACAGAAGAGCTTTGCATGAATTGCAGCTGTTTGGCATTATCGGAGCATGCTGCTCCTCCCTGCAGTTTGCAGTTTTATTGAACCCTTTATCTAATCAGCAGTCTGGACCTTGAAACCAAAACCCGCGCAACATTCCTATGAAACACCAGCGAGAGCGAGCGAGCGAGCGAGAGAGTGTGTGTGATAGAGAGAGGGTAGAGGGGAGGGTGGAGGAGAGGCAGGGGAAATAAACCAGAAAGAGGGGAGGGTGAGAATAAAGGCGGGAGGGTGGAAATATCAGTACAGTAGGAAGGGGCTGGGTAGAAGTTTGGAGAAGTTGGCAGTCAGGGTTCCACAGTGTAACAAGGCTAATCAGGGCAGAGAGAGGGAAGAGGAGGAGGTTAAACTCCGAAGGGGAAGGTGAGCGAGTTTGAGAGGGAGGAGAACTTAAAAAAAAAAAAAAAAAAAGGTGGGAGGGGAATGCTCATGGAGAAGAAAGTGAAAATGAGAGGGGTAGCAGAAGAAGAAAAAAGGTGAAAGGGACTGCAGAAATAACGAGGCGCGAGGAATAAAACGGGAGACGGTTAAAGGGAGGAGAGATGAGGAAATGAGGATCTGATTGGGAGCTGCTGTCCAAACAGCCCAGCTCAGCTCACCTGTATCTGATTCAGTTTAGGGAAATTTAACGCGGCTGAAGGTTTGTACTACTACAGACCTCCTAACCGCCTTTTTTAGATGCTCCTGATGATTAGGTTTTTTTTTCCTTTTTTAAAAACGCAAAGGGTGGCATTGCGGAGAGGAGGAGGATGGATGTGGGTGGTTTGAGAGGAAGTAGCAGATTAGGTTAAACTAGGGGAAAGATTGGAAAAAGCTGATTAACAGGGCAGGGGACATACAGGACTGCTTTTTTTTTTTTTTTTGTTACTCAATATGCCAGGAAATGATTGACCGGACGCTTCAGTAACCAGGGGGGAAAAAAATTGACAGGAAATAGACATTTCATTTGCCAAATCCCGATTCATACTTGGCCAAGTGATAGTTTTGACAGTTTAATTTGAGTGAAAGCGTGCGGTGCTGCTCGGACCCATTTACACAGAGCTGAGGTCACGGCTCGCTCACCTTGCCCGCTTTGACCCCCCCTCTAAGCATCGAGCTCCGGCCATTTCTCTGCAAACTGCGGAAATGTGTGTTGAGCCGGTGGGAGCGGGAGGGCGAGAGGAAAGAGACAAGGGAGGGGGATGGAGGCTGAGAAACGGTCAGTGGGATACGAGGGCGATGGAGAGGAGGGAACCTGTTTTAGCTGCAGCGCTGCATGAAGAGACGGTGCAGTGCTGGCAGCAGATACACACACACACACACACACACACACACACACACACACAAGTGAGGATGCAGTTCCTATTGACACACACACACACACACACACAGTGGTGATGCAGCAATAATTAGAGATGCTATCAGCAGACTCTGTCCACACTACAACTGTTCTTACACAGGCCTTTGAAGGCAGATATATCTTGTGCATGCAGGCAAATTTTGCATCACAGTCACTCAGCGTGATGACAGGAAATTCTTAACTTATGCATCTTGTATAACAGGCTATAGTATGGCAGATACAGGTCAGAGTTGAGTGTTTTTAATCCTGTGTGTGTGTGTTTCTTGTTCTATTTGGGATCCAAACGGTTAAGTCCACCGTCGGTGAGTCAGGCGGCTCCAGGTGGCACCGTTTACAAACCGCCAGTCAACTGTGACCAATGGCCGTCAGGTCTCACACACACACGCACACACACTTAAAAAACAAGCACTCACATTTTAGCACGGATGGTGCATTGACCTGTAGCGAAAACACTACTTTGAAATATTTTTTTTTTCTTTTCTCCATTTTACAGTTGAGTGAAAACAATTTGTTTCCTGCCAGCATCACCTTCCTTCCTTCCTTCCTTCCTTACCTTCCCACACATTAATGCAGTAGCACATTTCCATGCAGGAGGCTGCCTGACACAAACGCGTCTGCCGTTAAAGCTCTGAGCGGCCCCAACCATCTTACTGAAGAGCGCCCCCGAAAGCTTGAAGGCTTCCAAACAGAGTTCAGCAGGTTCGTCGGTGCCCGACTGTGTGACTCTGCAATTTGCCTGATGTGATAATAAGGCTCGATTAAAAAAGACTCTCCCTCGACCGCACACTCGATACGCACACAACCTACAGGCCAAGCCGTTCCCTAAAGGGGCTACACTACTTGTGTAACACACACTTCCAAACTGGCCACCACCCACACAGCTGAGTGTCATCTGAACGGGTTCTCTGGCACGAACCTATGGAAAAAGACGCTTATTCCCTTTCGATTGATTAATATAATGGGCCATGAGTATTTAAACACAGCCAGGCTTGTCACGCATGTTGGACACACAACATTGTAGACTAGATAATGTCACACAAGCTGCATTAACTTACGGGAACGGCAACGCAGACTCGAAGTGACCATGCGTTACCATGACAACCACAAACAATACCGGTGCCAAGCATAACTTGGACCTCAAGTTAAGATTGAGATGTTCCAGACGCTTGACTTCTACGTCTATGTTGCATGCACACTAGTTAAAAAGTTATGATAATAATAATAAGGATCACTGATTTCATGATTGATTACCATGGCAATGATTGAAGCTTTGATTATTTTTTGGGTCGGCCCTACATTTTAGGCACGGGTCTTATTGTAGATTTTTTCTTTTCCACGAGTCTGGACAAAATACAACACTTGAGCAGAGTCTGAAACAACTTGGTGCCGAGACCCGTACGCTGATGAGGGAAAAGTTTAACTCTCGAGATCAAGTTGTTGCGGCTACCTTTCTGTCTGCAGGTAACGCTGCGGCCTGTTCTCGGGTCGCTCACATCATTTCTCCCGTAATCGATGTTTCAGCTCTTAACAAATTCCACACGGTCTGCCATATCCACAGTTGGCTTTTTCCTTTCCCTGCTCGTCATTGCTTCGAGCCCCTCCCTTACTTACAGAATCTGTGCTCAACCTTTTTTTTCTTAAAATCCGTTTTTACTGCAAAATCTCTACATCAAAACTTGAAACCACGTCACCTTTCAAAATGCAGCAATTTAATTATTTAAACACATTTTATTTTTTATTTTGATCTTTTGAGAGCCATGGTTTGGTGCTCAACACCTTTACTGTTATAGTTGTGATTGCCGCGTCCTCCCCGGACTTAATACAGATTGTATCTGCCAGTTTGTGTGGATCAGGGTAATCGTCTGAGAACATCTGCCAATCTGCGCTGTCAAAACACCATCTCCTGTCTATCCCATGTTGAAGAGAGGATTAACTCTTGAAAATGTGCCTTCATGGTATGGTAGATGTGTGATTAACATATGGACAGTCATGCGATTAATCGCGATTAAATATTTTAATCGATTGACAGGCCCTATTTTGGGGGAATTAATTTTCCAGTTCAGCGCCTCTATCTTATGACCTCACGCTCAGCATTTACATTTTCAGTCATACTTCTAGTGCCTCTTATCTAGTTCTGTCAAGAGCAGGAAGTAAAGATGGAAAATAAAGGTCAAAGAAGAGCAGAGCTGTCTTTTATTTTTAGAAGAATGACAAATAAAAGCTCCTACAGATGTTGTGTCTTATTCTGGCCATGTTGGTGCCTGCAGTGATTCAGCCAATTAAAACTGATCTGCTTTTAGAAATAAATCATTTACCACATGATGAGTAAAGGTGTGTTTTTTTCCATTTTTCTTCTATAAAAAAAAGGAAGGATGATGTGGAATTCTGAGAGCAGGGGAAGGGAAAAAAAAAAAAAACGACACCTTTCTGGAGCCAAGTCATGCTGTCACATGACAACAAAAGATGCCCTTGAGAAAGGCACGTAGCCGCCACATTTCTCTGTGTAGCCGCACCGAAGCTGCAACTTCGACCATGGGCGACAAAAGCACAGAGAAACACAACGTTACGCTGTCAACA
The DNA here is from genome assembly GCA_036785175.1 of Eupleurogrammus muticus. Classification (NCBI taxonomy): domain Eukaryota; kingdom Metazoa; phylum Chordata; class Actinopteri; order Scombriformes; family Trichiuridae; genus Eupleurogrammus; species Eupleurogrammus muticus. The sequence goes on along the minus strand of JAYKQN010000006.1, from coordinate 17,612,691 downwards.
CCACTTTTATAGGGATTTAAAAGGCTTAACCTTAAACGTGATCTCTATGTTTTATGTTGTACTATGAAAATTGCTTCTTTTTTTTTTTGAAGTATGAAAGTTTTTTTTTCCCCTATTACACTTTCATAATCAAGTTTTTGTGTGCAGGAATTTTAGTGGTTTGGTCCTTCAGGGATAAAAAAAAAACAATTGAAGTGTTTTAATGACAGCTGGTGAACTGACATGGAGGATGTGCCACAGCTCAGCACAATGGTCTGCAGCTGGTGGGGCAGCAATGCAGAGATCCTCCCATGATGATGAGGCATCCTTCCTCCCAGTTTCTCGTCGCACACACTTTTCCACTATTGATTTTTTTTTTTTCTAGAAGTTTGACGTCTCATTTTCCTTCTCTTCTTTTCCTCTCCTCTCGTGTGTCTCTCTCTCTCTTCCCTCCCCCCCTCCCCTCTTTTCTCCTCAGTCTCAGGAATGCATTGAATGTCCTTATCTCTGCCCATGCAAACACAGGGGTGAGCCAGCAGCAGAGGTTGAATTCCTCTGCAGATCCCAGGCAGACCGACTGCACCGCACTCACACACACACACACACACACGCACACACTGGCATCGAGAAAAGCCTCCAGCCAAAATGGCTCCTTATTTTTACTGTAGAAACTGGCTGAAGCAGCACTGAACCGGGCTGAGGATGGGACAGCAGCAACTTGGGTTCAAGCCTCAAGTTGTGATAGCTGCTGCATGGTCACCACCTACTTTTGACTCTTTTTTTTTTTTTACTGGTCGGGAGACTTTAAGAAGTAAATCTTTTAAACGGTGCTTGGTAATACAGGAAATAGGCTGGAACACTGGTGACTCATATTGTGTTACTCATACACACACACACACACACACACATGCTTAACTCTGAGCACTTTTGTTAGTTTCCCAATCTGTGGGACTTTATTTCCAATAACGCAGCCGTCTAATAAAACGTCCCAGTCACAGTAGCGTTTGATTTAACCTACCTGGAGCACCATGTGGGTGGAGTTTAGCATTAAAAATCCAATCAGTGCCAAATATGTGAAGCTGCAGGCTAATAATCTGTGCTGTTGCTATCTGCCCTATCATTTTCAAATCACTGATTCATTTTATTATGTAGAAGATATTATAATGAAGACAAAGCGCATCAGTAGCTGCTTCCAATCACAGGCTTGTCACACGAATCAGGGATCACCTCCCAACTAGGTCACTTTCCTTCATCATGACAGACACTTCCATGCATGTGTGTGTGTGTGTGTGTCGCTTATTCAGACATCCTGCTGCGCGCACACACACACACAGAGTAGCCATTGATACCTCCACACAATAACCCCTCACAGGCAAACACATGGGACCACAATGCTCCGGCTGCCATACACGCTGCTCCACGTATGCCTGTGAATAAAATTACAATGACAAGGGACAGACAGTGCTGTTGTGTGTTAGCATCGGCAGGCCTCGATACACACACACACACACACACATACATATACTGTTCACCACACACACGTTTAAATGGATTAACTTTTAGATTTGGGGGAAAAAAACTGGTTGAGTTCCTCGCACGTCACCGTCCTCGGGTGTTAATTTACCGGCGGCGGGGGGGCACATGCCTTTGTCTCATAATCGACATCAGCGTTTCCTCTGTGGCTCAAAGGAACGAAGCCTCAGATTGCCACGTGGTGTTAAATATTACAAATGCGGGATGTAGAGTGAGTTGCTCGTTGAGGAAACACAGGATATTTATTATATTGATATGACAACCAATCAGCCGTCCATCTTTCTTTCTTTCTTCTTTCTATAATCCATCCGAAAAGTATACAGGGCTCTTATTTATTTTTCATTAAAATGGTTTTGTGGAAGACATTACATTTTTTTAACTAAGCTATAAAAAGATGAGAAATGTTGTTCTCTGGGTGATATAGCATCCTACACTATTAATTCTTTGCAATAGAGCTATGTTTATTGCAAATTGAGCTAAATTGTACAGTTAGAATATGTTTGTTTATTGACTAATGTGCTGAAATGGTGCGGCATCACTAGACAAAGCGAAGACAACACGATAATGTCTTCACTCCTGTTTTTTTCCTCACAGGATTTAGAGTGGCATTTACACGATTCGACGCAAGGCCAATTTCCTCCTCACGACCGCCGGTTTTATCCTTTTTTTTTTTTTTTTTTTTTTCCTCCCCTGTGCGAAAAACACGTAACGAGTCATTCCAGGCATTGTGTTGTCACATCCTATTTCCTCCGCAACACCTGCTGAAAGCGATCGGCCGCAACAATAGCGACGCAGGATACTGTAGCTGCGAGGAAAAAAAAAAAACACAGCCTCACAGATGCCAGGTCCCCATCACTTCGGTTTCATCTGCATCCACGATGCTGCGGGCGTCGCCTTCTGCCTGTCGCCTGTCTGGGATTATTCATTGAAGTGAAAACAGTCTTCAGTCACTCGGGAAAACTGCACAAGTCCTTGAAACTTTTCTTCAATTGATTAACATTCGCAAAATTATTCTATTATTTAGCATTATGTTACTTAGAGATCCTATAAGTGAAATCAGAGATGATGATTCTAAACACATTATACATGCAAGTTGTAGTGTAGCGTACAGTTGGAGAGGTTATGTGATCACAAATTACAGCTTTCTTATAAAAAAAAAAATTGCTTTCCCATGACATCGTATTATTTTTTAGGGCCTCCAGCAGAATAAAAATCCAAATTGTTTTACACTTTTCAAAAAAAAAAAAAGGTTAATGTTCCCACAAATAACCAGATAGAAATGTGTTGGGCTGCAACTAATGATTAGAATCATTGACAATTAACCTTTGCATTATTCTCTGAATTTATTGTCATCATTTTGCAGAAGGCTGTGTCTTTAGGCTGCAGGACGTGGGGCGTGTCGTACGTCTCCGTAACCTCAGAAACAGGCGAGTTGTGAGTGACTCCGATCAGGGTCCGCAACTAAACCAAGAAGGCGAAAGAATTCGCCGGCGTACATGTGCTTGGCGAGAAACCCCACCTGACTGTTCTGTGTCCAGTCACTGTTGAAACTGATTTATCCGTGATAAAAGTGGCAGTAACCCTAACCCCGTCCCTGTCTCTAGTCCTGCAGGAACGCACACAGATACTGGTGTGACTTTCCAGATCCTAGCTTCACATGTGCATATGACACAAACATTCTTGGATTCCTATTATTAAAAAAAAAGACAAGGATCTATGTTTGGGTCAGCGTCAATCATGGGTGACAAGACGAGAAACTCAAAATATTCTTAAAATACAAGTACAGTTTTAAAAGCATTCATTAGGTCTTTTAAAACGTGCATTATACATTATATCTTCATTTTTGTTGGCTTTATGTCCTATGAAAGTCTGTTTGTAACCCCACCAAAAATCCCACTTTTTTTTGAGACAAAAAATGAAAGTTTGAGGAATAATTAAATAGTATTCATATTTAGTTGTCCTGTGTACTGTCCTCTCAGTCGATACAAGGGTTGATAGCGGCTTTCAGTTCTGTGGTTTTCACGGTGGCGAATTTGGGGAATTGTGACTTTAATTATTCTCATTTGAGAGGCAAACTTGGGCTGCATGAGCGGGACTGGCCTCAGTCACGTGGCCCGGGATGAAATAAACGTTAAATACACTCAGAGAACAGATGCTGGACATAAAATACAAGTCCCCAACATTTGCATTAGCGTGTCTTTCTGTACCAGCCGGCGTCAGTGGAGTTTAAATGCAAACATTCTGTCTCCACATTCAGACAGACACTTTTTTAGGGGATGTGTCACTGTCTCTTTATCTGTTGTCTTATGTCAGGCTGCTGTTGTAAATACGATGCACGCAAACACAACTCTCTCTATCAGCATCAACAGCATCCTCAAAGTGGTGGTGGGACATTTGTGAGGCCCGTGATAGGCTCTGTGATCTAAGAGCTCGTCGACTCAACCACCACTGGTTTCTATTTCTATATCATGGATAATGTGGTTTGGTGTTGCGTCGTGAAAATCCGATTTGGTCAAATTATCTGACATACAAGCCCTGTTAGTTCACATACCAGTCGCACTCAGGGTGGTTTTCTAGTCCCCTCGTAGCAGCTGTTTTGACGTCTGTGCTTTTTCCACCTATTTGACGTTCAGGGTGTAAAATGTCCTATCTCCCCGCAGGTCCTCAATGCGCAGAAAGCCGGGTACAAGGCGGCCATTGTTCACAATGTGGACTCTGATGACTTAATCAGCATGGGATCCAATGATGGTGAGTTGCCTCCTCCTCCTGCTCCTCCTCCTCCCTCCCCATGCACCCAACACATGTACATATTCAGCATCTCACACACCCGCAGGCCCCGAGGAAAAACAGCAGTTTTTATTTGAGTCCATTTCAAGTCCCGAGATGTTGTCGAGGACGGATGTGATGCCCTGCAGCAGCAGAGCACTCGCTGACTGAACCCATATTGTCCCTTCTGTGGGATGGTGTTTGTCCCCCTGTCCTCACTGGAGGGGGAAGTGGGGGGGGGGCATGAGTTATCCAGCAGGGTTCACACCCTGTTTGTGACTTACAATAAATAAAGTTGAACATGGTGCGCATTACGCTTTATCACGTAAATGTTTGACAAACAAAAGTTTAAGGTTTTCAGCTGGATCTCATGGTTATTGGAGATTTCTCACTCTAGACAAACTGACAGAAGAATCCACCAATCATCTAATTAAGGCTGCGAAATGCCATGGAGACATCTAAATAACGGCTTCTTGTTGTTCTATGAAGACGTCGTAGTTTTCCATTCTTCAGATCATTTTTTGACACAAACGTCTTGCTTCAAAATTGATTCAGCGGGCATTGATTTACAGTCACATGATATATTAATCGTTTTTTGTTTTTTTTCCCCCTTCTAGTGGATGTAATGAAGCAGATAGATATTCCCTCTGTGTTCGTGAGCGAGGACACCGCCAACTCTCTCAAAGGAGACTACACATATGACAAGGGGTAAGGCTACACCCAAATCTCATTTTCTGGCCATCAGTATAAATAGCAGCAGGGATTTTTTAACTCTTCTCACCACGGGTCCTTCAGTGTAACAGCGAGATATGCCTTCATTTAGCAACGACACGCTGGCTATTCCTTGCTTTTCCACAGTTGAGTCTAATATTGCTGCATAATGCCCACAGCACAAGCCGCCATATATATATCAAGGCGTCAGATTTGTCTTGGGATGTGTTGCCACCTTCTGCTCTCTGCTGCTGAGGTGATAATCTGTTAATAAAATGTCTCAGATGGTCAGAGGAGAGCAGAGTTTCTCTGCTTACATGTTTGTGTGTGTGTGTGTGTGTGCATTTATGTGTGTGCGTGGGGGGGGGGAGAGGGGAGGATATACACGAGGGTTATTCCCAAGTTCTTTGCAGAGGAATGAACACCAAACATGGTATTGGCAGAGTTTTGTCAGCGTGATCACAAATATGAGCGGAGCGAGGCTTCGAGGCCCATGAACTCTATAAGCAATTACCCAGCGGCGTGAAATGTGGCCGCGTTGATAGAGGAGCCTCTCCGTGTCGCCGGCCAACGCGTCCGACGCTGAAATTAATGCCGACATTGTTGCAGCGGCAGCAGCGAGTGGTCTCCCGTGAAGGTCACTGTTTGTCACATCTGCCAGCACCTGACGATGGTTCTCTCTGCAGGGGACATGTGGTCCTCATGCCAGACTTCAGCCTGCCCCTGGAATACTACTTGATCCCCTTCCTCATCATCGTGGGAATCTGCCTCATCCTAATTGTTGTTTTCATGGTGGGTGCATCTCTGCGTCTTATTTGCAGAACTAATAATGATTGTGGTTGTGTAGAAGAAGCCTCCAGGGCAACAGAGTGTTCTTCTTTAGGAGTTTTGCACCATAGTGACTCGTAATACTGCTTTATAACGTTTATACTTTACATTAAGAAAAGCAGATGTCCATTTGTACATATTATAACAAATTATTCAAACTTTGTTGCTTGGTAAAAATGTTAGAAAGTTAGAAGAGTTTGCATGTGCACCAGAGAGTTTTCTTCTGTACAAGATGACAGTACAGGAGTTTTAGCAAGCCAGAAAGCTAGCGCTATTGTAGGCCTGTGGAGACATATGAACGTTGTAGGCTACAGCGCGACTAACGTTTTAACTCCTGTACTGTCATTTTGTACAGAAAGAATTTTTTGGTCATGTGAAACTTTCCTAATGTTCACTTGAAATATTTAATTAAGTAGTAGTATTTTGCGTCCTAACTGTTTTTTGTTTTTTTTCCCCTCTATTTTTTTCTAGATCACAAAGTTTGTCCAGGACCGACACAGGGCTCGGCGGAGCCGCCTGCGTAAGGACCAGTTGAAGAAACTGCCCATCCACAAGTTCAAAAAAGGTATGGAAGTAGACAGAAGAGCGGTAAACGCCGGGTGTTCTGTTACTAATTCAGCGTTGGCGGGTTAAGAGTTCAACCAACCAGGAAAGTCGCCCTCCCTCAACTTCAGCCCGACGCCACCCTTCGACTTTTGAGTGTCCGGGACATGCTGTTTACTTCTCCACCGTGCTGCTCCCTCTCACATGATTTGGCCCAGTAGAGAGATGTCATCAATGCATTACGACATATCAATCCTCCCCGGAGCGCTGCACCTTGGAGCTAATCGGATTAATATGGACTTGATTTTTTTTTTTTCCTTCCCCCATAAAGCCCTCCCCTGGCAGATTAGAGCTCCTCTCCGGGTTGAGACTGGACACATGACTGATGATTTAGAACGCAGCTTGGGTCATGCCGGAGGCCGGGTTGGGTTGGGAGTTGAGTACATTCCGGATGCACAGCTCAGGTTTTAGCTAGAATCTTCTGAACGACTTCTACTGCTGTCCCTCCCCTTCTCGCCTGGTCCAAGGGTCGGCCCGGCTATAGCATTGTTTTGCAATGCAAATCCACTTTGTGTTGTGGTGGAGGTTCGTCTGTGTATTTATAGGTTTGTATGTCGGCCGCGTTTCCTCTGGCAGCTGTATTTTGCAGACTGGAAAGCCCCCGACTACAATCAGCTGTGCAGGGGGAGCTTTGTGGAGTCTGGGTGGCGAATAATAAGTAGCCCCCTGGCAAAGCTGCTAATTGAAGGGGGTCACGATCCGGGCCGCCTGGCAGTAACAGATGCACGTGCGACTCCAGGGCTGAAAACAGCGCGTGTGTGTGTGTGTGTGTGTGTGTGTGTGTGGGCTCTGATGGCTGTTTTGGTCGAGTCGGAGGGCCGCTCTGACTCAGGGTTTCCACACGCGCTCCTGTCGGCTGAGTCAGAGTTTCGGCGACACAGAGAGGGGACATCAAATCTCTACCTAATCACCTTTTAAGCCCCACACACTGAAGCGATGCTTGCCTGGCGAGGAACAGGGTCGATGTGAGGGCTGCAACAACCAGGGGGGCCGGAGGGTGGTGGAACTGGGCCTCTGTGGTGCCGTCTTTACTGGATTTAAAAAAAAATAATAATAGAAATGAAGATGATATAGCAGACATTGATTTAATTAAATTAATTCTTTCAACTTAATTAAGTTAAAAGAATGAACCGATGAAGTACACCTCTAGTCGGTTCTCAAGACTACTTTGCTTACTACTCACATAACACGACTTCCCCTACGACTGAACTGTTGCACCAGATTGGCAACACGAATGTGTAGATTAGGTTTTAAACAACTATTCTATGAGTCTGACAACAAATTTTACCATTTATTTTTCTCTCTGAAAACATTACACTGCAAAAAGTGAAATCCTAACAGGTGAAAATCTCTTTTTTTTGATACAATTAGCCCAATGTTGAGACAATTATCTCATTCCACTGGCAGATCATTTATCTTATTTAATTTTTTTAATACTGTTTGGAGTAAATTTCCTCTTGTTTCAAGAAAACAAGTCATTGTCTAAAAGTGACTAAAATCAATGGGGGAAAAAAACTTGAACTTGAAATATACTAAATGATCTGCCAATGAAATAAGATCATTTTAGTTAATATTGAACTATTTATTCACAAAACAAGATATTTTCACCTGTCAAGATTTCATTTTTTCCAGTGCAGTAAGTTAATAAAATAATTCTGAAAACTGATTAGTGGTTCACTAGTTTGGTAAGGAGCATATTTATGAGCGGGTTACTGTGAAGGGCCAGAATCTAAAATGTACGAGATGTTACAGTCATTTAGTGAAATCTGCCACCATTGGATAAAAAAGATTTCTCCGTCAGCCCCGTGTTGTGACTCAATAGGAGTTTTTAGCTGTAGCGTCGCCATGTTGGCAGCTCACAAGTCAACGCGACGCTCCAGACTCACCGCTCGTCCTGGAGCTGTTGGGCAGCATGCCTGAACTTGTGGTTCAGTGTGTGTGTGTGTGTGTTATCCCCCGGCCTCGGCCACAACGGATAACGCTGAGCTCGGACTCCTCCTGGCTTTGATCAGACGCAGACCGGAGTGAATGGGGAAACACTGTGATGCTTTTATTAAAAAACTGTGAAACCTTCCATGCGCTGCAGAGTCTGCGGCAAAGATCACAGAGCATCTAGCTGATGTCGTTTCATCCACCAAAAAAAAAAAAAGCTAACGAGTAAGTCAATTTAATACGTGCAATTTTAAGAGTCCGTGTATAAATGGATTTTCCAGGACATAATCAGCCATTTTAAAAGCCGCTGCAGTTCCAACAGTGACCATTAGACGCTGCCTCCAAGAACTAAATGGAAGTGGCTGGAACACCCTAAAATTCAGGGCAGGGCGTTTAATCTGCGCCTTTGGTTTATTAACAAGAGTTCCAGCTGTCACTCGGTTCTTGTGTCATTTTCTGGCTGCAGTGATCAAATGCGCGAAAATCTAAACCTCCCATTATTAACAAGCCCGGCGGCATCGGCCACACATTTGTCTTAAACGTTGTCTCCTACACACTCAGTCATTTTGGGAAGACGTTGGGCAGCTGATCAGCCAGAACCTGGACCAGTGCTGCTGCTGCTGCTGCTGCTACTGGTGGTAATGATGATGCTGCTGCTGCTACTGGTGGTAATGATGCTGCTGCTGCTGCTGCTGCTGCTGCTGGTGGTAATGCTGCTGCTGCTGCTGCTGCTACTACTGGTGGTAATGATGCTGCTGCTGCTGCTGCTGCTGCTGCTACTGGTGGTAATGATGATGCTGCTGCTGCTACTGGTGGTATTGATGCTGCTGCTGCTGCTACTGGTGGTAATGATGCTGCTGCTGCTGCTGCTGCTGCTGCTGCTGCTGGTAATGCTGCTGCTGCTGGTAATGCTGCTGCTGCTGCTGCTGGTAATGCTGCTGCTGCTCTGCTGGCAGCACGCCTTCCTGCTGATGAGTGGATCTGCCCACCATCTCCCTTTTTGCAGCTCCCACATGCAAAATCAGGCCTCAAACACTTCTGCAAAACAGCTTTTAATGGCCTTTTTTGCACATTCTTTTCCCACGTTTGTTTCTTCTGGTGCTGAGCATGCATCTGATTTGTATTTCCTTTTATTTTCTCTGTAAATTAAAATATATATATGTATATTTAATGAATGCAGTTAGACAGCGGAGCGCTGTGGTACAGCGTTTGTCAGCAGACGGCGATGGTAGGCGTCGGATAATGTCACACGGGCCGAGACAAACAACACAAAAGGAGCCTGTATGGATAGAAACAATGAAAACCACGGTTCCTGTATAATTGTCGCACACACTCACACACACACACAAAGGCACACAATACCAGTCTGAGCATCAGCGTGCGGCTCAGGATCCGTGTCAATATCCCGGATTATGTAATCACAGCTGCCACCGCCGCCGTCGGCGTGCAGCGCCGCACCGCCATTAACATGACTTACGTGCTCCGGTTTTCCATTGCAGGAGGGGGGGGGGGGGTGCCTCGCGTCATCCCCACTTAGGCCGTCAGCCTGACGTTTTATGACGGGCTTCGGCGGGGAGGAGGAGGAGGAGGAGGAGGAGGGGAAGAAGTCGAGTTCCAACAGGAACACAAACACGCGTTTCATTGCTGTTCTCTCACAGCGAGAAAAGCTGGACACTCTTTCTGACCTCTGACCTCCAGTCTAGATCCCTCCCTACATGCGACGCTCCACCCTTCCCCTCGGCTCTCTGCTTCAGAACACACACACACACACACACACACACACACACACACACACACACACACACTCTAAGAAGGGCAGCTGCAGTGTCCCAGCCGTCGGTGTGTGAGGCATGTTGATGTCGGGACAGAGGAGCTCTCTCTGTCTCTCTGTCGCCTGTGTTGCTGCCCCAAGCAGCGAAGAACACTATTTTTTTTTTCTTCTCCCCCCCCCCTCCTCCGCCACCCTCCCTTTCTGCTGCACGCATTCGCTGCTCGTCTGAAGTTCAGTAGGACAGCGCGGTTCCTCAGAGAGCCAGGAATGCTGGCAGGCGGGCGGATTCATGAAAAATAAAGGGGAGAAGAGCTTGCACCGGCTCCAATCTCCTTTTTAAGATGTGCCACTGGCCCCGAAACATAAATATAAGGGATTCCCAGCATCTTAAGAAGCATACACAAATGCACATTGCCAAAACATGAGCGAGATGTTTGCATTTCTCCTGAATCAGAAACTGAGTTAAAACACACCCACGTTAAGTCACGATAGGAGGCGGATAAATGTCTCCATTTTGCTTTCAACATATGTCCTGTACCTGAGAGACTTGATCAAATTGAATCTGGGCTCACATGTGTAGGTCACTGTAATGACATTACCGGGCTGATCCGCGTTAAGACATTCTAGAAATGAGGAGTGAGTTATGTCCACAGCGAGTTCTTTGATCAGAGGGATCGGCGTAATCGGCTCCGTGACGAGGCCGCCGGATCACAGCGGCATGGCGGGAGTCGGCTCCAGGCCCTGCAGTCGACGGGGTTTGTCCGTCGGTTTTGAAAAGAAACAGAGCCGTGCCCGCGTCTTTTGAATTATGTTTCGATTTAAGACTAAAAATAAAAAACAATCCAGTGAGTGTTATCAGTCACATTGTTCAGGAGGTTCAGTGAAAGTGCAGCTTGTTTGTCTGGATGACGCTGCTGCAGAGGGATTATGACTTGATTTTAGCATCAGAGTAGACAAACACTGTGAGCAACACTGCAAAGATCGAATTCTTATGAAATCATACCTTGTTTTTGTCCAATTAGTCCAATATTGAGTAGAATTATCTTATTCAACTGGCACATAATGTAGCTTGTTTCATGTTTTTTTCTTACCCTGATTTGGCTTAATTTGGTCTTGTTTTAACATTTCCCTAAAAAAAAGGATTACATTGGGAAAAAAAATCACAAGATAATTCTACTCAATAATGAACTAATTCTAAACAACGTATTTACAGAAATAAGATTTCCATTTTTTTTAAATCATCTGTATAGTATTATCTCCTTTTTTCCAGCTTCTCTCTGCAGCCCAAGCAAGAACAGGTGGTTTTGTGTCTGTCTCATTAATAATAATGAGCCCTCTCCTCTGATTGGCTGGTTTGAATGTGCAAGTGGGTGGTGACTGTAGAGTTTGTGGAAGTCATACATTTCTAGGACATGGTACCGTTAAGAATAACTGCAGAAAGATATGTTTATGTCCCAGTATGTGCCGCCAGCAAATGGAGAATTCACCTTTAGTAAATTTCTATCAAGTATGAGAACATTATAACTTCACCTGGGTAATGATATAATTGGTCATGTTCCATGCACGTACACTTTTTTTTTTTCTTTACCACAAACTACAAATCTAAGACCCAAGTTGCAATTATGTAGAATTATCCCTTAATGTGTTGTAATGACATACTCTTTGCAACACTTCCTACGATGCCCATTATACAATTTTCTCCCCGGAGTCGCCTCCTGAGTTCAGCGAGTCACTCGACCTTTTCGCCGCACTACACTCAGAATAGCTCTGTTAGTGGCACAGTTCAGCATTTCCTGAGTGTACACTGGATCCGTGCCTGCATAAACTTTCCCTATCCTTCACCCCAAACGTCCAGCGCTGGCCCTTTGTGATGGCGGGGGGGGGGAGAAATAGGAGTAAAAGTCGGGGAGTCCGCTGCTGACTCACGAGTCGGGAGAAGATTGTCGGGTAAAGACGGGGGTGGACTGAGGGTGCCACTTTGGGAGAAGGGGAAAAAGGGGTTGGGGGGAAAACTGAGCTGGAAGTGTGAAAAAGGAAGAGGGAGCCGAGCTGCAAACATTGAGTTGAAGCTGCTGACGCTCAGAGAGGAAAGGAAGAGGGAGGAGGAGGTGGGCCCTGGTCGGTGTGACTCCCCATCCTTATACGGTCACATGCAGCCCTGGCACGGACACACAGAGCCCAGCCGGGAAAACATGCTCATTTAGAGCTTACATAAACACACCGGCTCACAACGCTGCGCCTGCTCCCTCCTCCGCCTCCTCTTCCTCCTCCTCTCTGCTCAGGCAGTGTAGGGGAAACGAAGGAAAAGGAGAAGAACGCTCTGGAATTTGAAAGGGAGTGCTTTGGTAAATTCCTGAGCCTTTAGAGCTCCTGTTAAGAAGGAAATGCAGCGCTGGCAGGTTTAAGGAGTCAAGGAATGGATGAAGGGGGCGGGGGGGGGCAGGTACATATTTGGAAAAGTGACACAAAGAATTTATTTAAGGAAATCCGACTTGTGAGGCAGACAGAGTTCTGAACTGCTTCGATACATCATAGATTTTCCTGACGTCAGTGACCTTTAGAAAAACATAGCAATCGACACACACAGGCTCATATTTTAGACCTGTGCCATTTCCACTCCTCATATATATATACATATATATGATGTTAATAAAACTTGACAGAGCTGCCCATTTATCTAGAAAATCACTTTTTCTGACTAATAAGGATTCTCATGGTCTAATATTTCATGAAGCACAAAATGTGTTTTACAACAGTAAGAAAGATGTTTCTTTCTTTTCTTTCAGGGGACAACTATGATGTATGCGCCATCTGCTTGGATGAGTACGAGGAAGGAGACAAACTCCGAGTCCTGCCGTGTTCTCATGGTGAGTCCCACACTTGAGTCTCTTTGTGTAGAAATTTTGAAATTTGAGGTGAAAAGTGTCTGGGTAAGGTGTGTTTTTACGCCTTGACTTAAGTGAAATGCATCATGTAATGTGAACTGTGTTGTGCAAGTTGGATCTTAAAAGAGCAAATTAACACCGAATGCAGTTCTGGTTTGATAAATGATGTAACAGTCACAATTATTTCTGATATTTTTGATTAATTAGCCTATTTTTTGGGGGGGGGTTATAAACATGACATAGCAGATTTGGCTGTCAAACTTGATCCTGTGACAGCCTAATGTCAATGTGAGGGATAGTTTTTTAGTGTCTGTCATTTACGTTAATATAACAAATACATTTCAAACATTGTTAACTTTGCATCTAAAGTGACAGAATTTAAGCAACGACTGTCACAGGCATTCAATAAAGTTCATGTCAGGTGATTACGACAGTGTTATAAACCCCTATTCAACGTGTTGCCAAACATTCTAAAGTAAGGCGTGAAGTTGCTCTTCAATCAGGATCAATAACAGTATTCCGTTGCTCACAGCCTACCACAGCAAGTGTGTGGACCCCTGGTTGACCAAAACCAAGAAGACGTGCCCCGTGTGCAAGCAGAAGGTCGTGCCCTCGCAGGGCGACTCCGACTCCGACTCGGAGGAGGGCGAGAGCAGCCCCGAGGAGAACGAGGAGGTGTCCGAGAGCACGCCGCTGCTGCGCTCGCTGGCCTCCACCAGTGCCCACTCCTTCGGCACCATGTCGGGCGCGTCGCGCTCCGAGCAGGACCAGGAGTCCTCCGAGTACGAGGACGACCAGCTGGACAGCAGCGACAGCGAGGAGGAGGTCACCGTGGAGACCTGGGTGGTCCAGATCCAAGCTTGACTGAATGCTGGCTGGCCCTGATCCGTCACTACAACCCCCTCCCCTCCCCCTCCGCCCCTCCCCAAACTCACAGCTGCAGAAACTTAAGTCGGGGAGGCACGAAAAAGAAAAAAAAAAAAAAAAAAAAAAGATTCATCATCTGAGTTTTTCTGTCACTGCTTACAATACATTGTAATGTAATGAATTGAAAACCATGAGTCAAAGTGTTGACTTCCAGGTCAGCGTGCATATCTTTAGGGGCTGCTTGGCAGATTATGACAGGACTGGTGACGCTGAGGTACAGTAGACTGTAATACTGTACCCGAGTCACAAAAAAAGACAACACACACACACACACACACATAGGCAGGACACTCCCGAACGCCCCAGACACAAGAACACACTTCACTCAAAAGTTCAATAAATATACCGTGTAAATAAATACTGTAGAACACCATTGATTTCTTCCTTACCTTTTGATTGTGTTTAGCCTACATTCAGAGGATGGGAGGGGGGGGGGGGTTTCATTATTGTACATACATGTTCATGATAAACTGACACACTTTCAACCGCTATGCAGCATCCTTTTTGTACAACTAAACTAACATTCGAGCAAGTATAGAAACAATTAAAGCCACAGCAATATGGGTTTTTTGCCAATTTATTTGTAGCCTGGTTATACCAAGGAGACTAGGCGCTCCTGTCCGTGTTGCGTGCCACGGTTTATTAGATTGACTCACACCATGAGAAAAAAAAAAGGCCAAAGTGGGTGCAACGTATGTGAAGACTCCGCATGAAGTTGTGAAAACAGTGCGGAGTCGACGGAGTGATGGGTGTTTCCTCGCCACCCGCGTTAAACTTCTTTAGGCTGCTCCAGACCTTCATATAACAATCAGTTGTTGGTTATTAGGCCTTGTAATACACATAACTGACCTTATCTCATTTTAATGTTCATAGTAAAAGATGCTTTTTTTTTTTCATAACATGGCTTCATTTATGTTGACAAATCCTGTTGCCTTTTTCAGTTGATGTATTTTGTCTTGTTTTCCTGCTGTTCTATATGAATTCACTTCAATAAAATGAAAAGGACACATCTCCTTGTCAATGTTTTACTTGATATTCATGAGTATTGCTAACAGCCAAATGACCTTATCAGATATAAATTAGCCAGTTTTATTCCAGCATGGCTCATTAGGTGAGTGAGAATCCTGCAACCTCTACTTTGACAAGTTTTATCCAGTGGCCTTTGTGATAAGGAGAGAACCGTTTTTAAACTGAACAAATATTTGCATGTGAAGGACTGCAGCTTTAAACCTCAGTCTACACCAGTGACTCAGACCTAGTTGCAGAAGTTAAGAAATTACATTTGGAAAGTTGAAGGTTTGCCTCAATGCTTGGATTACCAATGTTAAAACTTTTTTTTTTTTTAAACACTCATTTAAAGTTCTATTTTGCCAATCATGTTTCACACAAAAGAAAATGCAGCTTGAAATTCTGTTCCAAACCAAAACTAGATCTGTTTGCACTTTGAACAGTCCAGCCGTTTCCGGCGTTAATACCAAGCGAGCAGGCTGCAGCTTAATGTTTAATCAACACCCAAGTGTGGCATAGAGCACCTCATCCAGCTAGGAAAACATACAAATGTTCTTGGAGAGAGGGAGGGGGGCAAAGAAAAAACCCAACAACACTTAACTGGTTGGAATAAATTTATTTGATCTGTCTGTAAACAAGGTGATAAATCAATGTATGGCATTTCTTGGTTTTATGCATATGAAATCAGATGCATTAAAGAGACCGTATCCCAGATGTAAGAAAAAAAAAAAAAAAAAAAAAAAAAAAAGTGGTGAGGAAAGGAAATGAACATAGATCAGCAAACAGGACTTGAAACAGGTTTTCTTTTTATGAGTACACATATCCCACAAGGCCTAAACAGTGGAGCTGAAGCTAAAAATAAAAAAAAAAAATGCCTATGAAATGACTCCTTAGTGGACAGTGGGTAAAATCCATCTTACAACAGCAACAGATCTCTCTACATTATGGCACAGGATACACAGGTTCTGCAGTTAATTTCAACAAGACAACCAGAAGCGTCTTTGTTCCAACCAATCCCATCTCCCATTGAGTGTCATTTCTACTTTTGAAAGTTTTTTTTTTTTTTCAGTTGGACGTTACAGTTAGCAGTACTGAGCATGGACAGACCGTGTGATACCCCAGCTCAGCTGACTAATAAAGAGTCGAAGGCAATTTATTCCACAGTTTTCTAGTGTCAACACAGCATGGGTTTGTACAAATGCAGTCGTTTTGTTTTCTAAACAAGAAAAAAAAAAAAAAAAAAACATTGAAGTGAGACTTTAAATTTCTTCAGATTCTCCCACCCTTACCTCCCCTGTAGCTTCATTTTTTTTAAACCATAGTTAGCATTACTGCCTGGTTAGTGTTTCCTTCATCAGAAAAAAGTTAGCAGTCGTCCTTCACATGATTTAGAGCAATTGTATAAACACCCGAGCTTTTGACTACACTTGGTCCTATAAAAAAGAAAAAAAAAAACTGGACACACTCCAGATGGTTATATGCTGGGATATCTACTGTCAAAAAAATGGCAGCCTTTCAAAAAACTAAATTAAAAAAAAAAAAAAGAATATATTACAGGAGCTGGCAAACAAAAACAGTATAAGTGCCTGAGCCATTGTTACTGTGGAATGTCCATGGGTTTTTGTGATGCCGGGGAGGGCGTGTTGACCGTGTGGCGGGAGGAGAGGCTACCAGCATCTGGCGACACCAACGCTCGCAAATCCAGTTTATGATCGTTAACTCAGCTGATCCAAACAACCCCACACACACAAACATACACAACCCCCCCTTTATTATGGAAAAAAGGTGTTCAGGACAGAGCAGTGAATCTGAAGGGAAAGAGCGTTTGACTGGTCGGTGGTGAGTAGTATTCAATGAAAAGTGTCGTCTCCTGTGAGGTTTGTAGTGTTTTGACCAAACAGGATGAGGAAACCAGGGGAAGAGAAGGAACTGAAAACTTTTGGCAGAAAGGATGTGTGGTGGTTGCGTAAGGGGGGGGCAGCGGTGGGTGAGAGGGAAACTACGGTGGACCAAGATATGCACGCAGTCTCCACTCCCAGAGGTGATGGAGGAAAAAGAAAGGAAGACACGACTAGCTTGGTTACCACTCAGGTGCTCCAAAGGCATCGGCTGCTCGGGGAGTGTGTATGATGGGGGCTTGGGAGGGAGTGTGTATGGTTTTGGTTGAGGGGGGTCAGTAATGGGCACCAAGAAAAGAAATACCTACTTCAAATTGACGCTATAGCTTTCATTGTCCCAAGTGTTTGGCCAGAATTCTGCTGGTCTTTGTTAAGTACAGATTTGTCATGACATCCTGTTAGCAACATGCTCATCTTTGCTATGGATCAACTTATAGTGCTTAAACGGGATAAGAGGACACAGCACAGGTGTGTTTGGGGGGAGGGGAGGGAAGGCAGGGGGCAGGGATTAGGGAAAATTGAGAAAAAAAGGGGGGAAGGAAGAAATGGGGAGAAGAAGGCAGAAAAAGAAAACAAACTACCAACTAGGACTGGAAGTAGTGATGAAATACAACAGGGTGGTAAGGGTGAGCTGCTAGGTGGCTGGGAACAGGCTGCTTTAGTATCCGGACTTCCTCAGGTATTCAGCCATCTGATATGCTTTCTTGTTGAGCTGCCCTCCATGGACACCTTCCTTCCCCATGACAAAAACCAATGCTGGAGTACACAAAGGAAAAAAAACAAAATGAACAGACATGATGATAGCAGGGCTGGAAAAGATACTTTTTTTTTTTTTTTTTTTTATTGCCACCTTGCTAAATGTGGGGCTACATAGTTGAAGACAGAGCATGAACCCTGCACTGTGCTAGAAATGCTGCTGGGATTTTAATTTGATGTGAGTGTTCAGGAGGGGGAAACATGAGCTCGACAGTAATTCGTTTTTTATAGTTCTTTTTAAAATTTTGTGTTTTTTTTGTTTACCATTTTTCATTTGTTTTTTCCTCTCCCTCAACTACGCCATAAGCTACGTCAAAACTAAACTAAAACCCTGAATCCCTCAAGTATTTTGCCATCGAGTATGCCTTCTTATTCAATCCGCCTCCATGGACCCCTTCTTTGCCCATTACCAAGACCAAGACTGAAAGAAAAGAGACAGAGAGGAACACTTAGAGAAGAGGTGTGGAGATCACACAAGTGAAAAGAAAACACAGAGCCAAAAGCAGGACGACGGACAAGACACTTACAAGAAGGGAAAAAAGAGGCTGTTTTAAACCTAAACATTCATTTTCTTATCGCTGCTGCTGATGGTGAAACGAGACATCCCACATCACAATATAGGAAGGACAGACTGACAACAGGAGAATAAATGTTAAGGACACAGGCAAAGGTGTCGTTCTAATGGTGATGTGTCAACAGTCAGGTTCAATACTGAATTGGCTTGTGCAATCTCATTTTAAAAAGCGATCAGGTCAGGGTAGCTGGACCTGAAACCATTAATTCCTGCAGACACAGAATTAGTCTGTAACCATTTTGATGTTCAAATAATTGCCCCCCAATAATAGGTTTATGGTTTCAGCAGTGAATATAGTCAGGTTTGTCAATTAACTGATTGACAAGAGAAAATAGTCTGCAGGGTAACTAAATGGATATTTAGTCGTTACTGCATCCAAATAAAGTAATTTAATACAATAACGTATGGATTATTACGTAAACCTTAAATCTAAACATTTATTGTTACGGCTCATGCATTAGGTCAGGAATTTGTTAACATGAGACAGCCATATTTTGGTTTACTAGTCCAAACAGATGCTAACCTGCCACCTTCAGCTGATTAGGACTGAAATTGGCTGCAGTGCCAGATAACTACAGGGATCACTTTGTTCCTTTTTTTTTTTTAACATTTGGCTTAACCTGGTTGGCCTGGCCAAGTGGCCGATGGTGTGGACCAACTTAGAACAGCTGCAGTATTGATCAGCAGTCACTTGGTAGTCACTCCTGACAGTACTGCACTCTACTTTAAGTCTATTTTTCTAAATATATCTATAATCACCATGCACCATGTCAGCAGCAAAGAAGAGGAAAGTGAATGCTTCTACTGACTACTAACGACCGTCACTAATGCAGCACATAAGCAGATACAGCAGCATGCCGCGGGAACCTCTCCTCAATACATGCAAGTTGTGTGTCTGGATAAATATTTGACCAGAAACAGAGTGGAAGCATGTGAGCAACGGCACATACACATTTCTCAGGGTAGAGCAGCATGTTAACCAGGAAGGAGGAAGATGCATGCAGTTTAGGACACTTTGTGTCATTTTGGGCGAGAAGAGGGAGCCCATTGTCGAGAATAGAAACCCGTTTCAGTCTCACCTGTGGGCTTTAGTAGAGTCTGGTAATACTGACAGCTGGCACAACTCTCAGGCAAGAGAATTCATGGCTATTCCTTCCAAAAAACACCAACTTCCATAGTGCCAACAGTGATATTTAAAGAATTTAATTTGGAAAATATGTAGGGTGCTTTGGATTTAACTCTTAATATATTACCCGTCACTGAATCAAAATGTGACGCCTACTGCAATTTCAAGGCATTAACTGATCATCTACAAGCTGACTTAAAAGGAAATGCTTAAAGTGTGAAATGCTGAGGGGAGCAAGTAGTGATGAAAGGTATCAGCCATGCAGTAATCATGTGCCAGCTATGTTGTTCTAACGAGCGTCTCATTTTGGAAGCTACAATTTACTGATGCATTGAAAGCAAACTGAACAACTCCTAGCTACCAACATGTTTTGGAGTTGATTAGTACCACTGTCTGTATTACAACTACTCTGGTGCTTAATTCACAAATTAAAGATATTAGTATATCACAAGTGTTGCTGTAATGCATAGAAGTTATGTGCATCACAATTAATCTGAAAAAGTGACTTTAGCAGAATGGCTCCCATATAATGGGAGCCAATAAAATACTCAAGACTTGTGCAAAATACAAAAAGGGAAAACTGATAGATACATGCAGTCAAATTGATTTGATTCTGTCATTTTTCCCCTAAGAAAGCTAACCTTACAGGACATGAATCTTCCAACTTAAATAAACCTGCAGGAAGAAAACTGTTTGAAATGAAACCCAGCCATTAGAAATGGAAACGTTCTGAGATAAGAACAGCCTCGCTGGTTATTCTTATTCATTACATTAAGCTCAGACACACTTGTTGCAAATCATAATAATTCGAAACATGATACTATGATTCACAAACATCTCAACACCATTGAGCGTCATATTGAGGAAAGGTGCATTCAATATCTATCCCACATGCATGGACAACACAGTAGCTTAAATAATTGCACTAATTTATGAAGCAGGCTACATGGCACTACTGAAATGTAAGCAGCTAACAATATTGAACACGATGCTCACCTTTGCCGGCTTTGCCTACAGAAATGTTGTATGTTGGCTCTCCTCCTTGACTCTTTGTCCGGATGTCCATTGTCCAGTCATTCTCAATGTTGAGGCTGTCTCTGATTACGGAGCATTTTTTATTGCCTAAGGTCATCCCACTGGTGAAGAATCCCTCGCGGTCCTTTCCTACTAACACATCGATTTCTTCAGGCTAGAGGGAAACAGTGTCAAGAAGTTAGACACGTGAGCATTACTGCCAATCAACTTGATGCAAATTATCCATCCATTCTCGCAGACCAGACAACAGTTGGTCATTGAATGATTGTTAATGTTTTTTCTTGCCCCTTGAGCATTTTCTTATTTATCTAGTATGGGCAAAGTGAAGCCTTCAGTGATATACCAATTAAGAATTCAATTCCTCTGCCTCATCTTACAGCCCCCCCCCCACTGTTAATTTTCTTCTGTAAGCCACAACTTGTGCAGTGGAAAACCGCACATCTTATACCGCTAAGAACTTATATCAATGTTGAAACCGTAGCATCACCTCTTAACTAATCTTAACACCGACCTACTGAAGACTCTTCCTTTAGTTGGCCCACAATAGACATCACCACACTCCTACACAGCATAAACAACTCACCTGCAGCCCTCCATTGTGGCTTTTGAAGAGAAATCAGAACTGACAAATACTTTGTGAAGGATAATCAAATAAGAGGTCAGTGTCAAGATTTAATAAATTCATGCATTATATAGACCAAATTGATAGATCCCATCGCTCTAAATCAAATGGTGTAGTGTGTAGCGCAACACCTATGCTACAATACAAAAGCTTTACATACATATTTTGAGTACGGTTCTGTGCCTCATTTCCTTAATATATGCAGACTACGTTGAATGCTGATATACCAGAATTCTGGATATGATAAGAATCTAAATTCTTAAAACAAGATTTTAAAGAAAATTCCTCAGGAAAAAAAAGCTTTTTTCAATAAATAACCTAATTTTAATAAAAGATACATTTATTGAAAAGTCTGAAAGTTGATTTATTTCACCTGAATAAATCATCTAAGACTCATTACCTTAAATCAGACAAATGTTTAAAAAAAAAATCTCATGTGCTTATTACCCATCTTCAGTTATATTAACATCGTTAAGTTGTGAAGCCCCAAGTACAGAGAAAAGACATCCAGCCCTGGTAGGTGAGAAATGTGCATCAACTGTTTAAGGAACAGCTGTCTCTCACCATCTGAGGCCCACTGCAGCTGACAAAAACATTATGCTGAGAAAACAGCTCTGAATGACTTGTTATAACCCTTATCTGGCTTAATTTACACGTGTGCATATATAATATATAAAAAAGGGGGAAAATGACCTAAATGTTCTCGAACATGTGCAATAAAACCTTTTAATATTGGACCATTCTGCAGAACAAAAGGCGTCGCCCCTCAACTCCAGAACTGCACAGTCATGGCACACACGCACACACTAAACTCTTCGGGAAAACCGAAGGAATCTCAGTAGATTTATGGTGGCTCGTATATCGTTAGCATTACGACTAGCTGCATGTCCGTGGCCCTGTTAGCCAATTCAATTACATTTTCTATCCCGGTGCGAATCGCGCGAGTTGCCGCAGTTTTTTCCCTCCCCCCCCCCACACAAGCCACCCGCTGCATTCCGCCGGAGCGCCGCTCACATGTGGCGGGGCTGGGTGAAGGAACGCTGGGCTGAGCTGGGCTGGGCTAGCGGTGTTAGCGAGCCGCTAGGCAGATAGTTAGCTCCGACTTCACACCGGATAAGAAAACAAAAAGCCCATTTATTCCACCGGCGTCCTCCGGGTATAACGTTACCCTGCTCAAAGCGGACACTCCCAACCCGAGCCCCGCGTCCACGCACCGTGTCTGCGGTCTCTCTGTCGCGAACATGCTTTTGTCAAAAACAAAAAAAAACGTAAGAGGCTAGGTGCGGTTGAATGAATGAGTCGTTTCGATACAAATATTTAAATTATTGACAAATAATTTATTTAACAGACAAAATGGAGGCTCAACGATTGCTAGGGAGACCAGTCTTTAAACAGCGCCAAGAAAGATTGATTATACAGGCCGCGGGAGATTCGGGCGTGTGGATTTGAGTAAAGGAAATGTTTTTTAAAAATTACATATTTGAGTTACAATTTTAAATTATTAATGTGACAAGAAATCTCGACTATCGGTAGCTGCCAAGAACAAAAAAGGGGAATAAGAAACAGGGGGAGTGTATCCGCCATCTTGGAAAATAAGGGGCGGTAGCGCCGGCTGTGCGATTCACAGAGGACGAATACGAAGCACGAGAGAAACCAACTGACGCCGGCACGTCAGGAGCGCGTGCGAGGACCATTAACGCTGCGCTATTAGCGTTAGCTAGTAACGATTTTCCAATGGCTGATGACCGGCCTGATTCCGCTAATCAACGGGAACGTTGCCCTGCTCAGCGCTGCCGCGAGCACGCTATTGTCTGCTATAATGCGAATTAGAAAAAAGACGTTTTCAAAAAACGAACGACACGAACCAGTCGATTACGTTTAATCGAGTACTGGATTGAAACAATTATTAAAATTGGTCGCCTTATCTGACCGGTATCACACGGCTAGTTAGCGCTGCTAGGTTAGCCTCTTTAGCTCGAGTTCGCGGTACCGTTAGTTTCCGGCTTTGCTTAGCGCCGGCGGCTATACTTAAACAAACAAATCTGTGCGAGTTAGTGCCAGAAAGTGTGTTATACATTTCGAGGGAAAGGCGAAAAGGACTAGAGACGCGAGAAAAATCGACGTCGCATTCGTGCCAATGAATCTTGTGCGCGACCACCGGACACCATGTGTACCCCACCGCTCGCCTTATCCTCACTCAACAAGGCCCGGCGATGCAGACAAACGCACCGACACGCAGAAGGTGCATTTCTCCCCCGCCGGTTAACGTGAGACACTGAAATACGGAGCATACTAACCGTTATGTTGGCAAAGGTACCGCCGACAAACGATGCCCAGACGTATTTGGCGTCCACGTACCCAACAATGGCCGAGTCCTGGCAGCTGCCATCAGCCATCAGGTTGTCCACGTAGCTTTGCCAGGACATGTTTCTGAAATTAGTTCTAAGATGGAAAAAGTAGGTTGGGTGAAAGTTAGATCACAGGCGTCTCTTGAGCGACGAAGAAACTGCGAGGAAGCTGTATTTATCTGCGGTTTAACAGGCCTCCAGTAAGCAAAACCCCCCCGGCTCCGTCACGTCCCGGCTTTCTTCTGGTCTAGGCAACGAAGAGAAGCCGCTGCAATCGGACCAGCGCTTGGGTGTAGTCCTCACGAAATCACTCCGCTAGGGTGGTTGTTCGCCCGTCCCTTCATTGCATAATATACTACGCGGCGGAGGAATACGATCGTGGATGATCGAGGTAGCAACGAGCAAGACAGACTATTTTTTCTCTGGTAAATCACATATCTTTTAACTTTCCCATTCCCCGTATATAAACGGACCCCCCCTTGGGATCAGCGGAGAAAAAAACAGATCCTTGTGTGAATCTGTGCTGTCGGTTTAACTTTAAAGATCTATGAGCAGGGTATAAAAAACGTGTCTCCAAATTACGGACTTAGTTCAAATTTTGAATAGTTCCATATATGACCTTGGCATAACAAAATAAGAGCAACATGTAGTAAACACAGCCTATGGGCAAAATATATTTCATAATTATAAAATGTACAACTTTGTTTAAAATATACATCGCCTAACAAAATTACATATATACTTTTTAACCTTTGATATACATGACCATATAGTTGTTCTTATTTTAAATATAGATGTCATTTCAATATATGTCATATTATGTGATACCAGCACATGTCGATACATAATATAGGATGTTTTTTTGTTATTATTGTAAGTATATTACTCTATAGGCTCATTTGATTTAATTTGTATTAAATCATTATTGTTTCTCTTGTAATTCAAAGGCACAGATTATAATTCTGAGGGCAAACTTTATAAATGAGAGTAAAGATTTATACATGGATCTTCCTTTTTTCTCAGCTGACCCATATATACGTGCGGGTTTTTGGTGGTTAAATAAGTTAAATATAAATCTGTAGCGCTACACAGCCTTTAATTCGCAAACATGTAGTGATTGCTTCAGACTGAGGTAAATTGCATTTGTTTTTCTTTACTAATAATAAAATGAAATGATTTTATTACATTTACGTTTAGTAAGCAGGAAATCACTGGTCATTTACTATATCCTTACATCACCCTGTACTTTTATACAATTCTTAAGTTACGATTGATTACTTAATCACCATTGAAATCATTTATCATCATTTATAGTGGGATTTTTTTTTTACCTGACAGGTCAGTGTTTCCTGGGTCACCCCAAAGTGCATCGAAAGGTATGACAGCACCCTAAAAAGGTCACTAGGTTATCACACGGCAATCACACATTTTCCATATCTCTTCATTATTCTGATGAGCAATTTGCTTTTTTGGGTGACGTGTGAAATACACCTTTATATAAGCCTAAACTTTGGGCATAACAATGATAAAACCAGTATTGCATCATTCTAAAAGGCTATGCATAAGATTCACAGCCATCCTTAGCATTGGAGAGAGGCTGTATTTCCATATAAGTGTGCATGTTTACACTACCAGCATAGCTTACACTACAGCCTTAGTGAGTGCAGGGAGGCAGTGTACTTCATGAACACCTCTTTTTGGTCTGTTTCTTTGTTGGGCGAGTTACCTTCTACACATATATCTTCATAATGGCAAATCCTCATGGACATAAGTGTTATTAAACCAGTGCAGAATTGTAGGATTTATTCACAGGTATATTGGGATGAAGCCACAATTGTGGGAAAATTGGTTTCCAGAAAATACATTGTAAAACTGTTTCCTTAAGATTTATGGTAACTGACTGGCTGCAATTTTCCAGAAAGTTACTGTACTTGTTTTTTACGGTAGAAGTACTACACTTATGTTTACAGTATTGTCTTTACTGTAAATAAATCCTGTGATTTCTATTGTATTTACAGTATTGGGTGAATAACTGCATAGTAACACTTAATCATTTTCACTAATGTTACCCTTGTTAATACAGTAAATAACTGCAGATTTAACAGTTTTACAGTGTATATTTCTATTGTTTACACTAGTAGTTGTTAACCTTATTCTAAATTCAGTACTTTAATTAAACATGAAAGTACTTTTAGACCGCAGGACAACACATACAGTAACTAAACTGAGATGTAAAACAAGGGCCTAACAAATATTATAATTACTAAAGTCAATATAATAAAACCTTTAAGCATAACAGGAATATATTATAATACACACTGGTACCTTACCTTTCTGGCTTCTAGTCACAATCCCAGTACACAAAAAAGATTCCTTCTCAATAATTAATAATCTTTTTTTATCTTCCTTAACTTGTTTTCATTTTATTGATTCATCAGAAGTATCAAGATGTTGGGAATTTTTCATTATGTGTAGTAAATCATTATTGATTATTACAGGATGTGCACTGTGTTTGTCTGTGTATGTGTTTGTTGCATGGAAACCATTAATAATGTTGCCACATGACTTTTTATGATCTTGGGATCACTTTGAGTGTCCAAGGGCAGAGAATCTTGTCTGGCTGTAAAGACTGTGAGCTCCCTGTAGTGAAACTATGATTTGTGATTTTGGGGTGATACAGATAAACTTGACTTGCTCCATCTTTTATTAGTGTGCCAAAACTGGTGAGGGGGAAGTTTTTTTTTCTTTTTTTTACTCAAAAGAAAAGTTCATATGTTAAATTGTTTATCTCGAAACCTGCGCTGCTTTTCTTATTTGGGGAATTCATGACTGATCGTCATCCAGGAAAGTTTTGTTCGCTTCCAGGTACCTTAGCTTTTTTTTTTCAGAACAGTGTACACTCATGTAGTAGTACAAGTCCACACCCAGGAGCTGTTCTATTGAGTGGCAGGGTGTACAGGAACATATATGGGCTGGACTCCTCGTTTCATAGCAAATCAACCCCAGTTAAGGAGTGAGGGAATTGATCAGTGTCCAGATTCAGCGGCCTCACATGAAAAAACTCTGAGCCTCACAAAGGTTGTGATTCATAGTGTTGGAAATAAATGCAGGTTAAGTATTCCAAATATGTGTGATAATTTACAATCATTTACATTTAGACCAGTGTAAAAAAATATTATAATAAAAGGAAGTGAGAGAATAGGCAGAAATTGCAGGTAAAACAGCTGTTTAAGAACTTGCTTTATTTTGACTCAGTTCATATTGCACAGATTTTGAATGGGTTATGCTTTTTTTTCTTTTCTTTTTTTTTACATGAGTCATATACATCACTTCCTCAATCCGCATCTTTTTGAAGAGCCACACCATGTGACGGTTTTATTTCTATCCAGAAACTTCCAGAGAAATCCTCCCTCCCTTTCCCCGTGGAATTATGAGGGCAGAATAAGTTACTAATTGACCAGGCTGAAGGAAGTGAGCGGGACTCGCTTTTGAAGAGCCTTTTCAATCAGCCGGCCACACCCATATCCTATTCTGTCATTGGGTGCCGTCAGTTTCCATGGCCACCTCTGTTTTGCACTTCTGCTCTGTCAAAATAGCAGCGCTCAGCCTGTGCATGAGTCATGAGTCTTGGAGATACAGAAAAGAGCCAACTTGTTTGCTTTAGGAGAGTATTGGTTTTGGACGAGGCTATTAGCACACTGCAATGTCATCAAAACAGCTGGGTAACACAGCGATAAACGCAGCAAGGGTTCCCAGCTTTCTCTCTAGGCTACCTCTGATTCTTTTTTTTTTCTTTTTCTGCACATTCATGGTTCTCTGATTCGTCCATGATGCAGCACAATGTCCTTTCTCCCTTGTAAATGTAGAAAACCAGATGAAGTAATGTTAACGTGATAATGACAAAACCGCCATGTGGTGTAACCCTAAAAACTCTCTTAAAAAGGCTTTACAAAATTAAAAACACATGCTATCAACTAGTTTTATATTCTGGGTGGATTAAAAATCAAAAATTTATCATCCTTTTTCAGTTACTGTTTCTGTCAAAAAATCACACATACGTATGCGTTTTGTAAAAACTGAACACTAACTGAAAACTGAAGAAAAGATTCACCAGATCTCTCAAAATGTACATTTTAAAACTGTATTTTAAAATGGTTTTGACTTTTGAAATTTTTTGTCAATGCCCCGAATGCAGAGCTTAGAAATTAACTTCACTCAGATTTAAGAATACACATACATTGTGATTCCCTGTCACCGGCTGTATATGGGTGGGTAACAGATTAACAAACACATGTTTACCTCTTCTCAGTATTATTCATTTAAAAATGTTTGAAGCAGGATAAGATGCTTAAAAGTATTTTCACAAGTTAGAAAATTTAAAAATGGTAATAATAAAGAAAGCAATAAGTCATGACTCCTTTATATATTCATAAGGCCCCAAAAAATCCTCGTAACTCAGGTATGCATGTAAATCAGAGTTACATTTCAATGAGAACAAGCTTTTATTCCTTGATGATCAATATTACAAGCAGCCAACAGGAAAAAGGTCAAAGTTCAGAGCCTTCAGAGTGCAGAGTTTGATGTTATTGAGGTATTGAGTTCTAACTTTAACTCTCCTTGGTGTTGTGTGGTCTGAAGTAAATTTTTTTATCTTATTGGGACAAAATTATTAATTCATCACCCTAGCTCACACTGTATAATTATAAGTTGGCCTTTTTATTAATCTACATAAGGTGCTCAAAGGTTGGATCACTTAAAATCATTTGATTGCCTGACTTATTTCCTTATATTATATATCCATATTTAGCTATTTTAACCAGTTTGGGTGTGCTGATCTTGGCATTAACGCTAATAAGGAGGAGTTCCATACGTTTTTACAGGTTTCATCAGCGTGACGACAGGTTTCTACAAAACAAACCTCAACTGAGCTTTTCCGTTTGTCATCCGTTCCAGGGGCAGATTGGGTGCAGTGCATTAAATATTGAGCGGCAGCAGGTAGGGAAGATGGGAGCGCTGCTCTGTTCCCTAGGAAATGTCTCCTCTCTGCTCACCAGGTCTCCGGCCTGTCATACACAAAGGAAATCAATAGTAACTAAGGCTGCGGGGTGAAACAAAGAAGCCACACACGGCTCCCCCCCCCCATACGAGAGATACAGTGGAAAAAGCAACGATCCGAGTGGCGCCTTACGAGATTAACATGATGAGCGGCCCTTCAAGACCACAGAGGAATGACATTTAAGGTCAGGGCAGAGCTGGATGAAATAGCCTCATCTTTTGATAACCTATCTCCTGTTTGCTGCAAATATGTGACAATCGGGCTGCTGCAACCTTTTACCCCAGGGGAAGGGTCAGCGGGGGAGATCAAAGGTGGACCATCTGCACGGCCAGCAGAGTTATTCTGCATGTGATGGACACAGCAGGACATACAATGAGGCAGTCTTTTCAGCAGCCACCCTCTGGCTTGCAACCCCCCCCCCCCCACTCCACACCCCTCCATTCTGT
The DNA here is from genome assembly GCA_036785175.1 of Eupleurogrammus muticus. Taxonomy (NCBI): domain Eukaryota; kingdom Metazoa; phylum Chordata; class Actinopteri; order Scombriformes; family Trichiuridae; genus Eupleurogrammus; species Eupleurogrammus muticus. Next base: position 17,583,887 of record JAYKQN010000006.1, on the reverse strand, counting down.
GGACTGGATCAACACGACCATTGATCATGACTGCAGCGAGTGGATGTTACACATACATGCAAATTAACTGTGAAGAGCACACGCCCACATTTTCTCATATGAATAGAAGGCTAATATGAGGGCATGCAAATGCACACGACACACACACACACGGGACACACACACACACACACACACACAGTAGGTGAGCAATATCCCTTATGTGGGCACACTGAGGGCAGCGGGTGTGGACTTGAATAGCAGTGATGAGGCTGGCAATGGACAGAGGAAGAAATAAGAAAAAGTACAACTAATAATACAACCTTAAGAAGTATAAAAAAACGACCATCTATCTTCGCCTTGGAGTTATTTATAATGATAATAATAAACGCTACAGACTATATCTGCCAATGATAACGCAGAGCTTAGAAAACGTCAAAGTGCACCTTTGATAAGACTGATAAATGAACCCATCGGATTTTGCTAATCTGCCCAGAAATTGGTTGTCAACATACTTGTGTTGTTTACAGTATCTCCTACAGTTCTGATTTGTCCTTCCTCTCTCCATAAAATGTTTAAGGAATGTGGATCATCCAACACCCACATGTTGTTTTTTTTCCTGACGATGTCCAGTTACAGTTAAAAAAAAAAAAGACGTATGATTCACCGCAGTGAAAGCACATTAATAAAACCCGTTGTTAGGCATTTAATATATCCAATAACACACATTTGAGTGACATCTACACCTTTAGCCTCAGGAGGGGTGTTGTTGGTTTCTTCAGGGCAACAAGCTCCTTCACATCCAGTCCTTCTTACACTGGTGGCCTGGTATGATAATGCACAGGCTGGATATAAAGGCCCACTGTTCCACACAGATGAATAGTCATGATTCATAGTGAGGCATGAAGTGAGTCTCCTTACTCTGGACGGACATTTTCATGGTCTTATCTGCATTTTCAAGATCTCTGTTTCACTGTTCCACTTGTCCATGAGTTTCTCACGACTGACTTGTAGATGACTTCTTCCTTGACCCCGTGGACCCTGTTCTTCTCCTTAAACATGAGTATTTTCTGAATCAGGTAGAATCATGCCTCTGTTTCTTTTTTACAGAGAGGTATGATGACGTCAAAGTCTCAAAGAATGAAGAGAATAGGAAAAAATGTAAATGGTTCCTCTAACTATATTGTGCTATTTTTATATAAACATAGTATGACTAATGTACAGTTATACTTTGGTTTAGCACAACTTTTCATGAATTCATGCCAACAGTCTTACTGTAACTCATAATACAGACATACTGTATCACCATGGAATGTATAAACCCTTTTGGTTTTGTCTCCATCTTTTGTGGTATGAAGCTCATAGCTTCAGTGTGTTTGCATTGCACCAGCAGGAATTCACCTGTCACTGTGCCAAACACCTTGAAGTACTTTGGATTTGGGGGTTCTGGTGAATTTCGAGTCACTGTAGATGGTGCTGTTTCCTTTAACTTGCAGGCTTATTGCACATTTCCTCTCCCCAACCGAACCCGAGCCCAACTGAAAATTTCTTTTTCTATCGCAGGACAGGTATTGTACCATTTCATGTATTATACCTGCAAACTGCAGGTTGAACCACAATTATGTGAAGTAGATGAACATACAAAGAACAAATGTAGTTTAATAGCTGTAGAGCATCTTCACAACATTAGATAGTCCCTGAACACATCTATTTTCCTTTTTGTGTCTTCATTTGACAGCAATAAAGCTGAAGAACTTTCACTAAATTTCACATTCTGTCACCATATTAAAATAATGCTTAAGTAATTTTTTGACAAAAGTGAGTTTTTGGACTATATCATGTCTTGATGATGTTTGGTAAAATTGCCTTAATCCTGAGTTGAAAGGATAATACTCTTTATGCCCTATTGGACAATGGCCTATTTACTTGTGTAACCAATTACCATTTTTTTACATAAGTCAGGATAATATCACTGACTTAGGCAATTTAACAAGGTTTCACAATGAAGCAAGAAAATCTATGGTGCAGAAGAAGCTCTAAACATGATTCTTTAATAAATTTTTGCTGGTCAGTGCTAAAGGATATAGACTCATAATGTTCTATAATAATTGTGTCTATATTTAACAAGTTAAACTTTAATGAAAAATGTAATATAAAGTGTTGCGCATATCAATAAATTCAACAATTATAAAGAAAGGAAGAAGGTTCCAGGATCCTAAGTCCATTAAACATGTTGAAAATTGAAAATTTGCCACATCTCTTCCTACAAAAAGTTGCCAAAACTGGATATCGATATTGGAAATAAGTTACATTCAATAAAAAACCTTACTTTTATTAAAATTTAACTCCAGGTCATGTAGGTTGTAACTTTGCACTATGGATTGAAAGAAAACTTTAGGCCAGGTTTAAAGTTTACCCACTAAAGTGTTAAAAAAAGTCACTTTATTCCATAATGTTACATAACTGACACGCAACATTCATACACAGTCATCTGCTGGTAAATGGTTCATAAAATGAACCATTAAATGGTAAATGGTTTTCTTTGCATTTGGTAAAAAACTTGAAAAATGACATAGGCCATTATTTAACAGGATAATGATATGTCGATTTGTAGTCAGAGACGTGTTGACTTTCCCGCCTGTGACTGTAAAGTAAAAAGAGAAATTGTCATGAAACAGGTTCATTTATAAGGGAAAACGTCTTCAAGCAACAAGCGGAGAGGCACCGCTGTGGCGTGTGTTCTGTTTATTCTGCCGCTCATTTGATTACATCAACCTCCAAATGCCTCCAGCGAGGTGAAGGCAGGACCAAAGGTGAGCGGACGTGACGTCCCGTGGAGGGCCGCTAAACTGACTAGACGGTTACGATTAGTCCTTTGACCGCCGCACCTACTGATATAGGCTCGTGTTCTCTGGTCATAGAGTAAATGAACACACGTAATCGAGCATGCGTTCACACCCACTTAAACCGGCGACATCTACACTATCACACAGGCTACGCAGCCTCCACAGAAAAGTCACTTCACAGGTCAAATAAATAATGAATGGGCAGCACTGCTGAAATATGCAGCGCTTATTGCTGCTGTCTGGTTTAGTTACAGATGTTTTTATGATACCTTGATGCACAAGTGATAAGATTTCATGGGACAGTGAATCTTTTTTTTCTATTTGTTATCCTCTAAACCTGTAAACCTGCAATTGGAATGAGTCTATTGCAGCCATGCTGATGAAGCTGATGAGCAGAGGGAGAATGAAACTGTAACAGTATTTTGTGTTTTGCAGGGCTGTTTCACTGCTCAGTGATGACACCTTGTTGCCAGACGGGTTTACTACAGCTTTTTTCCTCATGTGCACTGACTGGTCATGAGCACAGTGAGACGCAGATGGCGCACTAGAGCCGCTGGTTAGGGAGAACTTGGCGGGTCAAGGCGAGAGATCCTCCAGGCGAGACAAGGAAGGGTCGAAGCCAGATGGTTTGTGTCGCAACGTGTGAAGGGATTCTCCAGAAGCCTGGCAGGTAACGTGGGAAGCCGAGAAGGAAGTTCACGGTGTTGGGAGTTTGAATGACACGTTCCTCCTCTCATTTATCTTGAAATTTAAGCAATCGAAAGAAAAATAAATGATAGGATGATTTTGCATAGGATAGGATAGGAGAAAATAATGGGCTACGGTGCTAGGTTTGAGCAAAAGGTGCATTGCTATTTTAATAAAGGCAAAGGATTTTTTTAAAAATATAATCTAAATTTACATCTAAACTTCTCTAAACTAAGAATACAAAATGCCTCCAGACCGTGATCTGGGCTCCCTTAAACCAGTTCTGGCTTTCTTCAGACCTGATGATGAAAGATGTGCATGTTGCAGGCCACCAAATGTCCTTTTTTTTGGGTGGTGGACATTCAAGTTGCCATAACTGAATACGAGGTGACAAACCGAAGCCAGGAGTCAAAATGTGGGAGCAGCTATCTAGAAGAACGTCCAAAACTGGCATCCAAATTCTATTAATGGAGATTAAATGAAGGTATTTGTACAAATTGACAGTATTCTCCAATTATTATTATTATTATGATTTGCAGTTCCTGCACAATGTTTATTCTGCGCTCATTGCATTCTAATTCATTAAATTAAAATTATTTAAGATTATTTATTATCTGCTAGCATTATATACACTGTAAAACTGTGAAATCTGCAGTTATTTACTGTTTGACACAGTAACATTACTACAGTAAATTGCTGTATAATAAATCCCAGTAGTCAAGAGTTACTATATTATATTTTAATACAGTTATCTACCAATACTTTAAATACAATAGCGATAACAGTATTTAATTTTAAAATAGTTAACCTTAGAAACCTTATGGGTAATTGCTGACAGTTATACCATCATTTTTAAGGTACCAGTTTTACAGTGTAGCTACATGGCAAAGAATGATGGGAGCTGGAGACACGCATTAACCTAGTTGCAAAACACTGAGACTGAAACATAGAAGAAGGGGAAGAAGAAGAGAAAAAAACAACAAACTTAGAAGCCAATGAGAGCCAGATGTTGGGTACCACACAGGCAGAAGCAACAATGTGGGAGAAAAGCCGAGGTAGATATCCCAGAGAGGTGAGGAGCTGATGTATGACAGGTGTGTTGGCTGAGGAGGCCATGCCCTGATTGCAGGCAGGTGTGTGTGTGTGTGTGAAACAAGACTAGCAGCACACACACACACACATAGAAAGATATTTTTTTGAGCGCCTTCAAGGATGAGGGCTTTATTGTTCATGGATTAAGACTATCTCAGGGAAACGTTTTTACCAATAGGACGAGTGTGAATCTGTTTGTGTGTGTGTGTGTGTGTGTGTGTGTGTGTGTGTGGTGGTGTCAGACTGACAACTCCATAAAACCATGCGGCCAATCAGCCGAACACAACGGACATGTCAGCTTTCAGGTCTTTTTCAGTCACGTCTCTTCCTGATGAAATTCCTCAGAGTTGGATGAGAATTCAGTGCTGACTGACAGGTGTGATTTAATTGAGCGACCAGTAAAGAGCTGTGACTCATAGGCTACGCGAACTTTGCCTTATATCTTATCAAACAACAAATGTTCTCTGGAAAAAAAAAAGTCATGGTTTCCATTTTAAGATGATCCCATTTTCATTTCAATTTCTCTGGAATTGCCTGTTTTATTATTAACAACTGGTAAATAATTGGTCACGCAGTAGATAATAAAAAAAAGAAGCTCCCTATCAGTTTAATAGAAAGAGATGCGTCTGTATGGTTTAATTATAAGGTATTTTTCTTACTATTTATTAGTATTTTTCTCCATTCTTATGTCCTTAATGCATATTGTGTATGCGGATCAACAAATTCTTTGAATTTTGTACATGATTTTGTGTATTTTTACTTTTTATAGCTTTTTTATTTTCTTTTCTTTTTCTTTTTCTTTACTCTGTACGCTGCAGTAACAAGCAAATTTCCCTGTTGCGGGATCAATAAAGTCTTATCTTATCTTATCTAATATTCTATTAGTTGCTGACAGGTGTTTTTTAATAATTATTATTTTTTTTTTAAATGCTGATGTAGAAATAATATTGTGGTGATTTTAGCATCTAGTTATTAAAATGTTGCAGCAAAACATAGAAAATCATTGCATATATCTAGAGTCTCATCCAAGATAATGCGGATAACCACTATTAACAATTTTATTTATTTATTGGATGTTTTTTTTAAGATTGGAAGGTATGCTTTTGTGCTGCTAGGCTGCATAGAAAAAAAGATAAAATAACATAGGATTATTTCAACAAAGAAAACAAGGGAAAAATGGAAACTTTCTTCTTTTAAACAACCTTTGTGGCCAACCGCAGATTGATTTCAGAGTTTAGAGCTTGAACGCATCTATAGTCGTACAAAGAAGCCGTAACCAGCTCAGCTAGGTTTAAACATTTATTCGCTTTAGCTTCTCTCAATTGATCGCACACGTCTGCAAGCTCTGGAAGGGCCACAGAAAATGAGGTGCCGGGCTAGATTTGGCCCGTGGGCCACGGGTTTGACAAATGTGGAATGGAAGGTCATATCGGGGACAAAAGGTAAGTGAACATGATGAACACACTGCTAACAGGCAATTAGTGTGATTTACTTCTCTGAATTTAGCTCGAGTGTCTTTTTTATTGTCGAACCAGTGAGAAGAGGAGGCCGAGTGTCTGCGCGGCTTTGACTCCAAGGTCTGCGAAGCACACGAGAATGAGACAAGACAGGGGGGAGACTCGTAAAAGCAGAAGCAGGTGAGCAGTGAGCCGAGTTAAACTAGAAGTACAGTCGATTTGAAGATGTGAGTCCTCACATTTGTCTTTACAACATGAATCCAATTGTGAATTTCCTCATTTTCTTTCACATTGCACTGACTTGAGTAGAAAGTAATGTACAGGGGTATGTGGTATCTGCTGACTGTGAGTGTGTGAAAACGTGAAATATCACGCGTCAGATGCTACATTCACTGCTTTTGGGGATGTGTTTGTTCAGATGTGAGGTGTGGTGTTTTTGCAAGCAGAGACACAATGAAGCCATTGACTGAAACAACCGAAATGAAGCACAAACACAAAAACATTCAGGTGAAATGTGTCCATGTGGGAGATGGGAGATAATCATCTGACCAACAGCACGGAGGTGGAGAGGGATTTAATCGCTGCAAATTTTCCACTGAAAACATCTCCTCTCTTCTTTCCTCACTAATGCTTGTTTATACCCGCTCTCTCTGTTCTGGCATCATGACCTCCTGAAAGGATTTCATCATGTATGGCATAGCCTCAATAAAAATGTCAGGAATCCAAAGAAGAAACAGTTCAAGGGCTCTTTTTTAATATATAGTCTATTATTGTTCCACACTTTTTCACATTCCTGCAAAAATATATGCTTTGCCTTACGTAAGAGAGAGAATCCTTTAGGCCAAGTGCTTGAATAGGGGGGATTTTGGTTCTTTTCTACAGCTTTACACAATGAAGCATAACTCTCTCATTCAGGATTACAGCTCACCAGGAATGTTGTTTTACGTCCTCTGAGTTTATTTTCTCCCTCTCCCTTTTTTAGGACCCAATTTTTCGTGGAGCTAATTAGCATTATTCTTTGTGTTGCATGGGCTTAAGAGTTCAAGGCCCACGAACTTTGTCCTCCTTGTTTTTGGGAATGCACGAAAAAACCTGAACAAATAACAGAGGCAGATGCTTCCATGCAGGTTATGAGCGGGTCACTCCATGGTTTGATTGGCATAGAAATGATTTCAATCTCATGCATACTGCACCATTCACATGCACTAGGTGCCAACCCTTTTAAATGCTGTGAATGTTGTTATTTCTGGGGAAATTGAAATGAGGTGAAACACAAGAAACGCTTACTCACATGTAGTTTATATAAAAATGTCCCTGAAGCCTGAATTATTAGAATCGATTGTTTTGTCCAAAACCCATAGAAATGTGCTATCTTAGAACGGAACAGTAGCAATAGTCACATTTGAGAAAGTGGATTCGCTGATCCTTTTTTTTTCCCTTTACACCCAAAGAAATACACCCCAGACCAGCCTATCAGGGGACACACACCGTTCACTGACACATTAATTTAGTCTCCAATCAACCTAAGCATGTTTTTGGACTGGACATGCAAGCTCCACACAAAAAGGTCCCAAACCCAAGGACTTGAACCTGTGACCTCCTCACTGGCCCCCCCATTTCACCCTGTGACAAACCCTCAACTCTATCGTCCACTCACAGTGAAGCTGTGGGACTATTCTCGTTTCCCTCTGACACCTCTGATTGGATGTTGACGAACCGATTATATTAAAACTGATCTCATTACAGTAATTCAATTCAAATTCAATTCAAACGACTTTATTAATCCCAGTGGGGGCAATTTGTTTTTAAGCAGCCTGTAAAGTCAGGGGTGGGCCCGTAATGTTGATAAATTGCAGCCTTCCGCTCGCATTGTCGCGTGGCATCTTGTAATCGCCTGCTTGCGGAAGGCTCATGATTAAATGCATGTATTAGTGCGCGTATTGAGCATTTTACCGCTCTCAATGGCTGCCTGCCTCCTTTATTTGTGCCGTCTTAAAATATAAAAAGACCACCTGAAAGTTGTAAATGTCAGCAAATCACCCGCCTCTAGTAAATGTTTAGTGGCGACGGTGTAACGGCGTTTTTCCTGAAACTGTCTTTGTCTGAGCGGGCGCGGAAGAAATGCCACACACGCCGATGTATCAGGAGCTATTCACAGATAATAATTATAATTTTATTCTCGCCTCCCTTCCTGTTGACAAAATCCAGTGAATGAAACCGTGCGCAGACACACGCAGGCGAAAATGTTTTCATGGGGGAGTTTCGATACACACCCTTTTCTAGGGAAGATATTTTTGTCAAAACAGAGTTGACCAAAAGTGATTTAGATGATTGAGATAATCATCTGGCCAACAGCATAGAGGCAGAGTCAGAGTTAATCACTGTCGATTTTCCACTGAAAACATTTCCTCTCCTTTTTCCCCGCTAATGCTTGTTTATGCCCGTCTCTGTGTTCTGGCATCATGACCTCCTGGAAGGATTGCATCATGTGCTAGTAGAGGCAGTCCATGATGCAACCTGATTATCTTGGTGCCCGGTGTGATTATAGATCGGTGCCCCCAGAGTGAGCAACAACAGGGCCTCCAGTCCTAGAACATCAAAAAAAAAATGCAACAATAGTAACTCCAGCCAAGACAAAGTCCTTCCAGACAAAAAAAAAAAAAGGCAAATCAGGGTCAGTGATTGAATGCCCGAGGAAACACATGAGGTTGCTGGTTGTTGGGCGAAAACTGACCGACCGACCAGGGAGGCTGCGAAAATCAAACCAGATGCAAACCAAGCGAGTCACGCGAGGAAAAGAGAGGCGTAACATTGAGAGGGAGGAGAAGTGCATTTTGCCAAAAGCCGTACACCGTACACACCTGTTGTTTGAAAAAAAAAGGAAGGAGAAAAAAACATGTCACACTTATTTAATGCACGAGGCTGTCGTCTATGTGCCACAGGCGACACATAGTACACATGTAGGAGCTTCAATAAAATGTAAGAAAGAGAAAACAGTTCAGGGCAGGGTTTAAAATTCACCTTTCCTGCTTACACTGGTGGTTTCACATTGCTCCCTCTGTCAGTTAGTGCCCATATGTTATATAATAATGATATCATATGTACTGGAGGGTGAAAAAAAGGTTGCTAGGCACTCAAATATTTATGCCTGAGTTGCAACATACTGATCCACCATACATTTTTGGGATTAAGCCTCACACACTGTTTTATATAACCTCTGGATATTGTGTAACACTTAACTACTATGCCCTCTCCCCCACCACCACCACCACCCCCAGAAAGGCTACCTCTGAAAGAATTCACAAGGTAGTCAAAAATATCAGGACGAACACGTGCACCCTCAGCGCCCGAACAGAGAAGCACCTCAAACGATTTCCATAAATACGCCAGACTTTAACGAGGCTTGTTCTGTGAATCGTGTATATTTGGAGTCCAACAAAGAGCTTATGTGGATGAAATGGGACCACGTTGCGCCTTAAAACACACACACACGTGACGCTAATTTAGCTTTATTTAACGCTTTCTTTTATTAGTAGTCAGACACAAGGAAACAAATGGTCTAGGTCAACATTAACAAGCAGAGATGTGTTTCTCTTGAAAAGTTGCCCAATAAATTCGAAACCATGCGCGAGGTCCACGTGCATATTTCATTATTTCAGTTGCAGGCTGGTCAAGTTGCCCTGAACCAACCCCTTGTGCCCTTTTCTCCGGGGAAACCCTTTTTTTAGCAAGTGCTGAGTGATGTTTGGTCGCTCGGTTTGTTGATCGTGCGCTCCCGGACCCGCAGTGCTTTGCTTAAGGCCAGAGGTCTCTCAGGTTGGGCTGCTGTAGGCTGACCACTGGCCAGGACCCCAGGCCCCCGAAAATACAGCACAACGCCCCGTCCTGTTGCCGCTGTGGTCCGCCGAAAGTGGACCCAGCATGTCGGACTGTGACGTGCCGCAGCATAGCCTGGTAGTCTTCGCCCTCAGACCAGAGTAAATAAACACAACCAGCTACACAAACACTTTGGCCTGAGCTGGGAAAGCCCACATACAGCCCGCTACTAAAGGAGGGCGTCTAAGTATAGAGGGCTCGTTGGAGGCGATGTCGCAACATGGTTTATACAGCGCCTTGTTTCCAGACGAGTAAGAAGCAATATTTGACAAATAAAAACATATCTAATCTTCAAACAATGTAAAGGCCACTGATGCAGTAGAACCCTGAACACAACGAGCTGTGTGCCACTTTCAGATTCATTAGTTGCATTTTCTGTTTTTTTTTCTTGCTGTGGTATTTTTTTGAGGATATCCTCCTCAAACTGATAAATAGCTGTTCAGTAGATTCACTCAAAAGTGAACTTATTTCTACTTGTATAAAGAGACAGGATCCTTCCAGGTGACATTTACTAATCAAATTCTATATTTCGTTACTGCGTGTCTGCCCGCGTGCGGAGTTGTTTTCCATCTCCTCTGTCTTAACTGAGGACTGCATAATATTGTTTTTGTCAGTCCGAGCTTGTGATCCGGCACTGGACATTATGTAACCAGTAATTCAATGATTAAACAGTTGTGTTCGGGGGAATAATAGGCTGCTACCGTAAATATTTCATCCACAATGTTCATCTCTCCTGTAAGAAACTTCATGAAGATACAACATGTACATGTGTTGTGCCATGAGAGTTATGAGAGTTATGCTTATGAGAATTGTTGTGTTATAACAACCATAAAAACCGGTTTGAATGAAGGACAGACAAGAGGGGATGATGACATGTTGGTTAAAAACACGAGATAAAGAAGTAACAAGTTTGATCCTTGGAGTCTCTGAGCCTGACAAAGTGTCCTTGAGCAATGAACCTAATATCAGCGCCTCCTCTACAGCACCGGGGTTCACATTTGTTTACTAAGGCAGTAACTCAGCGAGACTGTGTGTTGCACTGTGATCTGTGGAAAACTGAACCATCAGTGTTTCACTTTTCAAGTTGGTCCAAATAGACATTCTGCTTTTTTTTTTTTTTTTTTTTACAAAGGACTGAATTGTCGTAATAATCTGTAAATCTGGCACTTTTAACACCCAAACCATACAATTCTTCAATATAATATGATAATTTCTTGTAGAGCTGATGTACTCAACAGTATATAAACTAATAAACTAAACTAAATTAGCTTAACCACCACCAGATACATTATCATTATATTTTTCACATGTTTAACAATCAAATAAAGCAATATTTAATCTAAGAATGTTTTTTTATGAACATTAATAATATAAGACTGATGGCAGACAATTTGCAGCATAAAGAGTATTTTGACACTTCTGCTGAGGAGACTACTTTGTAATGAAAAAATGATTATTTCTATTGTGGTATCTCTAATATTTAAATATGTCCTCAACTGCTTGAATGTTCCACAACCCCTAAAACTCCACCATTTTGTGCTGCAATTTTAAATTTGACACTGGATTTTCCTCACTTCTCTTTTGCTGAAGCCAAATCGGGTACACGTCAGGGTCAGAAAGGACGACATGCACATACTTCCCCTCTCCAGATCTTCTGCACTTGGCATTACATAAAAGAAATGACTTCTGATGAGTCTGCTCAGAAAAATCGTTATTTACCGACAATAAATTCAATTTAGATATCTTAATCTGCATCTGGATCAGCATGAATATGCACATAGTGATAGTCATTCTTCAATTTGTGTAAATTAAGCAGTTCACATGAGATGAGAGCTGAAAGGAAATGAGCGGAGAGACAAGACAAGAATCCTAATATGATTTATTTTCTTTTGGATCAGGATCCTCACCAAATCGCATCTTTAGGGTCATGTCCTAACTCTGCACCTGGTATCTGTTAACTGTTGCACTTGTATCTGTGAGTCTGCTAACAAGCAGAACTGAAAAAACAGGGCGAAGAGAGGCAAAAATACAAAAAAAGGACTATTTCTTTAAAGGATTGCAACTGACATCACTCAAACATAAATCACCAACATTGCACATTTATTTTTCTTGATGTCATGTGTTGAGCTTGTGACAAAAATATCCTGTGGCGGAGCACAAGCCTTTGAGGGCCTTTCTTGACGCAATAACCTCCAGTCACCGGTTCATCGCTAATGAATCACTATCAAGGCGTTAAAGCCAGTGATATGGCGTGGATGATAAGATTTCAGTATGTTGAAGGACGACAAGAGTTACCTCTGTTTCTAAAAGTGACAAGTTAAATGGAGTTTAATGTTAACAACATTTTCCTTCCACCCAAAAGGCTCCTTCAGATGTATTGATGTGGTGTCCAAATAATGTGGATTTGCACTTTGATGTTGAGCTGCTGAGGTCAGATGAGTCACTACGGTCATATGAAATAATGTTGGAAATCACCTGGGTGGTGGAGAGGTTGAAGTGTTACAAACTCTTGTTAAGAGGTTTGTCATACTCTCCCGCCCAACATCCGTCACATTTCTTTCATTCAGCTCTAGTTTCTGTCCAAGTCGTGGACATTTCTGCTCTTGCAGGAGTAATCCCTTGACTGTAGGATGTGGGTCGATTTGTAGTCTCATGCTCAATTTGTTTTAATGGTGTAATCGCAGCTTTCTGGTAATATATAAATCAGTATTGCTACAAGTACAATCGAAATGTGAAGCAAAATCTGTGCAATGCGAGGCATTTCCCATTCTTCATAACGCAGGAGCAGGGTTTGTGCGTCAACCTCACAAATTTGATTGAACAAAGGTGCAGTTCTGCATTTTTAGTCTTTGGACCTGTGATGGCAGAGAATGCCTAGTGCAGTAAGATCTATTTCTTCATGTGTACAACCTTCACACGGGGAAAGTTAAGGTCAGGACTCTTTCTCAAGAACAAATTTCTCAAGAAATAAATTTGTGTTGTGTAAATTGGCCTCTTAAGTCAAAACACATGCATGGATGAAAGTTTCAAATTGGAAGAAAATCAATCCTGTGTGAATTCTGAAATACTGTCCAAAGCTTCAAGGGTGTATTTCTCATATATTTAATATGTTTTGTGTTGAGCTTTTTAGCCTTAGGGGTCACCATAGCCATGTTTTTTCACATTCACATGTATGAAGTATTTCCTGCTTCCTGTACAGGACTGGGTGTGAAAACTGGCCTGTTGCCAAATATTACTGCTCTGTCCTGTACATTCTGTCTACATTACTCACTGCCTTGGCAGAACCCAAGTCTATTTAAACTTTACCGTTAAGGTTGGTGATGTTTAAATGATCACAATCACCATGTAAGTATGCATGTGTGTGCTCTGAGCTTGGCAGGCTAAAATAATGTGCACTTTATTACTCTAACACATACTGTAACACACGCCCAATTTTTTTTTTCATCTCGCACACATAAACCTGTAACCTACATTCATGAAGAAAGAGACGTTGCCTCTGACAAAGTGATTCATTCAGAAACAACTCCAGCCATGACTCAGTTGAATTGAGTCACTGGTGGCTTTTGGCTGTACAAACACTCAGTACAAACATGCTTACAAAATGGATTGCAAGCTCCTGTCGGTCAAGTTTAGAGGATTTAACAGGACATGAACAGCAGCTGATACAAACATCCACCTGCTTAACTATATTTGTACATATATATATATATTTTTTTTTGTACATGTTATAATTACAGGAATGCATGTATCATGGAATCATAAGTACTTGATCATCTCAAAAATACATTTAAAAACAGCTCTATTGAAAAAGTGACATATACTTGTTAATAGCATCATACAACTTGGGTTTATAATTAAGAAATGTATTGGTTGATATGAATGAGTCAGCTCTGAAGATTTTTAAGACTTGTGAACATTTGGTTGAAAGTAGTAGCTCATGAAAATTAATCAAGAAGAACCACAAACACAGAATCCTGTCATATACAGTGAATCCACACAAGACATTTTTTCCAGACTAATCAAAAGTGAACTTGTGGCAATTTATTCCATAACTGTTTTGTATATAGGTCAAAACTTTTATTGAGAAAAAAAACAAAAGGCTTATTTGCATCAATTATTCAACAGAATCAATAATACACAAATTAAACTTACTAAAATAAAATATATAAATCATAATCACAAAAAAAAAAAAATAAAGCTATCAGATTAAGGTAAACATGTCCAAAAGTTTAATTCAATAATTTGTTGTAACTCAATGATTAGTGTGTAAGTGTTTTAATTCGTTCTTCCAATGCCATAGACAGGCTTTAATCTTTAAATATCTACATTTGTGCATTAACAACTTCACTTTACGACACAATAAAATGTGGGTCAAAACCAACATCCGCTTTCAGCATCTGAAAAAGTTACTTTCCGCTCGTAGCCTGTGGGACGTTAACCGGAAATGACGACACGGCAGATATTTTCTGAAAAAAAAGGTTAACGTAGATATTTTATTATTGTTTACATCTAAAAATATACATACAAACTGTACGTACGATTCTTTAAATAACAAAAAAGTGACGCCGTTGATTTAAAAAATATTTTTTTATGCATTAACTGAAAACTAGTTTGACCTCCTTACCCAGGATGCACTTCACTCTTGCCATCTTGTCGAGTGGTAGAAGAAGAGCGGCAGGCAGGAGCTAGCTGCCCGTTAGCTCTCTGCCGCCGCGGTAAAGTGGTTCTCCGTCAGCTAGCTGCTAGTAGCAGCTGCCAAAAAGTGAGCTGTCCACACGGCGAGAAGCTACTTCGCCGACTTTGAGACGTTTTTCTCTGTCTGCCGCTGGATTGTACATTAAAGGATTTGTTTACATCGGGATGTCTCGCGTGCTGGTAGGAGGAAACTAGCTAACATCGGCTAACTCGGCTAGTCGGCGAGAAATAGACATAAAGCGGAGAGAGAGAGCGCGAGAGCAGTGGGTTGGGAGACCGGGCCCGCCTCACACTAAAGTACCGGTGGCAGCTGCTCAACAAGAACTTTCACAAGGGCCTGGTTGCAACTCTGCTGCCGGGACACACGGAAGGCCGGAGGGGGGAGCTGTGACGGGACACCGCGGAGCGTTTTTCGGAGGGTCTGTCCTCTGGTTGTGACACTTTTCTCCGACAAGTGAGAGGAAGGGGAGCGGTATGGAAATTGTCCTGCGACGGTACGTGTCTTTGTCACATCCCGCAGCTGTGAATTACTGAGCCAGGACGTTAGTCTCCCGACACTTTTCGCCTTCATCTGGGTATAGACTAGACTCGAGTCTGTCAACATGTCGAAAATGCCGGCGAAGAAGAAAAGTTGTTTCCAGATCACGAGTGTCACGCAGGCTCAGGTGGCGGCGAACAGCATCACCGACGACACAGAAAGCCTGGATGATCCGGACGAGTCCCGGACGGAGGACGTGTCGTCGGAAATATTTGACGTTTCTCGGGCCGACTTGGGCGTGTGTGACAGGAGTTCGTCCGAGGAAACCTTAAACAATGTCGGGGAGTCGCACGAGGGCCAGCCGCACATGACAGCTCCTGTCAACGGGGGGCTCTCGTATAAAAGTTTAGGCACTGGTCGCGTCACCCCACATAATTTAGGAGGAAGTGTGCCCGTGCCAGCTGCAGCTCAGCCCTTTGTTCCGAGCTCGGCCACCCATCCGTTAACAGTCCCCAATGCGGTCCCTGCCGCCGCCGTCTCTACCAGTGTGGCTCCCACAGCTCCCGTGAGCACCAGCTGTAGTTCCCGTTTTAGGGTCATTAAGCTCGACCATGGCACTGGAGAGCCCTTCAGACGAGGGAGGTGGACTTGCACTGAGTTCTATGAGAGAGACTCGGATTCAAACGTTAGTCGGACTGTGGATAGTATAAAGCCAACCGTAACCCTTGATCACAGTATAGACAGGGACAGTGGTCTCGGAGCCACCAGTAACTCTGTGGTCACTACCAGTGCTTTTTCATCACAGGCTATGGAGAACACTGTAGACAGTGGCTACTCAGTTGCCCACTCGGCCCACCCCCACCCTTCGGAGTCTCTGCATCAAGGCTACAGCTTGGCCCCTCAGATAGGGGGCACAGCAAGTGCCTTCCAGCCAACAGGGTATACAACTACAGTGTCACAACAACCCAAGCAGGCTCAGGTCAATATGCAGCCTGTTGCCCCCCAGACCTTCCTCTCGAACAGCCTCAATGGTGTGCACCAGGGTGCCATGCAGCAGAAGTCTACCGTTATGCCTCCTGTGACACAAACCCAGCAGTTTTCCTATTCTACTCAACCTGCTGGCCAGCCGGACTATCGGCAGCAACACTTTGGCTCAAGCACTCAGAACCTTCCCATGACATCCCTCTCCATTGGTCCTCCAGCCAGCCAAGTCCCCTCACCTCTAATCACCTCTGCTGGTCCTGGAGCCCAGGGGCTGGGTGGGGAGGCAGCCTCTGCCCAGGGCCTCCTGCTGCACATGGGCAATGCACCAGCCATGGCCACCATCCCCCCAGGCGGTGGCCAACAGCAACCCGTCAACCAGACCCAGCCTACGGGAGGGTTAGGCATCGCCTCTGCACCTTCCATCACCACCACCACCACCACATCACACAGCGGTGTCCAGAACGTGCCTGCCACAGTGCCCAGTACCGCCAACATCGCTCCGGGTGTCTCAAATCAGGCACCTGGCACAGGAGGAATTGTCCAGCCCCCGGGAGCCCATGGAGGGGCCACCACAGGCCTTCCCCCCGGCTTCATTACCCAGGCAGAAGATAGTAGGCAGAAATCTGATTCCTTACCTCAGCCCAGTGTTGGTGTGGTTCCAGGGAAAGACGGTGTGAATCGTTTCATCACAGAAGGCCTCAACCTGCCCACTCCTGCTGTCAACAGCCTGTTTGGCATGATGGATGAGGACAGGTAAGACGGGGTATGATGTGGAGGAAAAAAAAAAACTGTTAAAGGAGTTCACTCCCTCAATATTGGACTTTGTATTTCTTCAGCTGTGGTCCTGCTATAACATAGAATGTATGTCTGTTTGCATTAGTCTTTGAGGAAAAGAAATCCGAGGTGTTAACCTGGCGCAGCAGTGACAGATTGAAGAAGGTATTAAGAGCACGTCTGGACGTTTGCCATCATATTGAAGATTCTTGTTGCATTCTGCAACAGTGTAGTCATGCTTCACACTTCACACACATGAGAGCAACTCTCCTTTCACCACTGCCAAAATTAGGTTCGCTATAACTGGAAGCATTTGGTTATGCTGAAAGAGTGCTAAAACAAAGTGCACATTTTTCTTAGAACTGTTGAAAAAATGAATTCTTAGATTGGGACAGGGGAGGGATAAGCGAGGTAGTGAGCCAATGAAAACTGTCAGACGGGAGGAGTTTTCTGCCTTTGTCATTAACAGGCAACCCACAAAACACTGGATAGTAACTTGCCTCTTTAGACACCCACAGACACTCCCTCAAATCTCCATTCAACCATGCTGGCTGTTTGGGTTTAGGGGGGCCGTTAACAAGCCCTTGGATAAGTTACAACATTGGCAGTAGCTGTGTTTTGTAGCTGAGAAGGGACTAACTCCCTAAACGTAGGCGGCTGGATTTTATTCTCCTGTCTAAGAGAAATGTTAGTACATTGGCCATGGGAAGTGATCCCAACTACCCCCCCACTCTAAAACCTTGTAATAAAAAATACAGACTCTTCTCATGCCTACAGTACTCTTCCAATGTACACACTACAGTTATTTTTAGGATCCGTTTGGATGGCTCTCGCACAGCTTGAGCTGAAGTGTTGCCACTCTTCGCCATTCCAAGCAAGCAGAAGAGAGGGTTGAAGAGGTGATGTCTGAGCCAAGAATGACCTAGATGCGAGCTTGCGTCTACACACACAGACACACACGTGCACTTTTTGTCCTGTATTTATGTAGGCTTCTGTGTTTATCAGTGGCTCTGTTCTTCACTGCTTATTAAGAATGGTGCCGCCGGTGTAGGAGGTGTGTGTGTGCGTTGAGACCTGATTTATTTGCCCATAGTCCAGATATTCCTGTAGCTAATCATTGTTTACCAAATGACTTTTATCACAGCAGTATCACACATGTGTTGATAATTTGCAGAAAGCAGAAACAGTGTGTGTTGTCCCTGATTTCATGAGGGGAACAGCAAGTGCTTGTTTCCTAGTTATTTGTGCGTGTGTGTGTGAGAGAGTGAGAGAGAAAGAGGAGTGACATCAGTGGCTGTCTGTGCAGCTATGGTGATGCTGGCAGCTGAACAGGATGTGTCAGGGAGGTGGAGCGCATAGACAGATGGGCATGCAGCCACACACCTACATTACACACACACACACACACACACACACACACCTGTGGGAATGATAGCAGACACGTAAGCTGCTCACTGTGTTGGGTGATGACATGGCTGGACTGAATCAGCAGGACGATGTCTGCTCTCGGCCCTGGCTCTCATACTAGAGTCCTTGTTAGGCCTGTCCATGTCGACACATCGCTTAACTGAGTGATGGCCTAATACTGATCTGTGAGGGTTCTGAACTGCTGCTTCTTTTTCTTATCAGATTTCTCATTTTTCCATGAGATGTAAGATAACACTCCATCTTTCATTCTCTTAAATGAGTGTAATTGTAGTAATAGTTGTTGCACTGTATTTCTTTCCCCTACAAATCTTACTTTTTCTCCCCACTAATGACTCATAATTTTCAAAATATGCACCCTCAGTATCTATCCATACCATGAATGCCTTTCTACCTTAATAGGCTTAAACTATTTTTTTATGGTGGTTGCAGCTATGCTGTATTTTTGTTGTTGCTTTTTTACAAAGTAATGTATATGAATTACTGCTGCTGCTTATATGCACACGTATACAGTACATATAATTTTGGTTAACCTCAAATCTTGCAGTTTTGAGTGAGTTTATGGGGCCCATGTGCATAATTTAAAGTATCACCAGTCACTCATAACTTTCTGGACATTCCCAAATAAACAATAAAAAAAAAACATATTTTAAGGAACACTCCCCAATATAAAGGGACACAGATTTTTTTTTTTTTTACTTTTTTATCTCATTAGAGATGCATTGTTCTGTGCAGAGACTCAGTCTTGTAGAAGAATCTGTTCCAAGTTTCATCATTTAGTTCTGTTTTGAATTAGAGTGCATCACAAAAGTGGAACAAAGCGTTGTGGGGGTGGAGTTGTGCGATGAGAATGATTTCCCCTCAGCTTGGAATGGTTAGAATCTCTGCTCAGCATGCTGCAGCTCTGCCAAATAAAGTGATGAAGCTGCCCTTGGGACAAATTGGTTTCCTTCGATAGGAGCACTTGGCCTCTAAGTATATCTCCCAGTGGAGACCACCCCTTGCCATTTACTATCTCAATTAGGATTGCCAATTAATTAGACACATGTTTGTCAAGCTGCAAAACATCAGTAGCTTAATTGCACGGTACAGAGAAATGCATTATGACATAAATTCGGATAGACAAATTACTATATAATTACATTTTATAGAGAATGACGCACAATAACTAAACTGAAATCAAATACTCTCCTAGCTTGCTTACATGAATGTACTGTAAATGTGGATGAGCTTGGGTGGTATAACAGTATTCCATGGTATTTATGGATATATGATATGGAGCTTCTGTATTGAGGTCATGTATTGTAGTTTGGTGACAAGCAAGACACAAGAGGAGTCATAGTGTTTATTCACAGACAAATAGCCTAAACTGACGAAACACACACTGCACTTTTTCAGTCACAGCTCTAATATTATTAATACATTCATAATTTTACTCTCTAGCCTACACTATTGAAGCAAGCATGCTAAACAACTAGCCCCAGCTCGCCTTTTCCTGTAACTCCACTTCTCGCTCAGAGGTGATCATGAGTCGCTGTAAGATCCGGTCTGCTCTCAGTTCAATTTGAGAAGTAGTATTGCTGCTTTTAGCCAGTTAACATGGCAGAGCCAGGCTGAAAGCTGCTGTAATTTTTGTTGTAGAACTTATTGTAATATGATTTTATATGTCAAAGTAACAATTTAGATTCCCAATATGTTGTGAATTTATCTAAATAATGCATCTTTGGAAGGTTGTGGCATATATGCTGTTGTTGGAGGGGTGAAACAGGTGAGCTCTCAGCAGCACAACCCAGTGACCTGATCTGTGTGCAGCTCTTTGGCTCTGATGCCTCTGTGCTGTTTTGATATCTTGAAGACGCCATAGCACAGTTTCACAGTAAAGAGTGAGTTTCATGCTATATACAATGAGTTATCCGTAAAAGCTGAAACTTTTTTTCAAATTGCAACATAGACAGAACGTGCAAACACACTGACTCCTATTTATTTAGATGAGGTGTCCATTTCCTAACATTGTGCTGTTTAAAATAATGCCACATAACTTTATCTTGAGACTTTTTACAACTACAAAAGCAGTCTATGAGCCACACGATTTTAGTTAACTGACAGTTTACCATAATCTCTGTTCAACCCACTAATGCATCACCTCTGGAAGGATGTTTTGTTCTAAGCAAAGCTTGTCTCAGTAAATAACGTAGGCGAGACAATTTTATAGATGCTATGACTCCAATCACCAGCATGTTAGCTTTAAAGTTTTTGCTTTTTATATATACATAAATAGGCTCTGTATAATACCATAAACCCATGTGAAATGAAGAATGGAATGTATGGGGGGGAATAGATGGTGCCCCAGCCTTTTATGTACCCTTTGTACATGTTGAGTCATATTGCTGTTTTGATGTAGCATAAATAACACTGAGCAACCACTCACAGTATGTAGTTCAGTTGCTTCTTTTTGAAAATGTACTTCAGAGGTAACCACCTTTTTATAGCAAATTCTTGCTGTCATTTCACTCTTCCTCTGCTGGTTTCTCCTAAAAATACTGATGCACCCTCCTTTACCCTCTGTAGAACAGCCTCACACTGTTGTTTGCTATTTTGTCCTGAGGCAGTTTCAGTGGCCCAGTCTTACTGGGGAACGTTTTACTTTTTTTTTAAGCTGAAATTGTTGTTTACCCCAAAAGAAGCCTCCAAAATGACATTGGTGACAGATTAATGACAGGGTTTGAGACTTTTGACATTGTCAGTAATGTAGCATGGAACTGTCTTGTGTGGGCGAAGAGCAGACTGCTGATGGCCACCAAGGAGTAGGAAATGCGAGAGCCTCTGTAAAGGTTGTTGCTCCCATTCAGTACAGTCATTTGAACGCACCACTATCTCGCCACAAGCATGGTTTTATAAATTTAAGTGTTAAGTTAAGTTTCTCCCTACGTTTAAAGCCTGCTGCTCATATCAGCAAATACTATTACATATTAATAGCTGCCATATGATGATATGACATTGTGGAAACTCAAATATGCACAAGATTAATTTCATCCCACGTCACAGGTTGAATGTCACACTAAGTTGGTTTCAGCTTTTTAAAAGGTCAGCTGCATAATTGACCAAGCACTATTGCTCGGTGGAAATTGTGAGTTGTGCACCTGTGCATTCGGGGGAAAAAACAATGGCTCAAGATTGGGGGGAAAATGGAAGAAGTGGTCACCACTGTCAGCTATCTTTAAAGCAGCAGCCGCCTAATATACGGTACGATAACCCTGGATTGCCTTGAAGCTAAGTTGGAGCTTAGCAGGTATGTAGATGGTTAGCTCTTAATTGCTCTCAGCTGACTGTTGTGTCACCACAGTAACGATTTACTCGTCAGCAACGCCGGACCCAATGGCCTGAAAATGTAAAATCTTTGCTCTTAGCGCATTACTGCAGTTAAGGTGACTGTTTTTTTTTTCCACTGAAGTCATGGACATGCTTGTTGTGTGTGATAAGAAACCTAACAGGCATAATAATTGTTTAATTATCACTGTCTTCCATATCCAAGGCCTTTTTGGGGAAAAATTGTATTTCAGTTGTGCTGCTTGTCACTTAAGCTTTTTTTTTTTTTGCCCTCTACACCCACCCCTCTAGTAAAGTTGTGTCTTTATCACTGTGGTAAGAGTTAGTCTGCTCAGCCCTAATTTTGCCTTGTTACTTTAGGGTTTAATTTCCCAGTTCTGCTCTCTGTCTTTATTTCTTTTTTCCTGCCTGTCGAATTCCTTCCAACTAGTAGACTGTCATTGCCACTGCACGTCTAAAAAGTTGTACTTTGTCACACATTTTGCACAGTGTCATTATGTGTATGTATGGATTGTGGGAAGTCAAGTGTACTGTATATATTCTAATCATCATTTTGTCATACACATTATTATAGTTTTGGCTGGACCTTGGTTAGCCCATAGTCTTGTCAACTGACTAAGTGGGGAGAACAAATGAGACAATTGGTCGACCGCCCCATGTTGGACTTTTCTCACTCAGCAAGAATCGGCGCAAACATTGTGGCAACACACAGAATCCACCACAGATACATCACGTACATAGTGTATTAATTGTCCCAGAATTGTTTTAAGCTGACGGTGTGCAAATCACAGTGGTGTTCTTGCAGCGGCCTCAAATCTTTGGGTGAGTTTGTGTCATGTGATGCAGGCGAGTTGATTTCTTGCCACTTCAAACATGGCAACTGTACACAGTGACGTCATTTACAGCCAACGATGCATGAAACGATTTTATATCGAGAAATGGGCAAAACAATAACATCATCTTGATTCATGTTTGATCAGCGTTGCACAGTTTTCAAATAGTTTGAGCTTCGTTTTGCTGCTCCTGCGCCAACCCCGGACCAGTCACCAAGCAGAAATGCAGTGGTCATTCAAGGCATTGCATTCATTGTGACGAAGGAGCCGGGTGATAGCAGCCAGTCATAAAGTAAGGTGAGCTAAAATAGGTTTTAAAAAAAGAGCCCATGTGAGTGACCCATTTCCTCTTTCACTTCACACAGTAATTTGATTCAGTGTAAAGTTAGTCTTGTAGCTCTTGCAGTTTGTGTGGTTTGAATAAATACAGTTTTCTAAATTTAGTTAGTTTAAAAGTTCCAATAGAAACCACTAATGAATTTATAGTAAACAAGAATGCTTTAATGCAAACATTAGATGTCCGTATATTGTGAATTGCAGATCTGGAGGCCCAGCCATATTCAAGGTTTGGACATAGTCTTGTTTACTTTAGACGTGTGAGAGACACTTTTTTTTTCCCCGAACACCATTTGTTTAGTTGAACAGCCGTCGACTTTGACAATGTTGACTTTGACAGTTGTGAAGTCACATGATTGACATAACTGGAGTGACAGTGAATTGTCGAAGGTCCATGGTGTTGCTGACGTGTTTGCTTTAGCAGCCACTAAACACATTGTTTGGACAGAAATATACTAGGGTTTTGATAAGTTTAGATTAAATAAGGAGCGTGTAAGATAAGGTAATGAGGTCAAGAAATAAAGTTTATATTGTTTGTAGAAGAGCCCATTTCCATTGTTTGTCATCTGAATGTGCACGTGTTCAGTATTTGTACTTTTGTGCCTCCCTCCATTTTACCCCTTGGCAGTTTGACAGTTTAACACAAAAGGGGAGGGAGTGAGGACAGGGTGGGATGGAGAGTCAGGTTTAGGATGGTGTGTGTGTGTGTGTGTGTGTGTGTGTGTGTGTGTGTGTGTGTGGTGTTGGGGGTTGTAGTTGGGATGCCGCAGTGCCTGGAAACAAGGGAGCAGCTTATTTTCCACAGATAGCTGACCTGCCTGAACTTCCAGGGGACAAATTCCGGGAGCCCTGAATGGCCGTGTTTGTCGGACGCCTCGGGCTGCAGCCTGAGCAGACGGGTCTTCACCAGCTCTGTTTTTGGGCTGGACCACTGGCCTGTCTAGTGTCTCCCTCTAATGTGGCTGCTCTGTCTGTCTCTCTCTCTCTCTCTCATTTTATTTCTGGATATCCCAAACTGACCCGTTAACACACATGCTGCCTGCTTTTGAAATTGCTGATGCAATTTATCGCTTGCCATTCATCACATCAATGTCTCTTTCAGATTTAATTAATCCTGGGATCTGTGTTTTCATCAAATGGATCAGTTCGTGCTCAGACTTCTCTTTCCTTTTTTTAAAATGGGGTGAAAGTTTTTGGCATTGAGCAATCATCAGCATGTTTCCTGGAACTCCTCTCATAGTGCTCATTGATGGTTTTCAACCAGTTTGGTCCCAAAGACAACAGTGCTTTTTTGCACAGGGACAGAACAAAAACGTTTTTTTTTTTTTTTTGTGATGCCACAGTGTTTGTCGCATTTTTTTTCTTTTCTGAAACATTTCAAAGATCTGAAAAGGCCAGTGGTGTCAGGCAAAGTGGTTGAATAAGTTGGCATAGCAGGACCCACCCTGTTATCTCAGCAAGATGTGGTCAGGGGATCATTTCCAATTAGAGTGGACCTGCCAAAACAAGTAAACAACCACGCTCCTGGCGGCCTACCATAACTAACTCAGTTTGTGCTGGAAGGAAGGCCATTGAATCAGCCACAGAGCATGTTGCTGGCTGTTCCAGGAACGAGGACAGTGTGTGCAAACTGCTGGTGTTTGTTGTCTTTTCCAAAATGGTCTCAATACAGAACAGGTTAGTCCCTCTTTTGGGTGGTAGCAGTATGTAAAGTATGCCTCAGCTCATTTCAAAAGAAGCTCTCAGACAAGAGAGAAAAAGTGTTGACAAGTCCTTGTTACCGGTTTGTTGTACTTGCGACATGGATGAGGGGGGCCGTGTTGAGCTGAAAGAGTACATTATGTTCCAGCATAAGTTTCATACCCTCAACTAGGCATGTTAATGATATATCTGTGACAAGGTAATTAATTATTTCCTCTTTTTCAATTAATAGTAATAATTTTGTTGATAATGTGACAGCGAGAAAAGTGGGAGCCACGGTCTGGGGCCTCAGCCCTCACCACATGTCACCAGGCTTGCTCAAAGCAAGTTTTCTAAAATATAGGTACATAACCATGTAAACGGCCTGAAGGTAAACAGCCAGAAGGTAAAACCTAACTTACAGCGCTACAGTGGGTTTGTATATTTGAGAGAATCCTGTGTAACCAGTGTATTCACATTCCGTTATTTGTTTGTCAATCATACAGCCTATTTTTATGTTCATTTGAATATATAGAAGTAAGCAGGAATTTGGAAGCCGCAGGCTTTTATTTTGAAGGTCTCCTACACCGAAGACTGCTTGAGATGAGTTTGTAGATGTTGGGGGGAAAATGGTTTTCATTATTGATCAAAACCACTTTATTACACTAAGGTTACCTACAATGGGTTGTGTTTTTTTGCTCATTGTCAGTTTAGTTGACTTTAGGATTTTTCTTAATGCCATGAGATTAACTCCTGAAATGGAACTGAAATGTAGTGCCAAAAGCCAAGAACTGTTTCGATACTTTAAACTGAATAAAACTGAAGCAATTTGTTTAGAAGCAGCGTTTAGTGCCTAGCCATGGTTTCCAGTAGCTGAAGTTAATTTATCATTAACTGTTCACCATTTTCATAGTAAACAGCACATTAGAGGTGTTAAATGTGCTACTTTACTCTATAAAGTTCCCCCACACTAAACTAGCTTTTCCTATAACTAGCACACTCTGGCTGCTTTTTGTAATAGGACATGATTGCTGCTGTTGCTAGAGAAATCAGTTTGAAAGAATAAGCTAGGAAGGAAAAAGTATGTTTAAAAACAGTTCCGTGCTTACCAACTGTGGTACTTTCTCAGAAGTCAACTAAAGTATTTCCGATTCATGGTATACAGCCTAGGTTTGCAGTAATGTCAGATCTTCTGATTATAAAATTGAGGAAGTGAAAAGAAGAAAAGAAAAAAAAGAGTTCAGTTTCTGTATGTGTATCTGAAGCTACAATACCGTTCTTTGTAGTAGTCTCTCTGATCAGTTAGTAAAAATGACAATGCTGAGCTATAATGAATGTCTAAATGCTCTAAAGATACTTCAATGCAAGTAAAACACAATAGAGAAGTGGGGCAAATAAGGAAAATGCAACTCAATTAGGGTTAAAGCAGTGGTAAGGTGATTCAGCAGTTTTGGGACAAAGCCGTTCTGTTGAAGGCTTTTAGGGCTGACCACAGATCTGAGTTTAGTCCTTGGGCATGCGGTAGGAGAAGATTTGACTGGAAGTCTGTGGGATTTAAAAAAATAAATAAATAAAAAAAGAGAAATGTCTTTAGCTCTAAATAAGCTAACAAGCAATTTCTATAGAAAATGTGGAGCAATGTGTTGCGGCCATTCAGTTTCCCAGAGTGGGGAAGCAACGGCCGAACAACGAGGTTTCAGTGCCTTGGGCCCCCCGGAGCCCGAGATGTCTGAATAGTGAGTAATGAGGATGTGTGGAAAGCATGGCAGGCAGCTGCATTTGAGTCATCCATCCTCTCTCTGTGCTCTCTCTGGCTTTCAATGGGTGTCGTCGACTGATCTGGCTCAATGGTGCCTGTGACTGTTCATCTGTTCTCTGGTCCCGTGTGTGCGTTTGTGCGTTGTTATATGAAAGTGTGGGACTGCCTGAGAGAGAGGTTCTGAGTTGCAGAAAGAATGAATTGGAGATTTGAGAGAGTTAGAAATGCTAATGTTTGGCTTTCCCTTTCTTTCCCTTTTTTCCTCAGTCACTGTCAGTCCCTCCCAGTCCTCTTCCCGAGGGGCTATGAACTGCTGTTTGTGGGCGTGAGTCCAACACACAGTGAGACAAGCGTGAAGCTGAGTTAGAATTCCTCAAATATGACTACATAATAATCCATCTGATACTAATATAATAATGAGGACTTATAATCGCAAACATTGGAAATTTCAGAACTGCGACCTAGATAAGTACTAAAGGGGACGTTTTACAGATGTAAGTAATCAGTCTGACTATTCTCTGGTTGACAAACGGTATGCAAAGGAGACACTTTCTCTTTACATGAATCATACCATTGCAAATTCTGTATTCATATTTCTTATTGCCTTTTAGTCTGTAAACTCATTGACTTTTTTTAATATAATGCAAAGCTGGGCGATTTATCAGTCAAGCTTTGTGTTATAAAAATAAACTATTGAAAAATTATTCTCCAGAATGAAAAATATTACTTCCAGATATATACACTAAAGATGCATCTCTAAATGTTTTTGAAATTAAACTGGTTCTTTAAGGGGAAATGTTTTGTGTGCTTGAATAGCAAGGCACAATGTATTTTCTCAGGTTTCGTTTATAAAACGAATAGTTTTGGAATACTGGTATATTTGTAAAATAATCAAACGTCTAAGTATAAATATTTGAAGTTATAGAAAATTCCTAGTCATATTAGTCATATCTAAAATGAGTATATAGCAATACTGTTACAAAAGTGAAAATCGTTTATTTAGTTTAAATATTTATATTAATGTTCTAACTTCTTCCAGTATGGTAATGTAACGATTCTTTCTGATTGTGTAGATACAGCAGTGTTCATTTTTTTTTTACACAGTATAAGTTATAAGTCTATGCAACTATGCAGGCAATGCAAATTCTTCAGGGTGATTTTTTCTTTTTTTTTTCTTTTTTAGGTTTTGTAACCACCTCAGTTTCCTGCTTCACTTTGATGTTCGCTTTTCAAACTTCGTCGAGCACTTCCTCTAATGACCTCTTCCTCTTTTTCTCAAGTCTACTGCTTTGTCTGGAGTGTCTCCTCTCGTAGGCATTGAAAGACTCTCTGCCACCCACCTTCACCCCCCATGTCTTACAATGAACAGCCTCCAGCAAGGAAGCGGATGTGAGTCATTGTGGCTGGTTAGACTGATAACTGTTTATTCAGTCACTCGAAACACACGTTACCTTTTTTGCCTATCGCTGAATCGGTGAAGAAGTCCCCTGGAGTCTAGTGAAACCATCCGGATGATGATATCATCCTCATCATCTGAGCTTCCAACTATTTTTTTTTTATTTTGTCATACAAGTTCAGGCACGGGTTGTAAAGGCCTCAGGTCTGAATCACACTCTGTGATAAGGGTTGCCATAACAGACATTAAGTAGTAAAAACCAATCATAAATCATCTGTCCTAAACTTTCATCATGAAAAGGAAGCACCTAATTAACTTTTTGTTTAACCAATAGGTGATAATACAAATGTTGACTAACTAATACTGTCCGTTGCATATAAAAAAAAAAAAATAATAATTTTCTTTTACTGCTGCAATAGTGCACCCGTCCAACCACAGCATGTCCACATGTTGCAATGTAAACCAAGATTTTACGAGGAGAACTTGAACCCAGCGTGTAATCATGCCTCCACAAAAAAAGGGCTGTGACGTTGGATTCGCGCTGCTGCTGCTGTTTTGTCTCATGGACGCCACGGCAATGAGAGTAGCATTGACCACTTTATTATTATTTTCGCTGAAAACCTGAGCCAAAATATGAGATATTGGACTCTTATTATCTTTGCGGTGAGTAAAACTGGCAAGACTTTGTTGCAACTGATATTCTGCAATAAAAATAATGTGATACCTAGAAAAACAGTTACGAGCAGTAGTAGTAGTGAATATTATGCACCAGAGCCCCACTAACTTGGATTATGGATGAAATAATGTAATCTTAGGGCTATATCAAACTCAAATTGTTAGGAGACCGAATTATACTAGCAAAATGACACGAGTCTGTTGTTTAACTTAGAGCTATTGAACAAAACCCAAGGCAACGGCGTAGACTCAATGTCTAACAAGTATCTTTTTTTTTTATTTCCACATTCAGTAGTCTGGCCTTATTCTCTTGCTGCCCTGCCAGTAAGCCACTTTGCCCACCCTCAGCTGTGCCCCAGAATGAGGTCAGCCAAAAAGCTCCATACCAAACAATGGAAAATATTCTGCTACCTCTTCCTGTGCACGTCGATGAGCACACCCTTAGCAGACAATCTGCAGCTGAATACAGGAAGGGCAGCACATTGGTATTTTATCAATGAGCTCGAGCTACACGTGCACTAAACTTGTTTGACAGTTTCACAGCCCCTGAAATGTTTAATTTCACGGGTGTGAGATGCTGCCAAAGACACTTAAACCTACTAATCGCATCACAAGCTGGAGGCATGCTTCATCAGTTTCTCCCATACAGAGGCTTGTACCACTATACAATTTTCGTACTGGGGAGAGCTTTTTACATAATGGAAAGTTTACCTTCGGGCAGTCAATGTAATGCCCAGAGAACACACCCAGTGTACGGTATGTAAAAAGAGTCGGTCGTGATTTATCACAGGAATCTGTTAGCTTTTGTCTGCACCAAGATATGAATGCCCAGGCAACCAGCCAGTGCAACAGCTGGAAACACCTTGGACCAAGGCCAGTTTTTGTGTATTGAACAGTTGTAGTAACATACAATTAACATGGTTAGAAATAAGATTCCTTTTGGAGCTATGTAGAAAACAAATGTGTGGCAGTATTTTTATTTTTGATTAAAATTATTTAATGAAAGAACTAAGAAACAAGCTCATTATGCTACTCAAGAATACATAAAAACTGTCATATCTCTTAGTCTCTTGAGAAATATAATTTACTGTTGACTATTTATTTACTATATGACAGGGAGAGATGGCCAACTGTAACCTTTTGAGCAGCTGGACATTTCTTCCTGGAAAATGGCCAAAGCCGTTACTGGATGAACAACACAGTTGCAGATGAACTTTTTTGCCTAAAAGCAAAACAAATGGTTCAATCAACTAATTATTGCAGGTCTACAATGGAAAATCAATGTTATGTGCATGTTATAGTGTATTCCAGGCTTTATCAATATATTGCCATGATGTGTACGATAAATACTTATAGTAGTCGAGAGGCTTCATTATTTTTCTTGGCTGTAGAATCAATGAATTATAAGCATTTGAATTTGTCACCTTCAGTCTTCCGTTCTGCATGTGCACATACATGTTGTAAGATCTGTTCTGAAGTTGCCTGTCATGTCTAACCCCTGGCAGCATTACTTGAGTGACAGGACCGGGTTGTTACTTAGCAGCCGACAAGCCACGACAGAAACAAACCTGAGGGCCGATATGGCAGAGTTCACTGGGCCAGCGTCACGCTCCACGGACCAATTCTACACTTTATTTAACCCAGCTGAGTCAATGAACTTGAGCCCCGCTAAGTGAAATTGACCAGATAGGGTGGCATTGTCATTTCGGGCTGACACTATCAGCTGCCACCCGGCTGAATGAGCCACCCCAGATTTTTGAATTATATTGACTCATCATTACTCACGGTAACAATTATGTGCAAGCCGAGCAGAAATGAACACCCTCTGCTTACGAGAATGCTCACGTCAGTGTGACATATTTTCACTCGTCTTTCCCTGACTTTACATGTTCGCTGAGGTGTTGAAGCTCGCTGTTAACACAGCTGAGGCCTGAACGGTGATCTTATTAAATTAGGTTTTTCCAGGTAGGAGCACAGATACCCAGACAAACCCTTCTCTCTTCATGTTTTCTATGTGCAGTAGCCTCCCATTGGAGAGTGGGCGGGGTCGTGTTGTCAGCGATTAGCTGCACAGCTGGGACTTTGCCTAACTCGGGTATGGCCTCAGGCTTGGCCCCATGCGGAGGGTCACGTCCCTGTTTGCCATTGAGCCTCTTCCTCTCTCTCCCACGGCATTTCCTAATCACTGCATTATGAGAAGAAGGCCTCCAACTGCAGGGTCACCTCTCATTCCTCCTTCCAGTTTATTAACCCCACCCCCACCCCGACAGGCCTCAGCGTTAAACCTCTGCAAATTAAATTTTAGTGCAGTATGGAGAGTATACAGCGTTCATATAATCATATGCATATAGATTAAGTCTGCTTGATTCATAAAAGGGTGTCAATGTGGGGGGGAAAGTACTTCAGAAACAGCAGGACCTGCATTTGTGTGGCGCATATTTGGTGCAAGTTTACAGACTCAAGAACCTTGTTTTTTAAGTTATTTTAAAGGGAGGAAATGTAATTTTTGTGCCTTTCATTAGTAACAGCAGCTTTCCTCAAGTGACCCGAGGCAGCATGTGTTCATTCAGGTCCAGTTGCTCCTGCAGCAGCCCTATTCAGAGGCGGCTTAAAGACTGAATGGGGTTTACGGGCAAAATCCTACTTGATACTCTATTCTTCACCCTGTTGTATGTTGTGCCATGATCGTTAACCTGTCAGAGCGTGGGGACTTTTACGAGCATACTTGTTTTTATAAGTTCCTCTTCTGTAACCGGGAGTTGGAGCATCATCATAACATCAGGGTTATGTCACTGTGATTGGATCAGAGGTAATACACAGTTTCTTAATTCACTCTCTTTTTTCTAAGAACATTTTTATCACTAATCAAATTATGCAATATCCCTAAACCTGGGATAATGCTGCAAATAGTTCTGCATGATTTGAGTTGACAGGCTCCTGTGTGTGTGTGTGTGTGTGTGTGTGTGTGTGTAAACTGCTGTGACAGTGACACAGCTCCTCTCCCTTGTATTGACAGAGATTTTGAGTTCTAAATCCCCTGTCAAGCACAGATCATGAGACCAGGGAACGGCCTCTCAGATCTGACAGTACAGGCTGCTGTTGCTTTGCTTCAAGCATCTCGTCCAACGTTAGACCCGTTTTTTTTTTTGTTTTTTTTTTGTGATCTTATAGCAGGGCTGATAATCCATTTGTCAGCATAGCATATTGTTTGATGGTGCTTTTTATCTGAATATCTCACAGTACAGTGATTATATTTATAATATGCGTAGGGGTCAGACAGTCATAAAAAAACACTTTCTCATATGCAGTGTCATAGTAAACTGCATGTCTTGCTATAAATATATGTTTATTTTTTTTTCCCAAATCATTAAATGGTAAACTTGATATTTGTAGAATTTGCAATACGAGTCTGCACAAGTGCTTTTGGTTGGGGCTTTTTGGAATTTATCAGCATCCTAACACAGTTCTACAGAGCACTTAAACTGTTCCAGTATTCAGACAGATAAACAGAACCAGGCTTACTTTGATCGCCAGGATCAGGAATGACTTTAAACTGTCCCCCTAACATGCCTCTGATATTAATGCTCTTTCACAAGTCACGCAAACAGTGGCCTGAACCGGAGGAACCACTGCTTTCTCACAAGTGAAAACAAGTCAAACATTAGGTTTTTAAATTTGAGTGGCAGAAACTCACCTTTTTTAAAGGTCAAGTGTAGTCATGCTCATCAGCGATTTTCAAGAAAGCCGCCCGAGGCAGCCGTGAGACGCCCCCACCACATTTTCTAGAGTGTTTGACTCGGGGCTGTAGGTCAAGTAGTTAAGAAGTTGTTTTATGAACCTGCAGCCCAACCTGACGCCATTCCGCCTCTCTCCTTTCGACATAGTAAAGTGCTAATTTGACTGTATCAGTTAAAATGATTGCTTTAATAGGCAAAGCTATCGCCAACCTATGCATCTATGCCAAATCTGTTAAGTGACAGTGCACACAGTGATGTAATACACAGGACTTTCTGTACAATCGTACAATTGTTTAATGCTTGGTCAATAATGTCAGATTTTTTTTATGCATGGCTTGTTTCTTTTTATTTAAATGGTTATACAATTTCCCTAAAAAATCTGACGTATTTTTTAAATTTTTTTTTTTTTTTTTTTTTTTTTCCCCCCTTCTCCCCCTTTACTCCACTGGCTGTGCCTACAAAAAGAAAGTGACCTGTTCAACTCAAGAATAGCTTTCTCTTTATCGTGTGTGCTGTGACATTGTTAGAGGAGCCAAAATAATCCTACAAGATAAATTTAGAAGTAAAAAAAAAAAGGAGAGGTTGTTCAAGTTTTTTTTTTTTTTTTTTTTTTTTTTTTTTTTTTTTTTTAACCAAGTTTTGCTAATTTATATTACAGTATGTTTGTTTCTTGTTCATTTGGTTGTCTTGTCCTACTTTTTGTGATTACCCTGATGGTTTCGAACTTTGCCTATACGTTGACTTATATTAGGAGTAGAAAGAAAAGGGGAAACAGACTTTTCTACTTGAAAACTTATAATTTCTGCTGCGGCACATTTCCTGGAGGGGAGGGGGAGTTTACATGTGAGAAGACCCACACCTTCCGATGACTGACTGGACTGTAAATGCCCTCTTTTACAGGGCTTCCCTGACACATCTACGGCTGATGAACCCGTACGAGCGCATATAAACATCTCGTCATGTCCCAATAAAAGCAGGCATTTTGGCTTGTTCAGACGGCTGAGCCCACAGCTGCTGTGTGTGTGTGCGAGCTCTTTAAACTCGCAGCGGATAAATACCTCACCAGCACTTGAGGAGATTCGAAGGTCTTAGGCTGCTGTTTGTGGGGTGTGGTGAAGATAAATCTGTCAGGGGCCCAGATATGGGAAAACCTGGCTGTAAATCATTCGTTGACAGTCACCAATACGTTATCGATGGTTAACCCTGCTTTTCTAGTTTCATAAATTATTTCCTTTTCCTATTTTTTATTGCCTGCTTTTATTTTTTTGTATCTCCAGTCTCCCAAGTAGTGAAACTGTCAGCTCTCAGTTATGTAGACCACCCCTGTTTTAGTATAGGACAGGCCTTCCAATAGACATTTTATATTCAGGACTGACATGAACTTTAACCCTCTAAGGGGCAGTCCTTGGTCCTTGAATGAAAATATATCATGAGTGTAATTTGCCTTCCGAATTCGTCAGAAATTATCAAAATATGCAGGACCATACATGCAAAAAAGTAAATTTTATGGTGCTTAGAAATGCTTTTTCTAAAACTGTCCACAAAAACATACCATTTACAGTATGTGCACTCAAGTGTAAGACTTCACTTCAAGCTTATTAGTTTTTTTTTTTTTCACACAGCCAGGACTGAGATTTGCAAGCAAGTTATACTATGAACTTGGTGTATTATTAACATAATGTGCTAGCAATTACCCAAATGCTGATAAATATTTGATGTGGCTCGTAATTGTATCTACCCTATAGCCGCCGTGTCAGGAAACCTGCGCCTGTCTGAAGTTCACTTTCTGTTCTACAAATCAAACCGGACAAACAGTCTGAGTAATGGTAAATAAAGTCAACTTCCTGTTGAGATTATTTCAGATTGGTGTGAGTCTCTTGTTTTGTAATTTAACAGCAGCACATGATAGAGATTATCAACATCGTACAAACTCGCACGCACACACACACACACAAAATCAGGGAAATAAAACATACATGTGTCATCCCAAAGCCGAAGATGATGTCTTCAAATGTCTGGTTTCGTGAAGAACTCAAAAGATATTCAGTTTACTGTCTTAAGACTAAAGAATCTGAAAAATATCCACATTTGAGAAACAGCAATCTGAAAATATTGAAATATTAATAAATTATGAAATGACTCAGAATTAGTAAATCAACAAAATAGTTGGATTAAGTTAATCGTTGGCAACTATTATATTGAACTAACCACAGCTCGTTTGTCATAGTTTTATGAAACAGACTATACAAGAGGATGGTTTGAATAAAACAGAACTAAGGACATTTTGTCCACTTTAAAACTCTGTTTACTGGTCTGTCAAAAATAATCCTCTGCGATGACCACTGCAGACAGATGTTGAATTGCTGACAATATCTGTGGGCATTCAAGAGGATAATGATTTTTAAAAGTCTTTATTGTTTCATGGCTTTCGTGGTTTCAGCCAGTGGGCCTTCATCAGGGCAAGACAGATGTTAATGTCATAGCAGGCCTGCTACAGAGTGGAGACAGAAGGTAAATTCATTGTGCAATTGGCAAGGTTTCTGTATTTTAAAGACAGGAGAAAAGGGAGCCAGCAACAAAACGTGTTTGGCAGTGATTCAAACCACTCGGATATAATCAGTTGAAACGTAACTGTTTTAATTCTTTGAAAATGTGCTCATAATGCACTTGTTTTTTTTCTACTTGATCTTGTCATTATCGAGACAAGCCGCGGCGGTCTGGACTGTATCACCGTTTCCTCTGACCTCTCGGTGTGGTTCTCTCTCCCCCCAGTGTACACGTTTCTCTTCCTTTACTCATGTTTCTCCTGTCTCTGTTTCCTTCCTCCATTAAAATGCAGGAACCCATCCACTGCATTCTACCAGGCTTTCCGGCCTAGCAGATTACGAGGGTCAAAGCCCGTCAACGATAGGTATGAGCCTGGGTGTGTTTACGTGTGTGTGTAAGTGTGTGTGGCCTGGAGTGGCTGGCTAAACCAGACTCTGAAAACCCTTCACCCCGCTGTGCACCCTGCAAGAAAATGTTATTGTCCTCAGTTGGTTATTTATTGTCCTCGTTTAACAAGTAATAAGCTTTAGTTTACAACGTGAGAAATGACAACACTGTAGCATGAAAAGAATCTGTTCGAGTTAAGAGATAATTGGCGTGTTGGTAACAAGTGTTTTAATCGAATGAGTCTTCTTCAATTTCTTCAACAACTTTCAGTGAAAAACTACGTTTTTTTCTTTTTCTAAAAGCATCTCTAAAGAAAGCGAAAACAAGAGGATATGTTTCCATTATGTTTTGAATTTTGTGTTCTAAACATTTCTGCGGTTGCTAGGGCATAACGCTGCAGGAAATTACTGAGTGTACTAAAAAATTATCACATGCAGAGACGTATTAGCAGTCCTTGCGAAATGTTTTGAACATGCACTCATGAATTGAATCTTTATTTAACTAATTTGTAGATTTACTGCCTGGTTGAAATGGGGGGGGGGGCTGCATTTTGAGACTAATCTCCGAATTAAAATCGACTTGTTATGCCGGACGTTCCCGTGTGTAGTGCATGGAGAGACAGCATGGCACTGTCGGAAGCACCATGCGGATTCGGTGACATTCTCTCCTGGCTGCGTTTCAGGCCTCTCTGACACTTTGAGTGTCTACTGTCGGTTACGAGGATCCGGTGCTCGGGTTTCTCCGGCCCTTTTGCCAGGAGGGTTTTTAGCACTGCAAATAGCGCATTGCATTTCTGGACGGGTTGTGTTGAATGATGTAATAATTTCTGAATTGCGTCATTCGAATGCTCCGATAAGAAGGAATGATTACTAACTTTTAAGTCATTGATTTTGAAAGAAAAGTTGTGTTAAAAGTGTTATAATAGACAGCTGATTGCACCAGCAACTAACCTGCCATGACTCTTGTACTTATTTGTGTGAAATGGCATCTGCCAAATCAAATCCAAGCATGTGTTTTCTTTTATTTATAATGAAGACAGCAACAGCATTCTTCCATCAAAATTGGAGGGGACATATGCAAGTTCATATGTCTATATTTTCCCTCCGACAGTGTGGTTATGTTTTCGCCAGCATTTGTCTGTTCTCAAAAAGGTTTCGTCACATTTTCAGCGATTGTTGGGAATAGTGCCACAAACAGGTGAGTATATTTTAATTGTTTGGTCGAAATCCTGGTTTCTGGATCACTTTGAAACAGGCATCATCGTTGGCGCTTATCTTCAAGATGGGGTAAA
The DNA here is from genome assembly GCA_036785175.1 of Eupleurogrammus muticus. Taxonomy (NCBI): domain Eukaryota; kingdom Metazoa; phylum Chordata; class Actinopteri; order Scombriformes; family Trichiuridae; genus Eupleurogrammus; species Eupleurogrammus muticus. The sequence goes on along the minus strand of JAYKQN010000006.1, from coordinate 17,547,626 downwards.
GTCAATATATTCAGAGCTGGGATTTTGACCTGCGGAGAATATTTTTACCCCAAGTTTTTTTTTTTTTTTTTTTTATTTGACCAGTATATAAATTACACAAATTCCCAAAAAGCATGATATGTCACCTTCTGACCGAAACTACTATATTGTTGCAACCATTTTTCAAAAAGAAAAAAAATGTTCTCTGGTTCCAGCTTCTCTAGTGTTAGGATTTACTGCTGCTCTCTGTTTTTATATCACTGTCACGTGTTTTGAACCTTCGATCATAAAAAAAAAAAGTCATTCAAGTGTTGCCTTGGGCTTGAGAAAATCGTGATAGGCAGTTTTTCCCTTTTCTTTTGCATTTCATAGACTAAAGAAATCACAAATATTTCTCCACCATTCAACTACACATAGTGTAGATATGCTTGTACTGTATTTTTGTCTTTTTACAAGAAGAATCCACACATAAGATTTTATTTGTTTTCTGCGGTTTTCTTATAATAACAACATACTGCATAGCTCTGAAGCAAAGGCTTTATTATGCGTTTCTTAAGCTCACAGATGTTGGGTTGTAAAATTGATTGTTAATTATTGTAAAAGCTATGAGTACCTGTTGAGTAATGCCTGCTCGTCAGACAAATGAATACTTGTTGGTTATGACTTTGAGGTAAATATGCGTCCGTGGTTCATGAGTGGTTCTCGTTAGTGACTGCCACTTTTTGTTTCCCATGATGCCATCTCATCAAAGATGTTTGCGGTCTTGACTCCCTGCTGTGTATGTTTTAATTGGCTGGCATCCTTTACGGTGAACATATGGCGAGCTTGACATGTCATGATGTGAGAACGTCTGAGCAAAGAGCTCCAAGGCAACGACTCACAATTTCGAGGAGGACAGAGGGATCCTTTATGGACTCCCGAAGCATCTGAAGGAAGATTTGTGATTTTAATTTTGACTTTTACTCTTATCTGCCAAATGTGAGCACAATGGGACAGTATGCTCACATAAATGTGTTCTGGCTGGAGGACTCGGATAAATTTCACCAAGAATATTACTGATTTTAAGAAATATCTGTTGACTCCTTGGCCACAATTGTTTAATTTGCAGGACTGGTAATGATGTAGGTTGCTGTGGCATTGTGGTTCATATCGAGGACATTTATACGGTTTCTGTTTCCAATTGGTATTTCACAGTTGTGATCAAACCAATTAGTTACGTGATTTCAGAGGCGATTTCTGCATGAAAGCTGGCATGTGAGCATTCTGTTTATCTACGCTCCAATTATTTGTTACAGCTGTTGGCAGGTTATCGTTCACAAAAGTTGACGCACACAGATGTCATAAATCACACGTTTTGTGTGTGTAATGCGCTGCTGTGAGCATTAATCGTACCAGCGCCCATAGAAGTGCATTGTTTTCCGACGCGAGGCGGTCCCGATGGGATGTGGATGTTTACATAAAACAGTAGTAGTTGATCAAGTGTGTGGTGTTGGCACGAGATTCAGAGCTCCTGTTTGTTCCCCGTCCAGCTCATGTTTGCCTGCGGGCTCCGACTAACAGCGCGGCTTTATTCTCGAACTTTTCAGCAAACTGTGGTTTTAAATCTGAGGGAGTCGCCTCGTTCCCACCTCCCTTTGTCCTGAGCCAACTCTCCTGCAAGGTTGGACTTGTTTGAGGTGGAGAGGGATTGCTTGCAAACAGTTTAAGGGCACAAAAGGAGCATTCCTGAAAATGATTGCTTTGTTGAGGGGAAAAAAAAGTAAAACCTTGACCGGGCAGCGTGCTCCCGAGTGATTTCTCTCTCGTCTCGGCCATCCAAACATGCTTGGCTGTTTATCTTTATGTCGCCACGTTATGCCGGAGCTCGGCATGAATCTCCTCTTGTTCACAGCTCCTCTTTCAACTGCGTCGAGCGAGGGGATAAATTTATTTTAGCCTAACTAAATTACAAGTTACACTCCGCATTTGTAAACATTTCGCGAAAGAGATCCTCTGGCCGGCTGAATGGAATCATTGTGAGGCCGTGATTGGTCCCAAGTAAAGCAGGAGCAGCTCTCTTGCTGACCCCGGATCAACTTTACCATTACGGACACTAAGGGGGGGGCCAAAAAAAGATTTATATTCTGACTAAGCACAGCTGATCAGTGGGGCCCCTGCTCAGCCACATAGGATTTGACTGGGACCAGGTATATGCTTATTGTTTATGACACAGACATAAACAGCAATTTTTTTTTTGAGGTGGAGGAAAGTTTTACGTGGGGAAAGCAGCGGTTTCACTGACGTGTTGATGGGTAAGAACCCTACCAGTAAACTGGCTTATTTTATACATTTTTCATTAATATGCCATTTTATTCTCCTAATAAATGGTGTTTCTTTTGTACAATATCACTGGTTTTATGTAACATCTGATAAAACTCGGAGTTCTACCAAATACTCCTTTTCTCTTGGCGTTGACTCAATTGAAATCACATTCCCTCCATACAAATGAAAAAAAACACACAAACACTTTGTAATTGCTAACAGGCTGTGGGGCATATCCTCGGAAGACTCAACCCAATTCAATTTTGAGGTACTTCTTAGAAGCACACAACAGTAAGTACATAATTTTGAACGGATTACTCAGCGCTTATACAGGAGGTACGTAGCCCCCCCCCCAACACAACCAGTGAAATCACTTAACTGCAGGCCCTGATGGACATGACATGACTTGACATTGTGCAGCACTCTGATCTTCAACCTAACAAGCTTTTCAGACGCAAGGAAAATGAAAAATGATGGATGGAGATCGTAACTATCAAAGAATTGACTAATCACTGCAGCGCTAACGCAACAGGCCGCGTGTCTTAAAAGTCGGCGCTGTACAGGGGGCAGCCGTCTCTTCCTGTAAAGTTTATCTTTAGAAACTTTGCTGACATTTGACCTTTTTATTTACCCGGGAAAGATTCGCTTGGCGCTCCTGCAACCTTTTCAGAATGGTATTGCTTCACAGTCAGTAAAAGGCATTCCCAGTGAGGAGATACCTAATATAACCAAAGACCCTCTGCTGTTTGCCATTAAATGTCCCCCGTGGACAAGCAGAGGGTCACGCTCCACTAATGGGCACCTGAATAATTCATAAGGGGTAGGAGAACTGAAATGAAAAGTTGGACTTAAAATTAATCAGAACTATTTTAATGATCGCATAACTTATTTTTTTAAAGCAAAGAAAAAAATGCTCATATGTTTGCTTTTTTTAGTCATACATGTAAATCGTGAACTGAACCTCTTTTTTTATTTTAGTTTGAGACAAAATAACCTTTTACTTTAAGGACATTAGAACACGCATTTCCCTATTTCCAGGCATGTTCTAGATAAAACCAGTCATAAAAATAATCTTCTAAAGGGAAGCGAGATCCAGATTTTACCTCTCGGGTCAACAGTTGACCCTCCAGCCACAAACCCATTTTCTAATCTTTTAAGATGACAGTCGGAGTTAAGAACATTGTCTGCTAACTGTTAGGCCTGATGTTTTTTGGTTGTTGTTTTTTTTTCCCAGCATTGTTGCTGATGACGTTAGGCTGACCCAAACCCTTTACTTCAGAGAGGAAGCCCAAATAAGGCAAAGTCCTTGATCCCATGATAAATTCTCCGCTGAATACAGAGGCTTGTTAACAGCGAGGTGCCTGTATTTTCCCATTAAAGCTTTCGGGAGTAACACTATTACCTGTTAACACATCCCTGTGGAGTCTTAATCCACATTAAGCCAAAACAAGTGGCACGGATCCAAATCACTTGAGGAGGCAGAGGGAAAAGGTAGTAAAATATGACACAGTGGCGCATGAGATATGCTGCAGCTCTGGTTGAGCTGCCATTTAGGCATTTAGTGCTCGTTCAGGCCTGGGTCCCTGCTGTGTTCGCGTATGAAGTTTGATGGTCACTTTTCACTGTGGCTCTTTATCATTTCATGTTTTCAGGAGCTCAAGGGGGCGGTTTAGCGAGCATTGACAAACATTCCCGCCATCAGTTATTTTAGCTTCTTGACGAGCTAGGATAACAAGGCCGTTTAAATTAACGGGGAGTGCAAAAAACTCATCTGCTGTCTCGGAAATTCAGATTTGATCAAGCTATTGAGCCCTCGGGGGGGGTTTCGTCCCTTCTCATGCTCCCTGTCGTCCGGTTCATCCGCCGAAACGCATGTTACTCTGGGGAGGTCGGCTGGTGGGCTTTGAGCACGTCCTGTAGAGACGCATCTAGAGCGAGGAGCTTGTTTGTGCACAAGTCTGGAGATTATGTAACAGCGGAGATGGTGCGAGTTGCGCTGCTCTTTCAGCCTGTTCGGTGGGGGAAGCTAGGTGGCAGCAGACACTCATGACTCTGATTTAGTGCTGGAAAAATAAATCCTCCACCTCCCGACAAGGGGGCCCAGAAGTCTGTCTTATATTGTTTAGTCTTCATTGTGTCGGCATGGACCACCCTATACAGAGACAACGCATCCAACAATACAGCCTCCGAAAGCCTCATATTAACATACTTCAGCATCCTGCAATTGTCACCATTGTTTGACTCTGGAGTGCAATAAGGGCAAAAGGGGTTTGTCAAGATTCTTTTTCATTACTATTTGCTTCTGGTATGCAAATGTAATAAGTAATTGAGGGGATATTTGTCAAGAGTCATCATGAAATGCCAAGTCGGCCTTTGTGAATTGTACAGTACATTTCATCCTTGTGACTCAGGTTATTTGTGACTATGACAAGCATCTTGTTGGTTTGAAGTGCTACACTTGCAAACAAATCTGTCCTCACATTTAGTCAACCCAGTCTTTTAAAAAAGCCACATCATGACATTGGGGGGAAAAAATGTACAACTTGAATTATGTTCAGCTTTGATTTTCTTTAATTTTATTTTTATTTTTTTTTAAACAAAAGACATTTTTCTTGTGATATGTTATATTTGAAGCTGAAATGAATACTTGGTTTGGTCAATTGACAAAAACAAATTAAGCAATTTGAATAAAATTAATTCTGAGTTTAGGAAAAGAATGAAAAAGTGCTATTTTATAAAATTAAAATATTTTCAAAAGACGATTAAATGAATATCATTGCATTTTTAGTAATACATTTGAAGGCTTTTTATAAACCAGCCAATTGATCAAATAAATAATCAGCATATTCAAATAATGAAAAAATACAGGCCTAATAAATACAGGAATTGTTGCTGATCACTGTGCGCTGCAGTGATTAGTCAATGAGTTGTAAACTATTAAATTAATTGCAGACTGTTTTGATAATTAATTCGGTTTGAGTCATTTTTATGAACAAGTCTGTTGCCAGCATCTCAAATCTGACTATTCAACGTTTTTTTTAGGTTTCATTGGGAAACGGTAATTAGTAATTATTAGTTGTTTCAATTTAATCAATAGATTAATAGATCAAAATAGTTGCTTGAAGCCCTACTAAACATTTCAGGGTTGGACTACATGTGTGAACTTAAAACCTAAACTGGCAAAGATCACAATGGTCTCGGCTGTGTTCCCGTTGACTTTTGAACGATTTCAACTCATTAATGGAAAAAATAATGAGCGACGTCTGTTTTTTTTTAAAACGAGGTTTTCCGGCAGTCAATAAAAACGTCCTCATAAAATGGAAGGCCCCCGGATGACTTCTGTCATGACAATGAGTTCATTTTGATCATTTGCTGTGCCGGCGACTGAGCTGCTGCCGCTTGAGGCGGCTCCTGCTGTCGGTGAATCGGAGCCTTTGCTGACCCCCTCTGGCGCAGCGCCGGAACTGCAGCTTTTTACATGAAGGAGCCAGACAAAGGAACTAGGGCGTAGGAAAAGAGCGCAACAGTGAGCGAGTCGTCAGTGGGTGCATTCCTCCCTTGTTGCAGCCCCCACCCTCCGGCTATTGTTTTGAATTGCACTCATGAAGGGAGGGGGGGGTCTGGGGGTTATCACTGGAAGACTGAGGTCTAATTTATTCAGCTGCCTCCCCCCCATGGTGAGTGTTTGTGTGCTTTGGGACGGGGACGTGTGCCGGTGCAATGTTGTAAAATATGTGGTCATGTGATGAGCGCAGAGAGATGGAGACTATGTTCTCCATGTCTTCATGTCATGTAGAGCCTGGACTAATTACGTATGCTGAGGGTACTTTAAAGGTATTTAGCTGACCTGACAAGTGCCAACTTCTGCCTGTCCATAGAGGAACAGTTGGCTGTAGTCTGTATCGAACCCAAAAACGCTGTGGTTACAGGACTGTTTTAATAACCAGACCACAGTGTCTCAGCGTGATGGATGCTCTGACACAGATGTCTGGCTTTAGAGGCACTGGCCCTGGGGCCGGCGGTGTCCAGAGCTGTGTGTGCGTGTGTCTGTGTGTGTGTGTGTCTGTGTGTGTATGTGTGCGCGTGCTGCTGCAGTCTGCAGGGGAGACCCGTGTTGAGGTTAACGCAGCAAGTGGTCCCTTATATAAGCCGCCACATGTCTTCCTCTTTGAATAAAATGTACACTTTGCTTTGTTTTTCTTGGACACTGAATGGCAACAAATTAGTGGATTTTTTTTCTGTTTTGTTTTGTCCACATAACACTTTTTTTTGAGTCCTTCAGGCCAAATCTGCCACTAAACTAATTTAATCCAACCTGCTTGTCTCTTGCCCCACATTCCTTCACCCTGAAGCTCGCGGACATTCTTCTCCTTCATTGTCCCAGATGCGTAAATGCTCAGTTCAAAGACAGGAATGTGTCTTCTCCCCACGTTGTGTATCGACCCCACGCATCACACAACCCCTTAAGCGAGTCCCTCGTGGAATGCAACACATTTACCCCACTTGTCGTCGCCGGGGGACTGTCAATCCGCCATGCTCGAACACGGCCACCAGGCCAATGCCAGAACCCCCATTTTATCAGTTGCATATGCATTGAGATAAGAGAAGAATTCATCAGTAGGAAAATCAAGCTGAATTTTTCCAGGTCTCACTTGCCTCACGTGTGGCAAGTTTTTTTTTTTTCTTTCTATATCCTTTTGCGTTGCCCCCAGGAAAATATGAGCACGAGAGAGGAGTGAAGATTGTAGACATCTGGAACATTGCGTTACCAATCTGATTACTTACAAAGCACATGAAATTACCCACCGGGATTCATGACATTTCTTTGCGCTGATGTTAGCCTGCGACCAATAAAAACTTACTGTATCCCCGTCTGCCCGAGTGTCGCGTCACTAATACTATACAAAAAAAAGATAAGAAAATCCGCCAGCACAAGCAGCTTCTCACACAGTTGCATGCGATGACCTACAATAACGTGGAAACTTGCAAATGTCTGTCTGTTGTGGATCTGGACTTTTGTTTGAGACTCATAATTAGAGATAATTTAGCTCCTTTTTCTTTATTGTTCCAGAAACACAATTGGCGGTTTAGCATGTTATCGAACCGGTGATTTCAGGTGATGAGGAGCCAGCAGAGTTCATTTGGAGCGTGTTTGCATAGATCATCCTGTGCCTCTGGGGTTCTGACTGAACTCTGTCGAAGTGGAGGAGGGAGCACTAAGCCCCGCCCCTTTGTTTTCTCTCCATGTGACCGGGCGGAGCAGGTTTTTTAAGACGCGCTCCGCTTCAGTCAAAAGAGGAGCTTTCCGTGGTTAAACTCTCAGTGGAACACTTCGTAGTGTGTCGAAGAAACTTTTCCTATCTTTTATTATTATTATTTTTTGGTTGTTGTCTTTTTGGAGAAGCGGTAACATGCGCTGCAAGATGAACTACAGTCTGTCCTGCTCGCCCGGAACTTCACCGGGACATTTGGTGTCTTACAGGGCGAGATGCGTCAGGTAAATAGACGCGATGTGGATCCTTATTATTATATATGTTGTGTCTGGAGTTATACATGTTATTATTTAAGGAGTGTAATTTTTGTTAATTTAGTTTTATTTTAAGTAATTTTTTCTGCTGTCTCTCTGTATGTTTGCTGATAACATTTAACTCTGAGCTGAGTGTTTGGTGCCTTCATCATCACCATCTGTGCGCCACGTTTTTTAGTTATTTAGCCATCAGCTGTTTGATATGTCGACACTCATCGATCTGGCTGTGACACACCGGCGTGTGTGTGTGTGTGTGTGTGTGTGCGCCTGTGTGTGCGCCTGTGTGTGTGTGTGTGTGTGTGTGTCGCCCCCCACATACTCCCCTCGCTGTACGTGTGCTCCAGCACGCATGACACACATGTTCCATGAAATCTGCGCATTTACATAGTTTGCATTGCATTTGAGTGAGATATTTTGTTTTAAAAACAGACGAATGTTAAATATGTCACATTGCTGAGTTTTTTTAATACCCCCCTGATTGACTGCGATTGAGTTTTTTAAAGTTTATTTCTGATTATCTGAGCTGTACAAGCTTGTGAAAGCTCACATCGCGTTTTTTCTCTGCTCCTCTTGTTGCATTTAGAAGTTAAAACCTGTCGTCCGCGCTGCATGCTCTTTTTCTTATTTCTTTATTCTTTTTTTATTTTTCTGAGATTCCTGTCAGAGCGCCTTCTAGCGGCGTGTAGGCGCCTCGCTCCTTTTTCCTTTCCCCCCTTTTTTCCCGCATCCACATCGGCGCAGGGCGGCGGTTTGCGCTCCAGTCTTTTTTGGAACCTGTTGAGACGGATTAAGATCCGGGATTTTGTCTATTCTGTCTTTTTTTTAAGTGGATAAAGGTAAACGCCGCCGCTTTGACCTCGTTTTGCTGTAAGGAGGGAAGCTGTAGCTCTTGCTGGGTTGTTGCCTTTTGTGTTAACAGAGGGAAACTGTTGTAAGGGGGGGATGGGAATCGGAGCGGGTGGGGGGTAGGAAATGTGGCGCTGCAGCTCTGGGCCGATCTGAAATCGTTAAAAACCGGGGTGGGGTTGGGGTGTGTGGGGGGGAGAACACGGAACAATGAGCCCGATCATGTTTTAATGCTGATCGCAGACGGCGACGGCAGCCGCCCCTCCTGTGATCCGTTTCCATCAGTGGATCCATACACAGATAAAGGAGATACGGCCGCGACTGGCTGACTCGTCGGCATTTGAAGAATCCACAGGGGCTGTTATCAGCTCCTGCTGCTTTATTGTTTATACAGGAAGCGTTTTACTGAGGAAAAGTCCCTGTAAAAAAAAAGTGTTACAACATCGTGACCGTGTGTGTGTATCATGCTTTTAGGCATGCATGACTTCGCGTTTAATCCATCATCATGTGAGACTACTGAATATTTTTTGGTTGGAATTTGCACTTCAATTCATTTTTTATTCGTATGCAGCTCAATTATCAATATGGCACAAAAACATAGTCCTAAAATAAAATAATAATAAAAAAAAAAGTCGGCTGCTGGTACAAAGGCAACAAATGCCTGAAGGATGGTGTGACTCTTAGAAGTTGGAGGTGAAATTGAGCCATTTCTCTTTTCTATTGCTCCCCAGAGACGATCTGAACAATTTAAAGGACTTTGCTACGAGTTGAGAGGGTTGAGAGTTCTGGAGTCACTCAACATGTTTGTGACATGCCTTTTTTTATTTAAAAATAGCTGAATGGCAGCTCCCTGAGGGTGTTGGAAAGTGTTCAACACAGCCTTGTAAATGTCATGTGAAACAGCCTTTTTTTTTTTTTTTTTTTTTTTTTTAAAGTGCTCTAAAAATAGTAGTTGTTGTGTTTAGGTTCCTGTGCGATTAAATCTCAGATCTGTTCATCGCATTCCCTGGAACGAGATTCCGAAGTACTGGCGAATTTCTTGTCTGGTCGTGTCTTGCCCCCTCGCGGAACGGATCTGGCATCCTTTGAACGTGAAGGCATCGGTGCCGCTCCGCGGGCACGTGAGCCAGCGACCGTGACAGTGTGTTAAACTCTCCCTCTTCTCTCTCCACAGCGCATCCGGTGCTAGCGTCGTCGCCATCGATAACAAGATTGAGCAGGCCATGGTGAGTTATTCCACACGCCCGCGGCACGGCTGCTTTGAGGAATATTTACATGTTCATAAAAGCTTCATTTGTTTTTCTAAGGGGGAGGTGATTTAAGTGTCACCCCAAGAAGTTTGATTGACACATGACCTTATTCTTTCTAAGGAAAAATCTCACGATTCCGCTTTCTATCCTGAATAACCGGATGCGCTTGATTACTACTTTGGAATCTCTCGCGTGCTGATTCCAGTCTCTCTCTTCCCCCCCTCCCGCCTGTAGGACCTGGTGAAGAGCCACCTGATGTACGCCGTTCGCGAGGAGGTGGAGGTGCTGAAGGAGCAGATCAAGGAGCTGTACGAGAGGAATTCGATGCTGGAGCGCGAGAACGCCGTGCTGAAGTCGGTGGCCAACTCGGATCAGCTCAGCCAGCTGAGCAACCAGCTCAGCCAGGGCAGCAGCACGTCGCCGCCCCTGCAGCAGCAGCAGCAGCAACTGGCCGCCGTTACAAACAGCACCACCCACCTCGAGGGGGGTCAGAGCGTCTCTCATCAGCCCAACATCACCTCGGCGTGATCCCCCTTCCCCCGACACACACACTCGCTCAAACACACACCTCCCACGGACAGGAGTAGAAGATCCTGTTAGAAAAGACAACTACTACCGTCCCCTTAGCTCCATAAAGCGAAAAAAAAAAAAATAAAGGCTCAGCTCTGCGTTTTAATATGCTCCATTCGAGGAAAAAATCAACAACAGCGACATCTTTGTTTGCCACAGAGAGCCATGCTTCAGTGTGTGCATGCTGCCGTCACCGGGCCTTCGCGTTAATAAGACATTTACCACCCCTTGAGAAGTCTTACTATGGCTGTGGTTGGCTGCAAGAAAGCTGCAAAAGAAGAGAAGAAAAAAAACAGACAAAAGCAAAAAAACAAAAAAAAGCTGGCGGGGCAGGGGAGTCGGAGTGCACCGTGAAACTCTGCATGCTGCTCCTTGTGCAGGAGCAGGGTCAAAGGGCACAGAGCTCAATTTGTTGGGGGGCAACAAGTGGTCTGAGAGGGCGGTGCAACCCCGCGTAGGGGGCCGGCTTGGCAACGTGACATCCAGCAGGGGACGTCAAACCGGCCTCCCAGTTCCCCCACATCACTCCAGGGCTGGAAGTGGCCAGAGGGCCGAGGGAGAAGTCGAGGAGAGGGTCCGTCCTCCCTGAGCTGGAGGACGGCGCCGCCATCGGGCGCCTCCGCTCCGGCGGAGAGAGTCGAGTGCCTCGGCTTGTTATATGCTGCAACAAAAAAAAAGCTTGTGTTGTTTTCTCAGAGCCACCATACTTTGACATGAATTATAATACTTTTCATTAGTTCAGTTTTAGTATTTGCATTTATTTATTTCAGGGCTGCTATTTTCATAATGTAAATGAACAATGTCATGGAGATACTTATTAAAAACAAAAAAAGAAAACTATCTCTTCTCTTCTTTTGGTATTTTAGAATCTGTCAGGTATTAAATTTGGTAGTCTCTTGCAAACATGTAGATCTCAATAAGTAGGCAATAAGTTCCATAATAGACATTTTTTCTTCTCATGAAATAGTGCTAACACTAAAGCCGAGCTTACATTAGGTGAAATCCAGGTTGAATGTATATTTTGTAAAGTGTAAAGTATTAAAGAGTGAGAAGGGTTTGTACAGGAGAATACCTGTTAAGATATGAAATATGTGATGGGATGTTTCGATAACGAAAACTATTAATTTACTTTTTTTTCTTGACCTTTTTCTTTGTCAAAACGAAAAACAGAAATGAATTGGGAGTTTGGTTTTTGGGAGGATGAAAAGCTGTGAAAATTGTTCGACCTACTTTATAACCAAAGACGCAAAGCTGTGTAAGTCTGTCGTTTTTTCCATTTTTAAATGCACACGCTCTATATATTTTTTTTTCTACTCTCCTTCCCTATATTTTTTTGTTTTTTGCATGCTCTGCATGATCTATAATCAAACCACTTTCTTACCTCATGTTTTTAATCCAGCACTCTTATTTTTCTGTCAGTCTGTGAATGATCGTGAAAGGATTTCTGAACGAGAAAGGGAACAATGGGGGATGGAGGAAGTAGGTGAGGGCAAGAAAAAGAAAAGAATGGAAAGGTGTTTGCGTCGGGTGGAGGGAAGAGCCTTTTGCGCAAGCCGTGAGAAAAGGAGCCATCTTTTTTTTTTTTTTTTTTTTTTTCTCCATGTAAATGCTGTGTTGAATTTCATATGCAGAGAAAGGTTTTGTTACATTGCAGATTTTAATGTATTTAACGAATGCAGAATTTAGATTTTTTGATTGTAGTGTACCAACACTTCGCTTACAAAGACGACAAAAACAACTAGACAAACAATATCTGCGAGACAAACGATTAAGAAAAAAAAAAATCAATTTAACATTTCACACCTGAAAGCTGGAACAACCATTGTGTATGAGCATATTATGGGATGTCCTTTCTGTGTCACGTCTTTTGTGCCTCCTGTGCCGTCACCTGCCGTCGTCAGGTGATCCGGTTTCTTTCTTCGTGGCTTAGAACCAAACCAAAATGCTTGGTAATTGTACAATCAGTCATCTTTCTAAAGGATGGACTCTTTGATTTCCTTTTTTTTTTTTCGCAAACGGGCTTATTTCTCTCTTTCGATTTTTTTTTTTTTTTTAATTTTATTTTTTTTTCTTTTCTTTCATTTGAAGGAGATGCCGTGTACATGCCAAGTGTACTGTATGGAAGTGATCACTGAGCCTTGGAGAAAATATCTTAACAATGCCCTTGTAATGTGCTGTTCAGACGATTTTAGTTTTCAGTCAAAAATAAATTACTGTTTTATTAAGACTGTCTTCATGTGTTTTTATTCTCCCAACTCTCTTGTGACCAGATAAACCACTTAATGTTACTTGAGATGAAATAAACGGATTCCCTTCTTTACAGGTATTTGCACTTTTGTAACTGTAAAAATGCTTCTGAAAAATTGGGTTGATGCAACAGAAACAAAAAAAAATGTAAGCTTCGTTTCAGATATATATTTTGTCTACAATGAAAGGAGAAAGTAGGGCAGTGTCTTTACAGCGGAAAATTTGATTTGTTGAAGTAAAAGAGCGCAGTTGTAACATCTGACATTATGTAACATTTAAAAGAAAAATCAGTTTCAATTAAGTGTCCCAGTAAACCGAGCGCTTTTTCTCAGAACAACCATTGATAAGCAAGTCCCTGTTTCTCCCCGTCTTAAATTAGAAAGAAAAGGGTCACATATTTTGAGGAACTGAAATAGCTTGTCCTTCAAAATAAAGGCCACCATGTGCATGAATTCCAGGAGGTTGAAGCGGTTGTGTTCTAAGAGCAGGATGTCTGGACACTATTTATATAGTAAGGGAGGAAAAATAAAGATAAATGTTAAATAACTATGAGAAAAGCCGTTTTAAAATGTAGATCATCACCCCATTAAAATCATTGAATCTGTCATTTTTTAGTTTTTAGTAAAAAAAAAAAATAATCAAATAGATTACTGCGAATATGACATACTGTACAACACTGTTAGCCCTTAAGTTATAATAAACAAAATTCTTGAACGTTCTAGTGTGATTTAGGCAACTTTGAACCTGGCCTTCATGTAAATGTTCCTTTATATTCAATTTCCCTTTTTAAATAAAACGTTGGAAGTTACAGAAAGGTGTGTAGTTACACTATAACTTGTGAAATTTAGACTAAATTACTATAAAACATTATAGTATGTTGCCTTTATGATATTAAACCCTATTACTCACCTGGAGAAATTGATTCAAGAATCATGTTCCGTTCTAGATTCTCTCGCTGCCATCATGAAAGTTTAGGCCTTTTAACAACGAATAACGAAAAACACAAAAAATAAAATGGCACTTAGGTCACTGTCCTATAGGGCATGAGGTGTATGATCTTTTCAACTCTGCATTAACGTGATTTTACCAGATGGGATGAGAGGATTGAGGCAGATTGAAAGCATGTTTAGTTTCTCCCACAGAAGTGAATCCATCTCCTGGATTAAAGATGTTGTCCTAAGACCTGACGAAGATAAATCTTGGTACATCATGGATTTTCAGAGCGGTGTCATCATAAGGAATCACAGACAAGTCAGAGCAAAGCGTTATGTAATCTCTGATCTTTACAGATCTTTAATTGAGGCCTATTGACACACATACATACACACATACACACAAAAACTGACAAATGCTCAAGTGGGTGAGGTGTTTTTTTCAAAACATAGAGCCTGTCAGGGGAAAAAAACATTTTCAAAATACTTCCCATATAAATGACTCACGATTCTATCATTTCTCTGTAAACATAGTTACTCACTGACCTTTTAAAAAATGCTCCCTTCCTCTCTGAAAGCCCCCATCTTCTTAAGCTGCATTGTTCTACATTTACTCGGTTTACGCTCAACCTACGGTGTGACCTTGAAGTTGGAACTGGCTGTAAATGTGAATAGATTCTCTTTTTACATTTCCAGAATTCCTCTCGATGTTTCCGTGTGGTCGGCAGGGTGTAACACTTGTTTTGCACTTTGCCGAGGAAGAGGTCACTTTCCCAGATGTGTTTACAGGTGCCACCATGTGAATTCAATTTTTCCAATTTATACGTAATCTGATTAACTATCGTTTAGGCCCGAAAGGAAAGGTGCAACCCATTTTTCCCAGAATTTGGGTTGACTTTGGGCCTTAAACTTTTATTTGATCTAATTTAGTGTTTTTTAAGTTGTCTTAAATTGGGTTAGAAAGGCTTCTTTCTCGCCATCTGGAAACGATAACCCGCCGTGTTTCATGCACTGTAAACTATGACACTCGCTGTTGGATTTCTCATGAGGTGATTTTATCCCTGAACGCTTTCCTGACGCCACACACTCCTATCTATGTGTGATGTGATAAGCTTCATCTGGATTATGCACCTGCTTTGTTATAATTGTCTGACTGACGCTGTCGAAGACTGAATCCGAGCGTTACTTCTCCGTTGTGCTCTTGCGTCACACGCAGCTAACCCACTTTCCACCCGCGGCGTACATTCCTGCCACAGCAGGTTACAGGTCTGAGTCACCAGGCCTCATACGGCGCTGTGGCAAGAGCGGGGAGGCGTCATCCGAGTTACTGCGAACAAACACTAACCGTTCAGCGAATGCACGGCCACGCACGAACGCTTGATAGAGATAGATAAAGATCGACGTCTCCTTTCTCCTCTAACGTGACTGTTGACTTGTCGTGACACGCTGTGACTCTGAATGTGTCCTGACTCCTCACACGTAGCGAGTATGTGTGAGGAGTCCACTAATCGAGTCAGGACACGATGAGTGGAACATATCAGGTGTTTTAGGGGACTAAAATTAGTCAGATAAATCTATAGTCAATCTATAGTTTAACTCCTCATCAGGAGCTATCAATGGAACCTTTTTATGTTGCAAACCACTTACGTGCCAGGACTATTGATGATGTTAATGATGATGGAATATCTCTGCAAACACATAGGTTATGTAGTAACCCCTCGGTATCAAACAAAAATTACAACACGTGAGGTGACTTTTTGACCTGTCAGAATCGATTCATGTTATTGTGACAGAGCGATTGGGCAAAACCTAAAATTCAAATCAAAAATTCCCTTGATTTGAAAAAAATCAATGTTGTAATGTCGTAACTGAGGTTTTCTCATGCGATATATGCATGAAATGTAACTGCACCCCTCCCATCTTATTTGGGGTTCTAACAGGTTAGATTTATTTTTCATGTCTGGAACTGAGGGTTTGAAATCCCTCTGACGTACCCTGAGCCAACAGAAAAGCAACCTTCATGTGATCTTTGACCCAGGTCTCAACTTTAGAGGCTCATGTGTTCTGTGTGTCCATATCAGCTTCTTATCACCATCATTTCATGTTGCTAAAGTGTGACTGTTTCTCTGTCTGGGTGACACAGAGACACTTTTTTTAGATTTTATCTTTTTATCTTGAGCAGGCTGGACTACCGTCATGCTCTCCTAGAAAAAACGTATAATTCAGCTGATTCAGAACTCCTAGGCCGAATGCTGAAAGGAACAGAAGGAGCGAGCCCATAACACCAGATTTAAAGTCCTTACAATGGTTTCCTGTCAGCTTCTATACTTCCTCCCAGGTTTTTTCTGGCACAAGTCTCTCAGTTGTTCCAAAGTGCAGAGCTACAACCTTTGGCAGCTTTCAGCTTTTTATGCTCAGAGCCGCCGGAACAGTCGGCCTGAGGATTTGAGAGCGGAAATGTTGAAACCCTGAACTTATAACCTACCTACCTCAGTCGGGCTGGTTAATATTTTTTAATGACTTCATTTATTCCCTTATTTTACTGTACTTTCACGTTGTGAAGCTGGATATTATTTTATGGTATTATATATAATTATATATTTCTATCATTTGTATTTTAACCATTTTTTTGTCTTTTTAATAAATTTTATGTATTTTTTAAATCTAGTTTTCATTCAACTTTATTATTATTACCAATATATATATTATTAATATATTATTAATATTAGAACCATTGGCGTTATTATAGCTTTTGCATCAATCTAATTGTATTTAAATACCATCATATCTATTTTTACTTTCACTCTTTGATCTATTAGTTTTATTTTGCCCTTTTAACAACTATTATTGTTATATATATATATTTTTTATCATTATCATTGTCTCAATTATTCCTTTTATGGTCTACACTGGTCTAATTATGACTTTGTCAGTTTTCTACGAAACATTTGAACTCCTTTATGAAAGATACTGTACAGATGAAGCATGGTTGATTGATTTAATGAGGAGTCAAGGAATAAGATCAGATTCCCCCCCTGGCCAGTAAGTGACTAGTAACGATTGTGTCCTCTTAACAGTAAGTTATGAAGAATCTGGAGTCATATGCCTGAACCACAGGACCTAAATCACCCTGCCAACGTCACACCGCACATGGAAGGAAGTTTTATGTAATCCTTCTGGTGATTTCTGCATACCAGCAACTGCCCATTTCTGTGTGTGTGTGTGTGTGTGTGTGTGCGTGTGTGTGTGTGTGTGTGTGTGTTATGAAAGGACGATTACTCACTAGTGAGTCATCTACAGCAACGCCTTACAGTGAGTGTGGATGAGGTTTTTCTTCTACATTCTCTGCTCTCTCCTGACTCACCACTGACATCCAGCGATGGAACGAAATTCATGGGAGCATAGTCCATTTAGGTTTGAGTGGAACAAAGTAAATCCAAAGCTGTGGTGCCATCGTGTGTGGATGGTGCGGAAGTGCAGACAGACAAGGATTCCTCAACTTATTGGTCTACGTTACAATTACAACTAAAATTGTAAATTCACTCCAAATAAATCTTTATAGGACATACTTTTTGTTAATAACAGTTTTCTTTTATACATAATCCTCCAAATGTCATCCTGACATCTAACGAAACTTAGGGCTCACCATATGATATATTCACTTTTACCAGCATCTTGGAGGCGTACATCGGGTTGTTACGCTATTTCCCTTGATTAATTAACCCCTGGAGATCATGGCACCACAAGGGAATTTTCTAGGGATGCAGAAGGTCAAGCACGCGCAACAGAGCTGAGCTGAAGCAGAGGAGGAAAGAGTCAGGGAGGTTACAGGTTCTGTGGAAACCTTCATCACACAAATGACGCCTGTGGCCTTCACGTCACACGCCCTGCGGCTCACCTAGCAGGAACTGGTGACGGAGTAGCAGGTGTGGTGACTAACAACAGTTCAGACTTTTTATATCGTCACCCTATTAAAAATAATGGCATAAAGTCAAGTCTTTGGGGGAAAAAAAACAACAAACAAAAACCTTTATGAAATGTTGAAATAAATATTATATTTATTATTCATTTGAATCACAAAGGCCATGACAGTGGATGACTGTGGACATACGTAGAACGTTGCATGTCACTTATGTAACGTCAAATATGGAATTAGGTGACTCAGGGCATGTTTGCACATTCTAGTTCTAGTATTTATTTTAATTCATATTAATTGTTTGACACCCACAGCACTTCATATTAAATTATTATTAAAGTACTTGTGAAGTTTAAACTAAATTACAATACTCTCAACTATTGTTCGAATGATGACAAATTATTTAGTTTGAACCTGTGTGTCATCTACTGTACAATTCTTTCCTCATTTGTTTAGTGTATGAAGGTTTTTGTGCTGTGTGTGCTTTCGCTGCTGGATATCAACAAAATTAATTGAATTGAATTGTATTTGGTCACTTTTTGCTGCTGTTTTAAGACAGACTGTGCACTGATCCGTCATGGCTGCACAGTAAGAATGAACCATTTAATCATTTAGCAGCAGCAGTGATCATTATTAGCAGCAGCAGTGATCATTATTTAGCAGCAGCAGCAGAAATCATCAATTAGAAGCAGCAGTGATCTTTATTTAGCAGCAGTGATCATTAATTTTGCAGCAGCAACAGCAGTGATCATTATTTAGCAGCAGCAGAGTTCATTATGTAGCAGCTGCAATGATCTTTATTTAGCAGCAGTGATCATTAATTTTGCAGCAGCAACAGCAGTGATCATTATTTAGCAGCAGCAGAGTTCATTATGTAGCAGCAGCAATGATCATTATTTAGCAGCAGCAGTGATCATTGTGTAGCAGCAGCAGTGATCATTATGTAGCAGCAGCAGCAGCAGTGATCCTTAATTAGAAGAAGCAATGATCATTATTTAACAGCAGCAGTGATCATTATTTAGCAGCAGCAGTGATCATTATTTAGCAGAAACAGTGATCATTATGTAGCAGCAGCAGTGACCATTATTTAGCAGCAGCAGCAGTGATCATTATTTATCAGCAGCAGTGATCATTATGTAGCAGCAGCAGTGACCATTATTTAGCAGCAGCAGCAGTGATCATTATTTATCAGCAGCAGTGATCATTATGTAGCAGCAGCAGTGACCATTATTTAGCAGCAGCAGCAGTGATCATTATGTAGCAGCAGCAGTGATCATTATGTAGCAGCAGCAGTGACCATTATTTAGCAGCAGCAGCAGTGATCATTATTTAGCAGCAGCAGCAGCAGTGATCATTAATTAGCAGCAGCAGCAGCAGCAGTGATCATTTTTAGCAGCAGCAGTGATCATTATATAGCAGCAGCAGTGATCATTATTTAGCAGCAGCAGTGATCATTATGTAGCAGCAGTGATCATTATGTAGCAGCAGCAGTGATCATTATTTATCAGCAGCAGTGATCATTATGTAGCAGCAGCAGTGACCTTTATTTAGCAGCAGCAACAGGGATCGTCATGTAGCAGCAACAGTGACCATTATTTAGCAGCAGCAGTGATCTCTATTTAGCAGCAGCAGTGATCATTAATTAGCAGCAGCAACAGCATTGATCATTATTTAGCAGCAGCAGTGCTCATTATTTAGCAGCAGCAGTGATAATTATTTAGCAGCAGCAGTGCTCATTATTTAGCAGCAGCAGCGATCATTATTTAGCAGCAGCAGTGCTCATTATTTAGCAGCAGCAGTGCTCATTATTTAGCAGCAGCAGTGCTCATTATTTAGCAGCAGCAGTGATCATTATGTAGCAGCAGCAGTGACCTTTATTTAGCAGCAGCAACAGGGATCGTCATGTAGCAGCAACAGTGATCATTATTTAGCAGCAGCAGTGACCATTATTTAGCAGCAGCAGTGATCTCTATTTAGCAGCAGCAGTGATCATTAATTAGCAGCAGCAACAGCATTGATCATTATTTAGCAGCAGCAGTGCTCATTATTTAGCAGCAGCAGTGATAATTATTTAGCAGCAGCAGTGCTCATTATTTAGCAGCAGCAGCGATCATTATTTAGCAGCAGCAGTGCTCATTATTTAGCAGCAGCAGTGCTCATTATTTAGCAGCAGCAGTGCTCATTATTTAGCAGCAGCAGTGCTCATTATTTAGCAGCAGCAGTGCTCATTATTTAGCAGCAGCAGTGCTCATTATGTAGCAGCAGCAGGTGGCAGCAGCGGCCGTGTTCGGAAGGAAAGCTCCAGAAACCTTTTTGAGCTGCTTCAGGGGCGTTAAACAGGTCAGTTTGCACACGGTGACCCTTCCGAAGAAGCACAGCCGGTCTGCTGAAATTCAACCGAACCGACGGAGACGAGCCCCTTCCCCTCCATGTAAGTGAACGGGGCCTGGTCGTGCGGCCGTGGCCGAGCTCCGCTCCACACCTCCGCCCACCGGCTGATCAGCGGGTCATGCGGCCTCCAGTGTTGTGACAGGCGGGGCAGAGATGGCGGAGAACTGGAAGTCCGGGTAACTCCTGTGAGGAACTGCTCTTGACAAACAAAAAACCAAACTGCTTTACAAACTGAGAGAGTTGGAAACTCGCGGGGAAAGCTGGCGGCTTTGTTCGGGACTCGGTTCCGCCCGGATGACATGGAGATCACGGCGGAGGGCGAAGCGGAGGAGCGCAGGTGAGAGGCAGCCCCCCACCCGCCGGAGGCTGGACCGACCCCCCGCTCCCGGCTAGCATGCACAGAGAAACCGTACAGCTAAATTCGGAACATTCTCACCTTTTAAATAAAGCCAGGGACGAACAGAGCCATGTCTGCATTAAAGTGAGACACGGAAATAATGTGCGAGAGGCAGCTTGTTGATGCTAACCTGGCTAACTGCAAGCTAGGCTAGGCTAGGCTAACCTGTCAATGTTTGACAGTAGGAAGCTAACCGCGATTTAACATCAACTTTGCGGCGTCAGTCAGTCAAAAGCATTAAGGACAGTATGTGACTAACACGTGGTATACTTATGTTTTATACTTTTGTTTTCGGTGGTTACCATTAGTCGCTAATTTTATAATGACTAGCTAATGCTGGTAGCTAACAGCTAACGCTAGCTGACAGGTCATGTTGACATTTGCTTTCTCCGCTTGGCTGCGTCGCGCAGGATTAGTAGAACAAAATAATACCAATGCAATTAAAAACTGCCTAATTGGGGGATGGTGATTACTCAACTATGAATAATTGGAACAGTTTATCAAGTTTAGAGTGTTTGTTTTATTCCAGGTTGCGCTTTAAATTCACTGGTTATATGAACAGTGTGATGCAACAAGACTAATTAAATTATCTGTTCTACACAGTGCTCACTAATTTCACATCGGCCAAAGAAGTTATCAGCTATTTACTCTATTGATAGGTGAGCAGGGTACACTGTGATACATAGGAAATCCTCTATTTATTTCAGGATTTAAAGGTCTGATTCTTTAACAAATCTACTTTCACACGTTGAAGTGAGGGAGTTGTGAAGCCTCATCCTTAAACAATGTTGCTGAGACTTGTGGTATTTTACTCCTTGGTGCACCAGCATACACATTAACACACACACACACTGCTGTTACATAACTGCATCTATAATAGTATTTGGAAAATGTTGTAATTTGATTAGTTTGGTTGAAGCTGAACTCATGATGCTGCTCAGGACTGCAGCTTTGTATACAAATGGTCCTTATTGTGCTAATGATTGGGCTATTCCTAGGTTGATAGCTTTTACTTGTTGAGCCATTACGAATTGTATGTTAATCACTTCAGACTGTGCTCCTTTAGTCCGCTTACACCTTAGTGACGTATTTTAAGGCTGACTGTTGTCATCTTGTAATGCATTTACAAGCAGCAACAGCTGAGTTTTCAGATGATGATTTTTGTCATAGTTATGTTATCACCAGCGTTTGGTTGGAATGCTAACTACAGAAAGAATAGGAAGTCCCTGATCTGGGTCAGCGCTTCATGGCTGTGAGGGAATGTGATCTGAGATCATTTTTGGTTCTTATTCAACACTTTCCAGGTTTCCAATGCTGTGTCCTAAAGATAAGGTTACAAATCCTGTGGACACACGCAGGCCTGGATCATCCAATGTTTCCAATGTGGAATATCAACTTAGTCATTTGGAGGCTCCTTGCTTGCACAGAACAAAAATGATAAAGTTTCAGATTCACCCACATTAGAGCCCATATTCTCATTTAGGCAGTTTAGAGGCAGGTTGGGGGACAGTTCCTCTTTTTTGTATTTACCTATTTATGGTATGATATGATGCTACTGCTGACATAGTTAATTGCTGAGTTCATGTAAAAGTGAGGTTACTGTAACTAAGCTGCTACTTTCAGGAAGTATGTTTGCTCATGTGCGATTTTTAGCTGCAACACTGCCAACACCAGCACTTTTTCTTCCTTCCTCTTTTCTAACTGTCCCCCTTCACCCCGCCTCACCTCTTCACGCCGCCTCGTTTTCCCCCTCCAGGCGGGAACACTGGAAGCTTTTGTCCAGCCTGAAGACCACCGTGGAGGGCCTCTTGTCCACAAACAACCCCAATGTGTGGTCACGCTATGGCGGACTGCAGCGGCTGCACAAGGACATGAACAACATCCTCAGCCATGGACTGAGGAATGAGCAGGTCAGAAGTCAGGATGTCTGACCGACAACACCGACATTTTTTTTTTTTTTTTGCTAAGTAGTTTTTTTCCTGTTCTGTTAACAAGACATCACCAGTCAATTTCAGCATAAACGCCAGCCAGTGCTGGCAGATTTGCAGGTGAAAGTTAACCTTTTTCACACTTTGACCTATAATTTAGCTTGGTGTGCCAAAAGAAATAGATTTGTTCTGAGGCCTTATTAAAAAGTTGAATATGACCACAGTCCTTGTTGCCAAAACAAATATCACAGACACAGACAACCTCAATACAGTAACATAATGCATATTTAACCTCACAAGTTATAAAACCTGCAAATGTAAAAAAAAAAAAAAAAAAAAGACAATCATTACTGGAAAGTGAATGAGGATATTGAGGGCACAGGAATGGCTGCACCAGGTTTTTATCATTTTTTAACAGTTTGAAAAATTTTTTATCTTGCATTTTGACTTTCTTTTTTTTTTTTTTTTTTTTTATACACTGGCAGACACATATTTTCTTACTTACTAGAATACAGGGAGGAAACCTCAACTGTGGGAGGTACCCCACCTCTATAATGGCTTATTGTGTCTACTGAAGTTGATATTGTCTGTAACTAGGACATATTATTTTGCTATAACAAATGGTGTTGGGTTGCAGGTGTACTACAAGAAGAGAGACTACTGGCCGTTTGTCTGGTGTGTTCGGTACATCAGCCCTCACCTCGCCTCACATGTTGAACAGGTATGGTCAGGTCCAGCCAAACACACAAGGATTGAAGTGCTATATGAATTTCATCAAGCTTGGTTTGTAAACAGTACAGTGTTCTTAGTAGCTGCACTGCAAAATCGGCAATGTGTATTCACATAATGAGCTTACAAAATAATAAAAGTAGCTGGTAAGTTTGAAGGTTGATACCTGACTCCATTGACAACATCCAATGCCTTTTGAAGAATCCCAACACTTCCTTCTCTGTCTGTCGTTGTTCTTTGTGTGTTATGTAATCTGTTCAACCGCCCTTTAACCCCAGTCCCATCTTTGTGATGCATAACTGGATTTTACAGGGATTCAGAGAAGTTGGAATCTAATTTTCTTCATTATTGTCACTGTTCCTAGAATGTTTAAAGCATGTTCATCTATGATGTAATCATCACATGGCCGTTGGTTGGTAAATAAATTATCTTGTCTTGCAGACTCGCTGCTTTATTAAGTTAAAAAAAAATCTGCAGACAAACATAGCATCAATGAAGCTACCAAAAATTCTTATTAAGTATTCTTTTCTTGTTTCTGGTATGATACACATAGGAAAAGTAAGGATATAACAGCAGTCCACATACACTGAATTACAGTTTTTTGTGTAAAGAAACTTTATTGTGACAGCTCTGATATGGTCTAATACTTATAGCGGTTGTTCAAACACATTTGCGTATGTCTTTGAAAACAAAAAAATCCAAGCAAAGATTCAGTGTCGCGTGATGTGACGTGTTTGCGATGAATAGACATAGATCTGTGTGGATAGCTTCAGAATTCATTCCTTCCTGGCCTTGGACACTGTGACCAACCAATCCCACACTAAGCTGATAAAGATCATGTGATAGTACTGGCTGCTTAACCAGTGGTGTGGAAAATCTAACAGGGGAGCTTTACATTTGACAAGTTTCAACTTTGTACAAGCAATTAAAATGTGTTCTTTTGACTTACAATATGTTTATTTCCTCCTTGCTCTTTGTACTCTTTTGTTTATATCTGTTCATTTCTGTCTTCCTCTCTCCCTCTCTCTTTAGTTCAGTAATCTGGAGCCGGTAGTGAGCAGTGGGATGCGGAATGCAGGTGAAAGCTACAAGGCTGAGCGCTGGCTGCTTCACAGCTTACAGGTTCACATGCTGTCAGCTCAGCTCAGACCTTTGCTCAGACATCTGGGGCATACAAAAAAATACTATAACGGTGAGTGGTTCTTTGTAAAATAATTAAACCCCAAGCATTTTTTTTTTCTTGGTCCTGTCATATTTTTTCACTTGCCGTGAGCTCATTTTTAACAGATAGTCCCGCACCTCTATGAATATGGCACAACCATGGCAAGGAAGAACTCAAAAGTGTCTTTTGTGCATTACACATTTTTGTCATGAATCATAAAAAAAATCTCTTCTCCTCCCCTGCAGGCTACAGTTCAGTCAGTTCTGATTTGTTACCACATGACTTCTTGTCTAACATGAGTCATTCATGTCTTCTCTGTTGTGCTGATTTGCACAGAACTTGATTTTTTTTTTTTTAAACATTGGTTGTGCAAAATTACCATTTTTTCGTAATTTAAAAAGAGCCAGTGTTTTAATGACATGACACCATTTTAAGCTTACATTTGTATACTTTTCCTGCAGCAGCATTTGTTTCACATGATTAGTTCAACATTTGGAAAATCTGTTCATTTCCATGTATATTTCCGGCTATGATAAATGATGTGATTTTTGGTCATTTTTCAATTTAATTTAATATTTTCTGAGAAAACATGCATTTCAAACCCATTAGTGTGTTTTGTGGTTCAGGTGGTTGAAATATATATTTTTGTGTTTAAAATACAGTACTACCTACTTTATTTTTTTAGCTCATCTTATTCTTTCTGTTCCTCAATCTCCAACATTTCTTTCTGTATGAATTTCACTTTCTCTTGTTGCTTCATTTATGTTCAAATGAATGTCTCTCTCCTTACTTCTCCCTTTTTCTGTCTATTTCAGATGATTCCTTTCTGCTTAGCGAGCCACACGTCACCGCCATGTTCCAGTGTCTGGAAGCTGTGGAGCAGAATAATCCTAAACTGCTTGCCCAAGTAGACACTGTAGGGGTGAGTCTCGCATACACAGCACACAACATCAGCATATGACAAGGATGGCGACAAGCAAAGTTAAGGGAAATAACAGAACTAGGCTGTACATATTTAATCTCTTTCCTTTTCACCTTCCAGTTGTCTCCACTAAAGGGCCCGCTGTGTCTTGGCCTTTTGAAGAGCCAGAGTCTGTGTGTGCTGCCAGGGGCTGGCGGGGCCTGGAGAAATGGTGACTCTGCTATGAGAGGAGAATCCCTAAATCGCAGGCTGACCACCTCCAACTGCTCCCTCCGAGAGGCAGTCACTACCAGCCAAAATGGAGGCAACATAACGGGAATCACACCCCAAAACAGCAGCAGCACAAGTGAGTGGATGATGAGACTAATGGTTGACTGGCATTCATAGATGACGATTACTTGTTCTTTATTTTCCTCTGTTTATTACTGTGAAAAAGGTCCACCTGATTTAATGCATTTTACTGTCTCACATTTTTACACCGTTTTATTGTGACAATAAAGGCATAAGGAAAGTAATAGTGCATGGGTCAAAGGTGGCGCCAGGATTTCCTGCTTTTTGTATGAAAAGTTCACGAGTGCTGCCTCCTTTTCTTCTTTCAGAGAAGAATCACTCACTACACACTCCCTGCAGCATCTCCAAGATGTGATCAAAAACCTCGTCTAACAAATTTTCAGCATGAACCCATACGTTAGGCTGCATCAATGTTAGTGGTCACTTATATGAATAGAATTTCAGCAAGATCGTAGAGCAAAATGATCTTCAGTGAAGATCTCAGCAATGGTTTAGGTTCATGTGACTGTGTCAGTACTAAGCCAAGGATTCTGAGGTTGTGCAATAAGTGACATGAATGAAGAGAAAGTCTATTATGTCACCAGTACATTGAGAGCGATGGGGCTTGAGGGATGATACAATGAATGCATTACAGTCTGTATGCAAGTACAGTCAATAATCATACAGAGGCCTGATTGTTGCTGGAGAAGGACAGTTATTGAAGAACATGTGTTGATGCATCCTCCGAAACGTAATATCCTGAACTAGATGTGCTCACTGAAATGAATAAAGTCAATTTGGGCATGATTTTAGAGACTGCTGTCGAGTTACATAATCATTTTGTCTTGAATAACCTTTTGAATCTACCTGTTCTGTTGCAGAAGCTACCTCTCCTACCAGCAGCCTGGGAGCTCCCTGGGGGTGCATGTCCAAACCAGGCGAGAGTGAGCAGGGCGTGACCCCCCCTACCGGACTCGTGTCGGTCCCCTCCATCTCCCTAACGGAGACAGCTTCGTTGTCCACCCATCAGCCCGAGACGGGGGACTCTGGTGACGGTGACTATGACGATGGTCCAGAGTACCTGGCTATCGGTAACCTGGGGCAACGCTCGCGCCACGACTCCCGAAGCTCCACGCACAGCAGCGAGCCCGGTAACATCCAGGACCAGTCCGTGCAACAGAGTTTGCTTACCTCGCCCCCGCCCAGATGCTCGTCTTTTTCAGAGGGCCAGAAGGGGCCGGCACGGGCGTCTCGAGGACACACACGCTCGTTTTCTGACACGGGGGTCAATCTGAAACTCAGGAACGGTAAGTAGCTGGAATGTAGACATTTTTATGTTACTGACAATAGTGTATCGAGTAAGAAGTAGGACTAAATTCGGAAAAGAACAAAGGTTTACAAGCAACTCTTTATATATTATTTAAAAAGTTACAAGGGACTCTGCTACTCTACTAGCATCTAGTCCAGTTTTACAATTTTGCTGTGGAAAAGGGCATATGATAAATCTTTTTTTTTTTTTTTTTTTTCTCCCCCGTGTCCATATCTGGCTCATTTACAGCAGCAGATCTATAGTATTTATGTTCATGATCAGAAATGAGCTGTTATGGTTTAATGTTTCAGGGAGTTTTCTTGCAGGTGATGGAAACCTACCTGATGTTTGCAATAATGAAACTGTGATTTGATTTGGCGGTTTGAGCCCACAGCCTCTTCTCTCTCAACACTTCCTCCCTGAACGTTTTAAACTCTGCCGAATTAACATCTCTATGCTCCTTGCACAAGCAGTTTTCCCTTCTTGAGGTAACTTTCTCTCTTTCTGCTCTATCTCTTCTGTCTCTTTTTCCACCGTTTGTACGAAGGAGGGGGCCACCGGAAAATCACCATAATAATAGAAGATCCGGTAGCAGGTTGGCAGTGCAGTTCCACTGTACTCCATCACTTGATCCCCCCCCATTGCACACATACACACTTCTTTTTATTCTGCATGCCGATGAACTTTTTATTCCTCTCATTTAGAGTCTTGGCTTAAGCACCTCATTTGTTGTTTTGTTTATTTATTTTTTTATTTATTTTTTTTTTCCCCATTTTGTTCGAATTGATGCGATATGGGTCACTATTCCTCACTATCCATGTCTGGTCTGTTGTTGTGTTAGTTTGTGTTCACGCAAACATTTTCATGATTTATCAAACTTTTTCAAAGAAAGAGTCATAATAGTCAAAATATACTAAATGCTACAATTACACTAACATTTTCCCAATAGTAAATCTATAGGAGTATTGATATCTATTTAATGGAACAAGTAATGCATTACACACAACAGTTGTTTTTCCTGCATTCATTACAGGAATAGCTAATAAACTTTAAAACAGATGTTATTGTAATGCATTGTAGCAAAGAACAACCTAGTTCCCTAAGTAAAAGTGAGAGTTAGATCACTTGTTTCCTGTTTAGTAATCACAATTTAGACCCAAGTCATTACTTGACAAAGTGCAGCAGCCACATTTGTGTTTCTGCATGTGGTAAAATGAATCATTTAAATATATCTTATGAATTCCCTAAGATTCAAAAAGTAAAAGCGTTTAATCATTTTCTTTCCCATTTCTGTGTTTTGAATGAATATCCATGTTAAATTGATTTAAAAATCCAATATTGGTGTTAGTGACGTGTAGTTGTTAATAGGCCCTTCAATGTGGACTGTTTGTCTCCTAGAATCAGCTGGTGATGACTGCTGTATGAAGGACTACAGTCCATTCTCACCTCAGTGCAGCGATGCCAGCACCCCCAGTTCCCTCTACATGGAGTCTTGTGAGTTTTCTGATTTTTCTGTTTCTAATCCTTCACAAATTAATACAGGAGTAGAGCAACTGTGAGCCAAAGAGTTTACAGCATTTTATATTGTTTCAATTACATTATTTTTTTTTTGTTTTTAGCTAAAACAGATTACATTTCAAATCCATTTCATGCGTCAAAGACATGCTGTATCTTGTCATGTTTCTGAGTGTGTGTGTGTGTGTTGCTTCAGATGGGTCCCAGTACAATAGTGTTCCAGATGGGATGTTCAGGAAGCCGTCAGAGGGCCAGAGTCTCATCAGCTACCTGTCAGAGCAGGACTTTGGCAGCTGTGCTGACCTTGAAAAGGTCAGGGATTGGTCCAGTATGCAGATATACAATGCATGAAAAGTATTTTTATGTGGACTTGTCATAAGAGTTGGTTACAATCTTTTCAGAAAGGCATATTTGATTTAAAAAAAGAAGATATCAATGCTACAATTGTGCAAATTTATAGGTATAGGTTAAGGTGGGATGACTGAAAAGAAACCCGTAATCACCCCCTGATTCTTATTTCTTCTGTAGGAAAATGCTCACTTCAGCATTTCAGAGTCCCTTATTGCAGCCATCGAGCTGATGAAGTACAACCTGCGGCGTCAGGAGGTGGAGGGCGATGAGGAGGGAGACAGCGACTGTGAGATTCAACAACTCAAGCAGAAGATCCGCCTGCGGAGGCAGCAGATCCGCCGGAGCCGGCTGCCGCCCTGCACAGCCTCTCAGCACAGTGAGACAGCTTTCTATTATTCAAGATCCCTTCATTAAAAAAACATAGACAGTTGTACAGATGCATGGAACCTGTGCATGTGTTAAATCCGTTTTTTATGTCCTATATTTCTCCTGATTCAGTAACTTAGCCTCACGACCTTTCCTGTCATTCCTGTCATTAATTTCTGTCTTATTCTGTTTCTGGCGATCGCCTCCTTTCATTTGTGCAGTTTTCCACTCCACTGATAGCGGAGGTTCGAGGAGGAGCTCCCAGGACTCCTCCCAGGGGTCTGACTCCGGCTCGGCTGAGGAAGTGGAGGAGTGTGAACTACGAGGTAGAGAGAGGGAATGAGGGGAACTCCAGCAGAAATTAACACAGAGAGAGGAACAAACACAAAATGGAATTAAATGTTTTTGAGCTTCACTTACTGTAGATTACCTTGGATCATTTTAGTACTAAAAACTAACTATTATTATATTGAAAGCCAAGGAGTAGTGTTTGTGTCAAGATGTTTCTCTGTCACAGCCCTAATTCATATTGTCACCACCACATTGGCTTAATTTTTTTTTTTTTTATCAAGTATGTCACGTTTTGCCATGGAACATAATCATTGAGGTCAATGGGAATGGTAGTCGTCAGTGTACTATTCATATAGATTTTGCAGTCATGTGAGTCACTATATCTTGGATTTATATGGTCATAATAATTTCATTGCCTCTGTTCAGTTTTGGAATTGTTTGCATAGTCAAAACAGTATTTGTCAAGTTATTTTAAAATAGATTTTGTCATGAATTACGCAATAATCTGCTGTTTTGTAGTTGTGTCTGATCATAACGTGCAACAGACTAATCTCTAACTGATAAATATATCTGTGCATGTTTTGCTTTGAAGATATTAATCTAAATTCTAACGTGTGCATGTACTTGTGTATGGATTGATGTTTGTGCGTGTGTGTGTGTGTGTGGGAGGGAGGGGTAAATGTGTTGATTTATTTGTGTTAAATGCACATTTTGTATGTGCATGCACAATGTGTTGTGTTTCTGGGCCATATGCCTGCATGACTTCCGCCTGTACATGAACACATGTACGGTACCAGCGCAGTATGCTGTATGTTTGCCTGTGACTCTGACACACAGCTCTGTGGACTCTTTGTGTTTAAACTGTTCATGCGTGTGGTGTTGGTTGTGCTGAGTGTTAGTTTCTGTCTCTCAGATGGCTGTGAGGGTCAGTCCCTGTTGGCGGTGTCACAGAACGGTCTCTCGCTGTCACTCGCCTCCCTCTTCTCAGGTATCTGCAGGCTGGACGGGTTGGACGAGGCTCCACAGCTACTTACTGTGAACTGACGCGTTGCTCTTCTGATGGGAAGCTGATGGCTTCACTCCAAACTGAGAATTTCAGCTTCTAATCCTTCCTGCTAAACTGGATAGCACTTGGCAGTTTTTTCTTTATTTTCTTGTCTTTGTTAGATTGTAGTAGTCGACTCTTTCCACATTTAACAATATAAAAAACTGAGTAGTTGCATACCCTACAAAGGTCAACTCTAAGATATCCTGAAGACCTTTTAAATAGCTGTGTGTTCATCGGACTTCACAGCTTTTGTAAATGATTTTACATTGCTTTTATATACTGGCATGAGGTCATGCACTACCAGCCTGCAGATAAGAAACTTAATTACTAAAACACTAGCCAAAAGTATTGAATGCTTGTGTGCTAATTGGACTGAGTCAAATCTACTTTTTTTTGTATTGAAAATACATAATTTTGAACAGAAATAATCCATATGATGGAAAAAACTAATTAGACAAGTAGGACCCAGGCTGATATTTACTCTACAAATCTAGCCCCCCACGACAATAGAATATTTATTTGCTCAAATATCAGCATGCTTCATAAAATGATTAACAATAGTTGAAATCTCCAGTTCCTGTATTATTCATATGATTTTATGTCTGCAACCATCCCTGCTGTATTCACCAGTTTAGCGGGCAATTATTATCCTAACTACTAAAAATTAGCTGATGAAAAAGCCAAAGTCCTTGTTGAGTGTGGTCGATGTCATTTAGATGGAGATGTTGTTTCTCACGTCTCCACTTTTGCTTTGACCTCCAAAAATTCATGCAGAACAGGGCTTCTCTAAGTTTTCAGTTTGGTGTGGAGCCAGCTGCCTCCTCTGCTTGGCTGTATGTGTTGCTGCTTGTTGCTGTGCTGCAGGGTTGTAGAGGTATGGGAGGATGTAGGCCTGTACCTGTTAGAGTGTAGTCAGGCTCATGGGAGGAGCCTATCACCTGTCCACCCACCTATTCACATGTCCATTCCATTAGTCTCCTTTTTCAGTGTCCCATCCATCTTCCTTTTTGTTCCTTACAGATATTAGTCACCTCAATACTAGCTGCTTTTTCTTTATCTTGGTATTAAAGTCATGATGGTTAATGGCAGAGAGCAGCACCAAGGGCACACAAGCTGGTTTATCTGTGTTCTATTTGATTTTCGAGACCCATCACAAACACGTTTACATCTTAAATATATATTAGGATTAGGTAATTTCTTGTAAATTTAACCAACCACTTAAACTAATCTCAACTCATATGAAAAGTGAAATAACTGTTGCATTTAAGTACTAATAAAAATATAAACAATAGCACTCAACCAACATCAAATAGGCTTTTATTGCTACTTGTATTATGTTGTGTAACTGTCTATAGTTGTATATAAGTAATAGTTGCTCCTAATCTCTTACACATGCTGTGCTGCAATTACAGCTCACTCCTCTGGATACAATGACCATCAATCTATCGCCTTGCCTCGTCTACCTTCTTGTGCCTTTTGTGCCTCTGATCATCATCCTGTGTCTGTAGTTTAAGTTGCAAGAGTTAAATGCCCCAAACCATCAGCACAAATGAGTTCAGGGAGTTATTAAACAGATTAAATCTCAAGGCCAATCAGATTTAGTGTTTATGCAAATGCAAAACTTATTATTGTATAAATTTTTCAGTTAAAACTCCCAGTGAATGAACAACAGCAGCAGCTGTTCGTTCAATCCTGCAACTGAAGAATTTGCTCATCCAGCTCTTTGCTGCGCTGCAACACGCTTTTAGCTTTGAGTGAATCCTGAAGCACTTTTATTCAGCCCATTTTTTATGTGAACAAACAAATGAGTGTTCATAGTTATACTGACCGTTTCCTGCCAAACCAGCACTGCTTACTGTCTTTGCTTACATGTTGTTCGTCGAACATTTGGAGAAAATACTCCATAATCCCTCTGGCTTTCCTGCATGCTATTTGCTAAAATGACTTTGAAAACATGCTTGAATTTAATCAGATGTGATTTGGGGTTTTCATAGATTTTGACTTGGGTATTTAGATATCCCATTTGGAATTTTGTAATAATAAGGCCTCAGATCACTTTTCCTTTTTTCTTATCCTGCTGTAGCAAATAGTGCCATCTCATCTGAAGTCAAACTTTAACAGACAGACTGATACATAATCCTACTTTTTCCTTTAAATAATCATAAAAAATGATTGTGCTGGTATTTACAATCTTTTAGTCTCCCTCTTTAGGCTGAAAATGTTTTCTTGTCTGTGTAGCGGTCTCTGCTTCTCAGTGTTATTAATGTTTCTGTTATATTACTGTTTCTGTGTCTTTCAGATGCAGACATTAAACGCAGTGTGAGCTCTAGCAGCAGATCTTTCCTCAGCTCAGAGTCCATGTAAGTAACATAGTCTCTTCCTGTTTACTCGAGTATGTTTTAGTGCTTTAGAATGTTAATAATTTAAATAAGTTACGTTTTTACTAAGAAAATAGCAAAGAGCAAATGTGAGCCATGGTAGAAAAGTATAAAAACCCAAGTAGACTTTCATCTATTAAGATAAATGATAATTAATTATACTTGCTAAAATAATGAAAAATAGATAAACGTCCAGGATTCTGTAGGTGAAACTGGCATTAAACTGTCATTGGGTGTTTTAAACACTTTTCTCTTTGTGTTTTCAGCTCCCCCTCCTTCCTCCAATCCAACTCTGCTGAGTCAGTCGCTATGGGTTTGCTGAGGCAGTTTGAGGGCATGCAGCTTCCTGCGGCCTCGGAGCTCGACTGGCTGGTCCCAGAACATGACGCTCCACAGAAGGTACATTCAGTTGTCCACACATGACCCCAGACGTGAGATAATACGCTACACTGGATGGAATTAATCAAACTACCATTACTGCTTTTGCCATTTCTCAGCTGCTGCCCATTCCCGACTCTCTGCCGATCTCACCCGATGACGGCGAACACGCAGACATTTACAAGCTGAGGATTCGGGTGAGGGGCAACCTGGAGTGGGCGCCCCCCCGACCACAGATCATTTTCAACATTCACCCTGCCCAAAAGTAAGTTCCTGCTCAGATTTTCTTTCTTTCGTTTCTTTTGGACTTTGGGTTGTTGATCAATTCACTTTTCTTTGACAGGACGCTGCTTAGTGAAATTATTTATTAATGAACCTTAAAAGACTCATTTAAGTCGCATTTTCCCTGTGAGCCTACAGGATATTTAATGATCAGGGGTATTTTTCAGACGCGAAATGAAACTCTGATCTTTTCTCTTTTTATAATTTGTATTTCCTGCAAACTATAGCCAGGATTGTAATGGCCCTTTGCTCTGCAAAATGTATTTTTTGTATATAACATTTACCGTTTTCTGTTGACATCTAATGTCTTCTTTTGCTGTCAGGAGAAAGATAGTTGTGGCTAAACAGAACTTCCGCTGCGCTGGATGCGGCACCCGGATTGACCCAGGTAAGTTCTTCTGAACAGCGGCAATGTTTGGAAGAAAAAAATATATATATTAAAAATATATAAATTTATACTAAATATATATATATTTGTCTTCATTTCACACACCCCCCCCATGACATGTTTCTCTCTCCACCACAGACTACATTAGGCGACTCCGTTACTGTGAATACCTCGGCCGTTACTTCTGTCAGTGCTGCCATGAAAACGCCCAGGCTGTGGTTCCCGGGCGAGTGCTGATGAAATGGGACTTCAGCAAGTACTATGTCAGCAACTTTGCCCGCGACCTGCTGAGCAAGATCGCGGGAGACCCGTTGTTCAACCCCAGCGACATCAACAGCGGCCTTTACAAGAAGATCAAAGCTCTGGAGAGCGTCAGGGTGAGGAGGAGACGGGATAGAAAATGTTTGTGTACTAGTAACTATGGTGAGGATTCCAGTATTACTACCAGTAGCCAACAATCCAATGGAATTCAAGACTAAACAACCACTGTGGACCAAAATGTTTCTGTTATGTGCTGAGCATGAAATATCCTAATTGGTGAATGGCAAACTTGCGACCGAAGTTGCTGCTTTACGTCCCCAGATTCTGGGTGGAAAACCAGACTGAATGAACCCATTCATGCCATTGACTCATATTCTAAAGTGACAACTGAACTTTGCCTTTTTTCCCTTTTTCAGGTTTTGAGGATGCAGCTGTTTCATATGAAAAATCTCTTCAAGACCTGTCGCTTTGCTAAGGAGTAAGTTTCTGAGCTTCACAATGTTCTCAGATTCTTTGTGTGTATGTGCACCGAATCCTGTTTCGTGGTAACTGTGATTTTGTGTGTGTGTCCTCGTGTCCCTCAGGGTTCTGGATCAGTTTGATAGCCTGTCGGGTCACATGACTGAGGACCTTCACCTGTTCTCCCTCAATGACCTCACTGCGGTGCGCAACGGCGAACTGGCTCCGCGGTTGAAGGAGCTGCTTAAACTTGGTACCACGCATGTAGCTGGCTGTGTGGTAAGATGAATCCGGTTTCCATCTGGTTTTCAGTGTGTGGGGAGTTCATCAAGTTAATTTACTGTAGTGATAAATAAAACTTACTTACTCTGGTTTTCTGGTCTATCTAATCCCGTTCTTTCTGTCATTGTTTTTTCCCCCCACTTTTCTCCAGCTGTGCCAGGCGAAGGGCTTCGTGTGCGAGTTCTGCAACAACGACAAAGACATCATCTTCCCCTTTCAGCTGAGCAAGTGCCAGCGCTGCGAAGGTGAGCCCACCCCGCTGGCGGCAGGCCTGGGCGGCCCCAGAGCCCCCTCTCCCCGCCTCTCCATCCCACTTACCTGGAGGGACTGGAAGATACCCAAACCTCGTAGGCTGGCAAGGGCCCTCAGTCAAGACAGGAGGGAGGGGGAGGGAGGGGAGGAAGAGGAAGTGGAGAAGGAGGTGTTAAAAATGGAAGAGGGGGTGAACAGCGGAGAGCGAGAGGAGTCGAGGGATAGAGAGGAACCGAAACAGAAAAAAGAGGGAATAATTCAAGCTTTCAGTCCTAGGAAACTGTTCAAAGCTTTATCCAAAAGTAAAGGCAGTGAGGAAGAGCAGACGGGAGGGACAGAATCAGATGAGGAAGAGGAGAAAGCTTGTGAAGTAGGAGAGGAGAGAGGAGAGGATCAAAGTGAGGAGTTTCACAGTAAAGAGAGGGCAAGGAGTAAGCTTAATTTACTTAAAGTTCTCCACATAGAGCGACTGAAGAAGAGCATCTTGAAAAAAGACAGTGAAATGTACAGCAGCGTGGAAAGTTTAGATGGAGTTGGACAAGAGAGAAAAGGACGATGGAAGATGCCAGGTTTAGGGAGTCTGACCAAGGGATTCTCAAAAAGCGAGAGCGAGTATGAGCGGAAAACGGAAGTGAAAGAGGAAGAAAGAGATGAACAGTCTGAAAAGAGACTATTGGATGAAGGAGGGGGAACTGAGGCAGGGGGGGAAGCCGGGAAGGCAAGAGAGGAGGATGATGAAACGGGAGACAAAGGCGAGGAGGAGGAGGAGGCACCTAAAACGGTCGAATCGGGTGCAGAAAATGTTGAGAAATTAACATTGGCGAACCCCAACAAGTCTGCTGTTCTCTGCAGAGAGAGAAGTGAGGGGGAGGAGGACAGGGGGGATGAGAAAGGACAGGTGGACACTGAGAAAGAGCCAGCCTATAAAACCCAGACTACATGGAGAAGTCGCAAAACCCGCAAAGCCAGGAGAGTAACGAGAGGGCCGCCGAAAAGGGCGGAAAAAGACAGCAGGACAGAGGGAGGAGAGAAAGATGACACCAGTGATAAGGCAGAGCGGCGTGGGGGAGCAAAAGTCAAAGAAATAAACAGCTGAGACCTTTTATAGCGGTTATCCGGGATTGTAAGAAAATTAAGTAAGATGTTGCAGAATTTTACACGTTACTGAAAGGTTAATATTTGATGGATTCACTGCAGATGATAGATTACATCTGATATAATCAGATATTCTACTGTAATCCAAAATAAACGGATAATTTTAGGTTCAGAGCTTTTATTTGCTCAGTCATCTCGTTAGTAGCGGTTTATAGCAATCTGTCTGTCAGTCAATCTGCAGTTTCTAAACATTTTTTTAGCACGGCTGCACAATTTTAGTTAATGACTTTTCAGATTTTTTAACCAACCTCCTAATATTAACAATATTATTAGGTGTTTTAATGAGATTTTTTGTCAGTTGACAGAAGATTCAAATCCCTTTTTTTTTTTTTTTTTTTTTTTTTTTTTTTTTTTTTTTTTTTGTAGTTCCAGTTTCTCAATTGTGAGGATTTGTTGCCTTTGGGGAAATTCTAAGTGCTTTCTGACACTTTATAGACCAACAGATGAATGTAATAATGCCAAAACAACCTACAGAGTAGTCGACACTGAAAATAAGGCGCAGCATTAGTTTACTGTAAGAACATTAAAATAACCTCAGTCCTACTTCTACATCTCTGCCTTTCATCTAACTTTCACATCCTTTTCATCTGCTTCACAACAGTTTTCCGCACTTCTTCTTGTAATGTTCCTGTTTGGTGCTGAATTCCTTGCACTTTTTGTGGTTTTCAGGCCTTTTTTTTGTTCTTGCTCTGAGTTTTGCAGAGTTGCACAACTGGGTGGGGGGTTGATATTTTTGGCAGCTGTTTTGGTGGTGGATGTATTTTTGGTGTTGTCGGTGTTGATATGTGAAACATGATGACTGACCAAGGAGGCAATTTTTCAGCTCTTGGGTTTTTGTCAGTCAAGAAGGGGATGGGAGAAGTTATCTTGTAGTGGCGGCAGATACCAAGGTGCAGTTTTTAGACTACAGTTTTCTCCGGACATGAATTTCTGTTACACATGTTCCCTCTGAGCCTGCGGAGGAGTCCGTTTTCATTTCAACCAAAACACTGCTTTCACTCTTCATCTCTAAACAAGCAGTGAGTCACTTTAATACAGATCACTGACTCCTTCCCAAACTCAGTGAAAACACTGTTAGTCATCGCGCTGCGTGATTGTTTTTAAGCCATTTCTGTTGTTGTTTGGACTTTTGTGGGACGAAGACTGTTTTATTGTGCGGCTGTGATTCCACTGTCAGAATGAATGTCTAATTTGTCTTTTTTTAGTTTCTTTTTACATCTGCCTATTATTTAAGCTTTATGAAAACAAGAAATAAACACTATTTTTGAATTTTAAGTTGCCTGTCATTCATCAATCCACTTTTCATTTTTTTTTTTTTTTTTATGTTTTAAATTAACCATAGCCAGGAATTGCAGTCATAGCTGATGAGTTCCTCTGGCGGCGGAACAGGACGTGTCTGAACCTGTTTTGGGGTGTGGTGTGCGTTTTCCCCAGCATGTCGGCTTCCTCTCGTACCTGCCTCTTCCCACCTCCTGCCTGTGCCTTCACCGTCTGTGCCTTTTATACCCTCCCCGCTCACCCTACCTCCCTCGCGTGTGGTTGTGATTGGCCGCCCCGCGGAGACGTTGTGTCTCTTTGTCGCCAAACTGGTTAAACCGGTCGACAGTTGTGAACATTGTTTGGTTAATCAAATAGGAACTTTCCTCTTTGTGACAAAAGGAGCCTCCTGTCTTCTACCTCCTGTGT
Organism: Eupleurogrammus muticus; assembly: GCA_036785175.1. Lineage (NCBI taxonomy): Eukaryota > Metazoa > Chordata > Actinopteri > Scombriformes > Trichiuridae > Eupleurogrammus > Eupleurogrammus muticus. The sequence continues at coordinate 17,509,858 of JAYKQN010000006.1, read as the reverse complement.
TTGCAGCAAATGCTTGTTTTTTTTTTGTATTTCAATTTTGTTGAAGTAACACTGACTTGATCTTTCTGGTTGCAGAATGCCACGCGTGTTACCACCGCAGCTGCTTCCGGGCGGGTAAGAGCTGCCCACGGTGCCAGCGGCTGGCCGAGCGCCGGGAGAAGATGGCGCGAAAAAACATGGAGGAGCAAGAGGACGAGGGAGGTGGGAACTAGTGCCGCCAGGCAGGGGGAGCAGAAGACAGAAACTCAGTGGAAACAAATGAAGAAGAGCACAAACGCGACCATGATTGTAGTGACTGACCCCCCCCCCTCCCCCTCCACATCTGGGTGACGACACACTGCGGACAGCTGTTTTGATCTCACTACTATATTGGCGGTGGTCATTCGTTCGTGAACATGACTGCTGTCCACTTTCAGATGTATATGTTGCAAGCCCCTTTCACACATGCACTTTATAGTGGGGATGTGTCCATAGTGCGGAGGAGGGGGGGGGGCTGACTCGTCTTTTATGGAAACAGAACCAAGCTCAGCGTGGCGGGTTTGATATTTCCTTTCCCTCCAAGAATCGTAGCTTTAAAAGTGTTTTTCCACATGTACTCTTTTTACATAAGACGTACCGATTAAAGCCCCTATATGATAAAACGTTTTGATTCCAAAAAACTATTACCTGTAAACTAGTTGAATATTCAAGACTGTTGCAGCCATGTGGCTTCCATCATGTGAATGAACGACGGAAGTCGATAAAGCTGTTTTCTTGCACGGACATGTTGCAGTTCCATGTGTGAAAAGGGCCAAAGATTGTATAAATTCCTCTGCACTTTGTAAAACAGTTTTCTGTGGTTAAAAACTAACACATGACAAAAACAACAAAAAAAAGTATTTGCCCGGATTTTTTTTTTTTTTTTTTTAATATATACCCACATTTGATATCTTCTCCTTCCTACAATCGCAGCTTCTACTCTGGTGATTTTACTAGCTACTGGCTTAGCTGAAGTTTGTATTTGTGATTTAAAATAGCAGGATATATATATATATATAAGAAAATATATTAATGATCTTAAATGATGTCATAGTTGATTTTTTGTAGTTTGATTTCCAGTGCAGATTCTGTATCCTGCCTTTTTTATTTTGAGATTTTTTTTTAAATTTTAATTTGAAATCATTGAAGGTATTTAACTAATCTGTTCTTATATCCACTCCTTACTGCTCTGTTTTAAGCTATTTTAGCTAAGCTAAGCTAACGTGCCTCTGGGACCATTGAACTTGTACTGGCAGAGCTAGTGGAGTTACATTGGGAAGTTGTATTTAGACAGGGACTGGACTTCAGAAAAAAAAAAGGTTACTGAGTCAGTGTTGCAAATGTTTTAAAGGAGAATGCAAATGCTCCATTTTTGTGCTGCTTTGTGCGCGTGTGTGCGTGCGTGTGTGTGTGAGAGTACGTCTTGTACGTGCACACATCTACCTGCTGTACCTGCAGCCACGACAAGTGGTTTTGCACCAGCCTAATCAGCACTTGTCTGTGTGTGTTTTTTATTTTTTATTTTTAACGTTGTAGGTTTTTGGATTAATCAAGAATCTGGTTAATTGCACTGATCCTGTCCCGTTTCTGGCGGGAGGGGCGAGTTGGCGTGTGGCTGTTTTGGCGTTTTTCCTGGTGATCAGAATGCTAGCGTTTCTCTAACAAAGCTCCTGTTACCTGGCTGCAGGACTATGAACGAAGAAGATTATATTCATACTACCGTCGTCATGCTACCTTTTTTAGCTCGTACCCTTTAAAAAGAAAGCGTTCTACTTCATCATAGGTTCAGGACGTAGTGTTCACATTGAACCTAAAATTTCCTTCTGAGAATGTTTTTATTTTAAGAATTTTTTAGAGAAATCATTTAGGGAAAAATAAAGCAGCAATTATTAGAATACTCTGAAAGAGAAAGTTGCAGGAAATCTAATTCAGCAGAAATTCAATTTCAGTCCCATGTTTGTCCCGAGCACAGTTTTACGTGCACCAACCTTTTAATAGATTAAGTGCCAGAGTACATGCTTCCCTTAATCTATAAACAAGCTTCTCTTTATATGTAGAAAACCTCATGAGCCGGTCGCTCTCTCATGAGACACTACTTAAAGCAATAAATGTGATCTTCCAAGTCCCTGAACCCTCACTAACCAAAAAGAGATGAACTGTACCCGAGTCCTGAGCTTGAACCCAACTGATTTTAAAAGAAACTGAATGAAATGACCACTTGACTCGACTGAAAAGCCTCCTGAGCTCAGCAGTTGGTCCGTGGAACTGCCTTTAACATGGAGACGTGAGGAGATAGAAAGTGCACTACACATTAAATTGTCTATTATTAAAATGGTAATTATTGTTGTTATGATTATTTGTGTTTGCCTTTTCTTTGTAAATATATTGACAATAAAATACTGGCCAGACTGTTGATGAGGGTTATTGTTTGTCTGCTTAAAATCAGAATCAGTGAAATTCACACTAATTTTAACAGAAACTAAGTCAATGCAAACAGTCTATACCTTCTTAAATATGAGATGCATGGGAGAAAATTCAGTATCAGAATATGACATGCATTTATTTTTACCTATTTATTTGAGTTTCAAGCTATTTTAAGCTAAAAATAAGTAAAACACAGAACCCTAAAGTCTACACAATTATTTTGTAATTATTAAATATTAAATAATTATGTAATATCTTGTACAGATTAAAAAACCTATTACCAGTAACAAGCTTCCACTCATATATATATATATATATATATATATAGTAAAAGCCTGAATCAAGCAAGCAAGATAATGGCACCATCTAGTGGAATTCCTTTGTTATTATACTCAATAACTGAACTGGCTTAAACATCAACATAAAAGGCACTTGTGAATTCAAGAAACCTCCTCAGTCTTTTAAATAAGTGCAACACAGTGGAGGTAAAATGCGGCCTTAAAAAAAGCTTTTTACAGAAGTAGGTCCATTAACAAACCGTTTTTGACCACTGATCTGGATGATTATGGGTTTATAATATGCAGGTTATAATACAAGAGCAGTGCAGGAAGTAGTATTACTTTAGAGGCAAGTTAAAGGGCCATTTGAAAGCAAACGTTTCAGTCTCTCAGCATCCAGATACAGCAGATGGTGACGAAGCTGGCGGTGATGAAGACGATGTATATGTAGAACAGCAGGCGGTCGATGACGATCCCGATCATGTACCACTCCTGCGAGGTCTCCGACCCCTGGAAGTGTTTGTCCACGTGGAGGCGGATGGCCGCCACGCTCCTGCTCAGCTTCCTCAGCTCGTCCACGAGCGCCTCCTGAGGGTCCAGGGCGGGTTTCTCTGGAAGTGTTAGGTCGGACGTCTTGTGAAGCTGTTCCACTGACTCGCTGACGGTGTTCAGGTTTATTACTGGCTCTGTAACAAAGGGAATAAAAAACTAAAAATACAGCAGGTTATAATCCTGACACATGCCTGCACTGACACTAATATATGTCCATGCTAAATAGAGAAAAACATGACCGTAATTTAAATTGGTGCACAATCAATCAGTCAATCAATATATCACTGATTCAACGTTTTGGGTTACATGCAGGAAATACTCAGTTTTATTAAACAGTAGGTAACTATAGCAACAGTACCTAGTTTCAGTAACTTTGTGTGTAGTCATATGACCACAGAGCAGAACCTGTTAGCTGAAGGCCCCTGTTACAGGAGCACCATGAGTTCTATGCATTGAACAGTGTTGCCTGTGTGTCGAATCATCGCATCCAATCCATAAATCGCATGAGAAAAACCTCAGCTACAACCCTAAATTAAGTATTTTTATCTGTAGTAAAACACACAATCTTAGATTTTTTTTTTTGCAATATTCTAGCTATATTTGCTCTGTCGCAGAAGCATAAATTAATTCTGACATTCTGTAATTCGGCCGACATGTTGTAGCTTTCTCCTGATAAGTTCTTGTGCTTGATAAAAGCCTAATAATCCATTAGATTAGGGAGAAACGTCTTGTTGGTTCCACTGCTCCAGTCCAGACACTTTTCCCAGGCTATTATCTTACCATTAATTCATATTCATAAATAAGTTAATAAAATAAGAAATAAATAAATACATTGATAAAGCATTAAGAGTTATTTTCTATCACCCTATCTGAAGTTGACACCCCCCTCCCCTCAGGTGTCTTTCTCTTGTAATTTAAAATAATTGAAATTTAATTCAAATATATTATATTATATTATATTATATTATATTATATTATATTATATTATATTATATTATATTATATTATATTATATTATATTATATTATATTATATTATATTATTATTCTCATTTTATTTTGTAGTAGTAGTACTGCCCCCTTATCTAAGTATATGACAGTTACTTGTCAAGCTATAGCCTTTCTTCTCTGGACGTTTCACCAACGTAAGAGGCCTTTTCCTACTCCTACCTTTAATCCTGGAGAGTACGCCTGCAGATTTTAAGCTGTGTTTGTATTTTGTGCATTTGTACATTGTAATGTTTTGTGTTGAGCCTGTCCTGCTGCCTACACAGTGAAAATCTGTAAATAAAAATCAATACTTACCTGTATAAATATAGGTTAAATGATAATAATAATAATAACTAAGTATACAACAGGTTAATTTTGTACCTGGAGGCGGCTGCTTAAGCGACACCGTGACCCTGTTGCTCTTTTTCTTGGGCGGGAGGCAGACGACGAGGGCCAGGTAGCGCAGCACCAGGAGGCTGAGCCAGTGCGGCACGTCGCTGTACTGGCTGGAGCTGAACTGGATGTTGGTGATGAACACCGTCTCCAGCAGGCTGCCCACCATCAGAGCCAGGCTGATGGAGAAGAAAACGTCTGCGGGGGGGGGGAAAAACACTCAGTGAGGATGTTTAACAGGGTCCCTTCAGGGAAAGAACGGTAATATTAAAACTGGTGGAACGTGTTGTTCATCTGCTTGTGTACGAGTCAGTGACAAATCAGGCTCGGCAAGATGAGAAGACCAAAAAACTTTTTAAGATACAGTTTCAAGATTCACACATTCATCAAGTCTCTCAAAATGTACATTTTCTGTTCATGTTGGTTTCTTCACTTTCTTTACTACTGTGATTTTCAACAGTAATACTTTGACTACTGTGCTTTACTACAGAAATTCATCAGTAATGTGATTTACTACAGTAATTCATCACTACTGTCATTTACTATACCAGTACTTTAACACTACAGTAAATTATCACTACTGTGATTTTCAACCTTAAAACTTTGGCTATTATAATTTTCTACAGTAATACTTAGACTAATGTGATTCACTACAGTAATTCATCAGTACTGTGATTTTCTACAGTGATACTTAGACTAATGTGATTCACTACAGTAATTCATCAGTACTGTGATTTTCTACAGTGATACTTAGACTAATGTGATTCACTACAGTAATTCATCAGTACTGTGATTTTCTACAGTGATACTTAGACTAATTTGATTCACTACAGTAATTCATCACTACTACTGTGACTTACTACAGTAATCTATCACTACTACTGTGATTTACTACAGTAATTCATCACTACTACTGTGATTTACTACAGTAATTCATCACTACTACTGTGATTTACTACAGTAATTCATCACTACTACTGTGACTTACTACAGTAATTCATCACTACTACTGTGACTTACTACAGTAATTCATCACTACTGTAAAATCCCTACAGTAACACTCACTGATGAGTGGCGTGGTCTCGCCGGTTATTTACATATAAATAAACATCCAGTACATTCAAACTGGCTTTGATTGGCCATGAACTTTGGAATGAATTCAAACCTACCTGAACCACCCATAAGTATGTTGTCAGGCTTTGTTCTTTTTCATTCTGAGGAGGAGACATGTTGTTAATGTAATTACAGCCAGTAATACAGATTGTATAGTCAATGAAAAGCTGTAGGCTCATGTGCAGGCATTAACCAGATGTTTGCGTGAGACTCACCACTCCTAAAATCCCCACCACCGTGATGCTGATGGTCACGTTGATTGGGTCTGAAAAGCGTTTTACAGGACGCACCATCTTTTTAGGGAATAAATCCTTCTCGAATGCATCAAACAGAGATTCAGGGCTTGGGCTGGTGCAGTTCAATGCTGCGACCAAACCTGAAATAAAGGAGAAGAGAAATGTAAAAGAAAAAAATGACAAGCACACATGGAAATGTTAAAGTGGATGCAGCTACCTTTGTATTACAGTTTCATTATTTATCTATTTAACTAGTGATACATCCTAAAACTCAGCTCTGCCTTATAAACGATGAATCCTCACATCTGTAATTGTCTAGTCTTTAATCATTTTGTTCAGCCTCACCGTGAAACAGCATCAAACAGACGATGATGAGCTCAGCCGGTTTAACCTCTGGCATTTTCAGCCCCTTCAAAGTTAAGCCTGTCTTTGTCTCTCTGAAGAACGATATGAATATGTTTCTTACTGGGTGAAATTAGCAACGTAATTTTCAAAGCAATATTGACTCGAGATTCCAGTCAACACTGTTGCGTGACCTGAAGCTTTAGGGGAATTTCCAGTTGTTTGCGGTGAGCCATCGGCAGCTTTGTGTTTGCGTATCTGCTCTAGCAAGAAGCAGCTTTTAGGTGGAGTTCTATCAGCTATATCAACAACTTAGAATTATTAGAGTCAGCTGATGCCCAAAAACAAACCTAACCTGCTTTTCATGTGGCTGCATTTGAAGTCGTCAGAAGTGTGATGTTGCAAGTTATTCCTAAAAAAAGAGTATAATGCTCGTCATGTAAGTTTGATTCACTTTTTATGATTTGTCCCTCTTAGTTATTAAAGGTGGTATGGATTTATTTTGGGTAGCAATTTTATTCTTCCAGAGATATTTGGAATTCTGTTTAGAACTCTGTGTTTGTCCATTGCTTGTGGTGAATGGCCCGTTTTGCCTCAGCCATAAAACAGAATGACGGCATTTAATGCTTGCAAAATCAATGTTACGCCGATGACATCCTATTATATCTTACAACCTCTTCAACCTGTTCTCTGTCAGTCCATAACCTGATTAACAGTTTTGGCAAGATTTTGAGCTTATGTACCAACTACATGTGAGATTCTGATTTGGACTACAATGACATCATCACAACCCATCAAATACCTCATTGTACCATTTAAGACCACTACAATATACTATAACACAACAAACTAAAATGACATATTCAAAGGCAATCTTAACCTAATTAATAGACACCAGAGCTCCACAAACAAAGCACATCCTGCTGCTAGTCTAAATAAGCATCGTTTCATTATTATTACAAGGCAGAAATACACAAAGAGGTGGGTGTGGTTTACAGAACTGTTTAAGCATCTACAGGAAAAAGGTATCAAATAAATGAATTAAAGTTCGCATTACACCTTGCTGTACACTGGATATCTAGTGTCAGTTTCATTCATCATGAAACTCTTCTGAAAAAACATTTCCATCATCTAACGTTGAAGTGTTTGGTGTTTCATTTAGTTTCTTCGCATTCACGTTCATCTTCACGTTAAATTTTTCATTTAACTCCACATCTTGATCCTCTATGTATTGTTACTGTTACAGTCATATCCATCAGATTTCTCAATTACAATCTGTCAGTTTCATATATAGAAATCAAATTGGTCTTTGGAAATACCTTCTTTATTATTGAGTGTCACTAAATTATTTCACAATTAAAATGGAAAAGCCTAAACTTTTAATCTGAAATATGGTTTGTGGGCAGTAGTTATTATTATTTTTTTATCATTTGTTAATTATTCAATATTTATTTATTTATTTACTCATTTATTCATTCATTCATCATTGACAGATTGATTGGGTGCTTTTATTGTGAAATCAGTTTTCTAACCGTAATGCCTCGTGTATACACGTACCCCAAAACGACAGCTCTCCACAGAGGAGTCTGTGCGGTCTGTTTGTTAGGATTTATCAGTGGTGAGTGCGGTTTTAGACTTGCACAATGGTTTATTACTCAATGAGAAGCTATTTTAGAGACTTGCTAAACTTATTAGTGTTAAACTAACTTAATTGTTCAATGCGTTATTCAGGCCGTCATGCAGAGCAGATGCGCCTCGACATCCAGTGTTGTATACATTAGTTTTTGCGTTCTAGGTTAGTTTTCATGCATTAATATTATTGAAAATGAAAACTAAACCTATCAACAGTAGAAAGAATAGCGTTGACCCCATGTCACAGATGTTCTGCAGAGATATTCACTAAAGTGAGCGCTAAACTACTAGCTGTGTTTTCTGTGGTACCACTTCTCCCTCTAGAGGCCAGAACGAGTCACTGCAGTCTAGTCAACATGAGGGAAGGAGTCTGCTGAGCTGGTTTCTTTTTTCCATATCCTGGGCTCAAATTAGGTTTTAGGCTCATGTTCCTTTGTTGGGATGATGTTGGTATTCATTGCTGAGTCTATAAAAAATAGTGATATTGTGAAGAAGCGATGCAGTCTTTAAAATTGAGTAACTTATAAATACTATTACAAATGACATGCTGTTTTAGAATCTAAATATATATATATATATATATATATATATATATATATATATATATATATATAAAAACAAAAGTCCATGGAGACCCATTTCCACAAAAAATGTTACCTCAGCATTGAGATAAAACAGAACCCAGATCTATCCTGTTTTGTTAACATACTATATCCAAAGTCAAAGATGAAGTTTTTTTGATCACTTGTCATTAATTACTTGGTCATGTTTATGGATATGTTTAAGTTTTGGCTGGATTTTAAAATGGTAAAGATGGTACAATGAACATTTTGGTATTGACCCAGAAAAAAAAATGCAGGTTTCTGAATCACTATGAATTTTTGTGTTGTTTGTTAACATTTCTGTGTTTGGACCTTTAAACAGGCGGCCATCGTTTGATGATCTTGGTAGAATTTTGTTAAAACAAAATGATTAAAACATAAAATAAGCAATATTGTTACCATACCTGCAGCAGTAACTTGGTTACTCTTCTTTTCTGGGGCCAGACAAACCACTACATCTATATAGTGTAGCACAAAGCCATTAATCCAGTGGGCGTAGCCCAGGATGAGGGTCATCTTGAAGGCACATCTGTCCACACAGACGAGAGGCAGCAGGAAGCTGGAAGCGAATATGATGAGGAAGCAGCTGTGGATCTGAAGGGTCGCCACATACGGGATTGGCCTACGTCTTGAAATGATCTTGTGAGGAGACACGGGTCCAAACGCTCCAACCAGAGTTGCAGTGAGAGTTTGACACAGGTTTCTATATCAAACTAGTATATATAAGATTTAAGATTTTATTTTGGAGCCAATAGCAGCAGATAACTTAATTTTTATTGATGTCTCAGTTAGGTTAACTCATCATAAAGTCCTGTTGTTGTTATAACTGAAAACTGACATTGACAAATGGTGTGAAATGAATTTCATATATCATTGAATAAAGTTCTTCCAAGTATTTTTTTATTTTGTATACAATTGTTCCTTCCATCTGAGCTGGAACCAGATAACGTCACCTACTCATTGTATGTACTAGAGCTAAGTTAATTTGTATAGTCATAATCAGGTTGTTATAATACAGTAACTTGTGTAGCCAACATGCATTGCATAAAAGTACTGGCCCTAAGAAAATCATGTTAATCACACACAACCACAATTATGATCAAGATTAAATAAATATGTGAGTCACTAGCCACAGAATGGGAGTCCCCTTGAAACAGACAGCAGGCTGTTTTTTACTGATGGTATGATTTGACCCAGATGATGCTGATGGTGACGAAGCTGACGGATATGAAGAGAACGTAGAGGCTGAACATCAGGCGGTCTATGACCAGGCCCGCTCGGATCCAGTCGTCCGCGTTGCGGCTTCCGTCCAGCTGCTGCTCCACCTTCAGGCGGATGGCCTGGACGTCCTTACCCAGCCTCCTCAGCTCGTCCACAGCCGTGTCCCCCAGCGCCGGAGGGCTCTCCTCAGCTTTATGCTGCGTTCCTGCTGCGCTGGGGTTAATGTCTATGTTCAAAGATGAAGACAAGTAAGAACATTTTCTGTAATTTTATTTATCTTTTTTTAGCATTTAACCACTGTTGCGTACCTGCGATTCCTCGTTCTTTAGCCTCCTGAGGCAGGAAAAGCAGACAGCCCAGAATCTGCAGAACGAGCACTCGGATCCAGTGGGGGATGGGAGCGAAGTTGGCGGGGAAACACACCAGGTTGGTGATGATGATGGTCTCCAGCAGGCTGGCCACCATCAGAGCCAGGCACAGGCAAAGGAACACATCTGGCATGAAGAGATCGGAGAGAGAGAGAGTGTGTTCACTGAGACAGGGAATAGTAAAATGCAATAAGTGAAAAGCTTGCTATGCTGCGCCTTATATGTAAATTTTATAAAAATCTAACCAGTTTGCCCACATTGTCTGTTTGTCGACCAGGGTATGCAAATTAAAGACATCTGCCAATTTTACAGTAACACTTCTATCACGCAACCTGCAGTTTTTGTGTCATATTCTAAACTTTTCGACAGTTTCGACACTTTCCGAGGCCTGAACGCTGACTTATGAGCGGTATGGTGTTTCCGGTGATGGGCAGCATGTCGCTCATGGTGAACAGGAAGACGGTGTAGCCCAGGATGAGGGTCATCTTGAAGGAGGAGCGGTCCACGCTCTGGGGCGGCAGCAGGAAGCTGAAGAGGTCCACGGTGATGAGGAAGCAGCTGGGGATCAGGAGGTTCACCACGTACAGCGTGGCGCGGCGCCGCAGCCGGATCTGCAGAAATTATGAAAAAAAGGATGGTAAAAGATGTGCAAGATAACTGTTTGATGTGAATTGGAGCTAAATAAGTCATTTTTTTGTCCTTCAGACAGTATAGAAAATTAAAAGAAAAGAAAAGGTGTGCATGCTTTTAACTGGCCCAAACATACTCTTTTGATATCCTGAGTTTGAAATGCAAACGCACATGAAAGGAAAGCTTGTTGAAGAAGGTGGAGTCGCGCTCGAACTTGGTTTGGAGCTTGTGGACTTTGATTCCCAGCAGCTCCCACTCCCCCTTAGTGGCCATCAGATTCCTGGATTGTTCTGTGATTTGATCCGCGGATTCACCCAATAATATATCCATGTCGCTGGCTGATAAAAGAAGAGGAAAGTGTTATTCCCTAAAGTCAGTAAGAGCAGCTATCCACATCACATGATAATAATGAATAATTTCTGGATGCTTTTTCGTGATCTGAAGTCCATCACTAATTACTAGAACTATAAACTCCTGAAGGACAAATTTTTCTCTCCTGTTTAAAACCTGCAGCCGTTTTTGGAAACTTTCAATAAAACAAGGTCAAGATTTTAAGATCAATATATATATAGACTGCCAATATCATGTGATTTTAAATGCAATGAAGAAGAATTTAGCCTCACATGGGTATATGTAGGAGGTGAACGTGAGGCTGCAGTTCTGCACGTCGAAGGGGAACGTGTAGATGTCGAGATTACACGAGCTGACAACCTTGGACGGATGTCCATCATGGATCTTCCCGTCGTTGAACACAAACACGTACGGGACGGTTGGGGCTATGTTGTCCTCCATGCTGCAGGTCAGGAACAGGCAGAGCAAATGTGAGTGAAAGCTGTGCACTGCAGGGAAATCAGAAAGCAATGACAAATGACTTACACTCAGCGGTTTATATTGTTTCATGGGTTTAGAAAACTATCACATGACTGAAGCTTTAATTCTTTAACAGGTAATACAATTTCAGTTGCTATAATATTATAGGCACATACAGTTATTTCAGTTATGACGGAACTCACAACTCATTGATTACAATATCTGGCACCCAGAACTTGTCTCTGGGGAGAGAAATCTTGTCGGTGCCACACTGGATCGGGTCCCAAACGATAAACTCGTTCATCCAACGCTAAAATAAAAAAATCTATGTTAGTAGTGCCAAGATGAGGTGTTTCCACAAGTTATAATAGCACCGTTATGATCATTATCGCAACATCCCTGATTGACACATTCAGGTGATTACAGTACTTACAAATTCTAACCAAAGATATGTCTTCAGGAGTTGAGCCTTTTCATCCTGAATGACATGAGGGCAGAAAAACAACATCAGTCCTCTCTAAAGTGTTTTTATTTTTAAAGTCACACGGAGTCATTTAAACATACAGTAATATTGGTGTGCAACGCTCGTTTATCTGAACGCACCACTCCTATTATTCCATACAGGGTGAAGAATGCCGTGACGTTGGTGAGGCTCGTTATGTTCACCACGGGTCGCACGCTGCTCAGGTTGAAGACCGGCTTCAGGGCTTCCAGTAGAGCCGGCTGGTTCGGCTGGGAGCAGTGCACTTCAAACACAGAGCGGATTGAAATATCACAGATAGGGTAACATCGTAGCTTTTGATTAAAAAAAGATTGAAAAACATATGCCTATATATACATATATACATATGATATATGATATATTGAGCCAAACCACACACAAGCACCTACCACAATGCCTTCCTGGTATAAGAAGCAGCAACACAGCCAGTATGCTCATGACCGATGGAGGGAGCCGCTAGAATTAAAGTATAGGGTGACATCATTCATGCTGAGGAGTAGATCTTTTAAGAAAAGGTTACCAGCTACAGGTGATTCATCATGAATGATGGTGCATTCAGCCCCTGATAAATAACCCTTGGTGACATACACAGTGTGTAGCAGGAGGAGATACTTTACCTTCATCAAGGGCATGGTGTCAAGAGGTAAATGTTTGTCTGTCAGTCGTCAGAACTGTTTCTTCAGGACCTCATGCCTGTAGAGTGTGGAAAAAAAAAAACACACTGTCATACAGCAAAATCACTTACCCCTGCAAGACTAAATACAGTTCTTGTAGCTTAGATATACATAGTGGCACTGTAAACTGAAGCGTGATGTGGGTAAAGTGATGGCAAATGATGTGGGGAATGGAAATCTCTGCAAGGTAGCTGCTTTGCCTGCTGGTGGTTTAAAATAAATAAATAAAAACCAAACCAGATTAAAACTTTTCTACCACAGCGTGTGACTTGCAGAAGGTGGAAAAAAACCACCACAGCAGCCTCATCGCAGGCTTGCTGCTTTTATATGCAAAGCAAGGCGAGGCGGGTTTATTTGCAAAGCGCATTTCACAAGTGCTTTACACAAACCAGCACATCCCAGAAATACAGTACCACACATCACTTCCTGTGTGCATTGGGACCACCATGCACACAAAAGCAGAAACCCATGTCTTGTATCCTAATTCCGATTTCTCACCTGCATGTGTTCAATTCTTACAATGCATTTATGGAAACAAATAATCTTCACAGATCTTTTTGCCTTACGTGTGTGAAAAAAACTCATTCGCCGACCATAGGCCATAGTGCTGAATACAAATTCAAATAGGCCAATTTATATGAAATGAATAATACCCACATTACACATCGTATACATGTAGTTTAATCAATGTACAAGCTTTGATTGTCTGTTACATTTGGGTGTTTTAGGAAAGCTTGTTTAATGTTTTTTAGGTATTTGCACAGAAGCCCTTCATGCAGGCTGCAGATCTTGCTTTTCCTTTGTAATCCCATGCTACAATATGTATAACAGTCTCCATACCAAAATAACAACTGACCAAAATTACATTGGAAATGGCTCTGTGTCGGAATAATACAGTATGTGATGGCTTTCTCTACCGTCTATGTTTTGCCAAGAGCCTTTTCTCTCAAATCACACCAACTTTAAACTGATCATAACAATAATAATAATAATGGAACTAACTTAACTAACCTTATTAAAAGCCTTTACAGTTGGATTTTATGGTTTATCTTGAACCGATTTAGCATTGTTTTCCGGTTTTCGGGTTGAAGGAAGTTTCTCTTCAGATGTCCACAACAGGAAGTTTCCTTTTATATCTTTATTGATTTTCTCTTTTTGCCACCTGGCCCTAAACTGGACATGGTTCTGACCTGCAAGAGAGTCATCTTTTGCACATTAAAAGGCAGATTCCATTCATCCACACAAAGAGTTATTCCTCAGTCTTCCAGGGACATGTGAAGTCACTTATCATCTTGCTGTTTCAATCCTACTGACATTTTTCTGACCTTGTTAGTTCACATACACTGTTCACTCCCTTTTGTGGATCTGCTGCTGCTCTACCCTTTGAGAGTAATGATTAATGAGAGTAATGATAAAAATACATCTTAACAGTTTAATCTTACAATAAAATAGTGAATAACATAAATCTTATGAGTTTATAAAGCAATGAAGTATTACTATTCTTCATGTTAGTATGAGTAACGCAATATCCCTTCAAGGTCTATGTAGTCATATAGTTAGGGAACAGCATACAGAATGAAAAGTTTGAATGCAGCCGCTAGGATAAGTGACATCTTCATCTGTGATCACTTGTGCTCAAAGTGTTATATTTCTGCAGTATTTTGTAGCTTCTATTTTTTTTCCCACCTGTAGATAGTCATAGGTTGAGCCAAGTAGTTTGTACTGATGTGTTTTTTTACGTGCATTTACCATTTACTATTACATTGCATTCAGTTTACTTTACCTGCTAGGGTTTTCAACATGATAGAAACAGAAAAGAGAAACAGACTAGCAAGAGGGACAGTCTTGATGGTTTTTATAATCATAACACACACATACACACACACACACATTCAATTTGAGTATAAATCCAAAAGGTGAAAACATTACAAAAACACATGGTTTACCATCTGAGACAAATATTATCCTTTGGTGAATCTTTCAGGATCTCTCAGTGAGATCATCTCCTACAGATGCCTTTAATACAGGCCTCACAGTGGGCAGGCTCATGTGGACTCTTGACTATCCAACGCTT